>JAVSCE010015307.1:0-391175 GCA_032199065.1 Smutsia gigantea
AAAATTAATATGCAGAAATCTGTGGCATTCCTATACACTAACAATGACCTAGCAGAGAGAGAAATCAGGAAACCAATTCCATTCACAGTTGCATCAAAAAGAATAAAATACCTAGGAATAAAGCTAACCAAGGAAGTGAAAGACCTATACTCTGAAAACTACAAGACACTCATGAGAGAAATTAAAAATACCAATAAATGGAAACACATCCCGTGCTCATGGAGAGGAAGAATTAATATTGTCAAAATGGCCATCCTGCCTAAAGAAATCTACAGATTCAATGCAATTCCTATCAAAATACCAACAGCATTCTTCAACAAACTAGAGAAAATCATTCTAAAATTCATATGGAACCACAAAAGACCCCAAATAGCCAAAGCAATCCTGAGAAAGAAGAATAAAGCTGGGGGGATTATGCTCCCCAACTTCAAGCTTTACTACACAGCCACAGGACTCAAGACAATTTGGTACTGGCACAAGAACAGACCCATAGACCAATGGAACAGACTAGAGAGAGCCCTAATATAAACCCAACCATATATGGTCAATTAATATATGATAAAGGAGCCATGGACATACAATGGGGAAATGACAGCCTCTTCAACAGATGGTGTTGGTAAAACTGGACAGCTACATGCAAGAGAATGAAACTGGATTATTGTTTAACCCCATACACAAAAGTAAACTCGGAATGGATCAAGGACCTGAATGTAAGTCATGAACCGTAAAACTCTAAGAAGACAACATAGGCAAACATCTCCTGAATATAAGCATGAGCAACTTCTCCCTCAATGCATCTCCTTGACAAAGGGAAACAAAGGCAAAAATGAACTCATGGGACTACATCACACTGCTGGTGGGAATGTAATTTAGTTCAACCATTGTGGAAAGCAGTATGGAGGTTCCTCAAAAAACTCAAAATAGAAATGCCATTTGACCCAGGAATTCCACTTCTAGGAATTTACCCTAAGAATGCAGGAGCCCGTTTGAAAAAGACAGATGCACCCCTACGTTTATCGCAGCACTATTTACAATAGCCAAGAAATGGAAACAACCTAAGTGTCCATCAGTAGATAGATGGATAAAGAAGATGTGGTACATATACACAATGGAATATTATTCAGCCATAAGAAGAAAACAAGTCCTGCCATTTGCAACAACATGGATGGAGCTAGAGGGTATTATGTTTAGTGAAATAAGCCAAGCGGAAAAAGACTAGTATCAAATTATTTCACTCATCTGTGGAGTATAAGAACAAAGAAAAAATCTGAAGGAACAAAACAGCAGCAGACTCACAGAACCCAAGAATGGAGTAACAGTTACCAAAGGGAAAGGGACTGTGGAGGTTGGGTTGGGAAGGGAGGGACAAGGGGGAAAAGGGGCATTACTATTAGCAGATATAATGTGGCGGCGGGGGGACACGGGGAGGGCTGTACAACACAGAGAAGACAAGTAGTGATTCTACAGCATCTCACTACGCTGATGGACAGTGACTGTAATGGGTTATGTGGGGGGGACCTGATGATGTGGGGAGTCTAGTAGCCATAATGTTGCACATGTAATTGTACATTAATGATACCAAAATAAAAAAACATCAAAAAATTAATATAGGCTTCAGACACACTTTGTATTATGTCAAATAGCTTCCTATAGCAATATCCTCATCTTCAGGAAGGACTAAATCCTTGTTTAAGAGTACTAAACTGTGTCACCCTTGAGGCTTACAGAAGCTTGTCATCTGATTTTTAAACATCTCTATCTATTAGAAAGCACTTTCATCAAGTGCCTAAATTTGTACTTTCAGTAAGTATGTAAAAGCATTAGCACTCATTGCCCTGAAGCACTTTCAGGAAAACAGTTCCCATTTGGTTGAACAATATATCAAATTTTAAGACTGGGACTTCTACACATAAAATCCAACCTGCACCAGGAGAAATAATATTTTGGTCCGGTATCAAATCCTATCTCCCACACTTTTCCACATAAAGAAATGTATCTGCCCTAACATCATACTTCTAACATTTAAGAAACTAATCAACTAAAACTAATACCTTATACAGTAAAGGGCATTGATTAGAAGGGCAAATCATTTTCTCAAAATAATTTTGAGTTCAAGGTTGTAAGAGCATTTTCTATCCTAGATAGTTTTTTCTAGGTAATTCAATTTAAATCAGCAGAGAACCAAAATAAAATTTATTTCAAATATGACTGAAATAACGGAAGAAAAAACAAATACTGTCCAGTCTATTAAAAAATACATGATTTCATTCACTTATCAACATAAGGTTTGTTTGATAAAGTGACACCAATCCTCTCCCTTTTTTAATTGTCTCCTTTCTTTCTTAGACCAGCAAAAAAATGAATAATGGCCATGTAGCCTCATGTATTTCCAAAGCACTTTTGTACTTTTTACAATGTTAATAATTTAATACATGACAGCCACCTTTCTCATCACACATTGCATAAATGACTCTAAACTAAGACATCAATTATATTCATAATTACCATACTTCTTAATAAAACACCATTTGTAGTTTAAAATAATTTGAAACATCAAGAGAAACAGGTAAGGAAAAATAATCTTATCAGGTCTAAATTGTAGAACTTTTGGGAATTCATTCAACTAGCAAACTGTTCAACTACTGCTTAATTATTTAGCAGGCACCATGTTAACAGGGCTAAGAGTATATACAGAAATTGTCCTCAGTGAGCTCAGCACCCACTCAGAAAGACCCACAGAAAGCAAACAGTTCTGGAGCATGAAACCTATGGTAACACAATTAATATATATATGAAGTACAAGTCAAAGACAGCAACTTCACTGTCTCAATTTTCTATCAATAAATTTGATTGTTTTAATGATTAAAGATAATTGATGAAATTAGAGAGTATTAGGTAAATTTTTGAAATAAAGGGCTGGAGGTAGAATATATCAACATAGTAGATGTGATCTATTGCTATATAACTGAGAGTAAGGAGAACATGCAATCCTTTCAGTTTAAAATACACAGAGACCCAGTTTGGAAAGATATTGCAAAAGAAGAACAGGCATCCTAAGATTAGTTAGTAAGTGCACATTAGCCATGAAGCCACAGGCAGGACTCCAGACTACAAAAGAAAACAGGCCATACAAAGACTCCTACATCAACTAAATATAATACTACACATCCACTGGATTAATAAATGAGCCCCTTTGGCATATCATATGAGAGTACCCAATCACTACCTAAGTCTCAATTTTCTCTAAAGTACTCTATCCTAAATTGAAAATATCATTTGGAAATATTATATAAAGAAAGTACAAAGGAAAGAATGTCTACAAAATGAAATCAGATAAGGATGTTTTTTAATATCATGTATCAATCATATCAACTCAGTCATCAACTGTATCCAAATAAGGGCAATGATAACAAATCAAGAAACTCTTGAGATAAATGTTTCCTTCACTGAAAAAACTGTAAGGATGAGGAAAAAGGATAAAAATAGGCAACAAGACAGGAAAACAAAAATGATACACATGTAGGTCAACATCATAAAAATATTTTTTTCAAGGAGTGATTCAAATATTCTATAAATCTAAACTGTGTTTAAAGAAGGTAACTTTGGTTCACAGTCACCCGCATTATTAAGGACATCACAACCAAGAGGCTATGGATTTCAGGGGATGTGTCCGGGGGGAGCTCTACCTCCCTGCAACCGTACACAGTTTTAGTAACATGTGCATTGGGTGCTTTTTCAAGGAGACCATCCAAAGCTTTCTGTAGATCTCAAATGGATAAATGACCTAAAAAGTTAAGAGTCACTCATCTAAGACTGTAAGTTTCCAGTCTTAGTCTAGTTCTAGTCTTCTCCTAATGTTAATTTCCCTTGAAAATGAACAACACAGTAAGAAAACAAGTTATAACACTTAGGTTAAGAATAATGTTAAAATAAGCTATCATCAAAACTCCATAGAAATCTTTTTACAGCATAAAAGAAATAAGCTTTATTCTATTTGTAAGCTGTGAATTTGAAAATTTTAAATTTCAGGAAACTAAACTAGCTTTATAAAACAGATGCTGTGCCTGCACCATTTAATCAATTCAAGTCACATTCCTAGAAGACAATACAGCCATCTGATGAGTTCAGCGTCAATGGAATGAGCCAAATCCACACAACAGCATTTTAAAAAAATAATCAGTGGTTTAAAGCAGGGCATGTGCAAAAATTCCTGAAATAACACATACATAATTCACTGCCAAACTCAGATCAATTCCAAATCTGCAGAGGCAAGAAGCATTATTATGGCTCTGAAATCCATATTCAGTAAGGCTGTGTTCAGAAAGTTTCATTGCAATTTCAAGAAAATAAATGACTAGAGAAGCTCAATAATGATTTTGGCATATATCAGTACTCTTCGTTCAAAGCAGAATCATTTTGCACAGTTTTAGATTCTTTTAAAAGACAAAGAAAAATGCCAATTTTTAGGACCCAAGTCTTAAATTTAAGGATGAAACATCATCTATGTGAGAAATATAACACTGTATCTTCTCAAATATTAGAGTTCTCCAGACAACAGTAAGAAGCAAAAGAGCACATTGGAAAGGGGGAAAAAACACAGCCTTGCTGGAGGTCAGGTTGCAATTCTGGCTGTGCACTAACAACCTACGACTTTGAAGGTTACGTCACCTCTTTCGTGCTTTACTAATTCCTAAACTGCCGTAGACACTGATGCACAAGGAATCCCTAATCTCCCCTAATAACAACCTGCCCCTAGCCATCCTCACAGCGTCCTCCGCTCTTCATAGCCTGCATCTCCCCACAGAGTCACTCAATTCCTCCAATTCAATAAGGCAATTTTAAGGCTTTAGGAAAATTAAAGTTCCTTCTAGCAAAAGGCTTGGGGGTAAATGCAAAATTATAAGATTCTCAAAAATGGAAGAACATATTGCAAAAAGAAGGAAGAATGAAAGAGGAATTAAATGTTCTACAAAAGCACTGCTGTTCTTGCCAAGACCCCAATTTAAGTACTTAAAAGCCAGAGGAATGGGCTTTGCTAAAACTTGTCAAATCCATTTCATGATTGCTTTCCACAGAAATCTACAGTTAGTATGAGTTTCCTCACCTGCCAGAATGGGGAAGATGGGGGAAGGGTTGAACTAAAATCATGGCCCCCAAACCACATCCTCCAAAACTCACAGGTAATCAGGACAAATGTCTTCACACGACTCTTCATGAAGCAAGAGTAAGTTTTATACTGTTCTGTGTGCTTTGGTTTTACACATAAAATAAAATCACATGTTTAAAAAAGAAACAGGCCTAAAATGCAGTTACTTGTTTGTGTTAAGCCCATGTCACCAAACCGAGCCTTAACAACTACCCTAACTGAAGTTTTAGCCTCTCTCAGGGATGTAATCTTAAACCAGTCAGTCTGGAACTACCTGGTCAGCACTAAGTGAGGTTATTCACCCGACAGATTCCCACTGAGCCCCAAAGAAAGGTGACCTTACCTGAAATTATCATCACTTTATTAGAATAATTTCCTGTTCCACTTCCTTCTGCCTATAAAAGTCTTCCATTTTGTACGGCTCTCCAGAGCTCCTTTCTATCTGCTAGATATAATGCTGCTTGATTTATGAATCACTGAATAAAGCCAGTAAGATCTTTAAAATTTACTCTGTTGAATTTTGTTTTTTAACACATGTAAAATTTCCATGTAAGATTTGGTTTTACAAGTAGGTTCTGCATATAAATGTATGTAAATGATACACAAATAAAATTTATTTAGTTCTTAAATAGCTCTTTAATTCTTAAAGTTTTGACATCTCACAAGGTTATGACTATCATTTTGAAATGAAGTTTCACGGTAAAATGAGATTTACTTTACAGAGACTTGCTTTGCAAGTAGATACACTAGGAGCTACATCTATTTACTATTGTAAGAGAAACCTGGAATGACTTTTCAAGTCATATCATGGTGTGTGGCATTACCTGTAAAAGTTCATTTAAAGCCTTAAAACAATTGAAAGAGTGGATAAAATAAAGATGCATTGCTTTATGTTAAAACTCTCATTGAAACTCATTAAGAAAAATAAAAGTTAAAAATGCCAAACACTTGAAAGCCTGACATTTCTACTTACCAGGATCCCACTGAACTGTGGATATTTACAGCACAGAGATCAAAAAAATCAACAGAAACAATGATGGTTAATGGCTGGATGGATGATCAAATAGTTAAGTCCCAGTAACTACAGCAAAGACATTGAGCATTATGGTATTATATAAGGTTTAAAACTAAACTTCGAAATAAACTTTACAACTTGAAAATTATGGACTTGTTCAAGTATGTGATAGCAAAAGTTAAAGAGGAAGAAGGAGAGAGAAAATTTTGGCACTTCATTAAATATTTTATGAACACAATTTAATTGTATTCCACTCAAAGAATTCCTAAATTACAGAATTCATTCAACAAAACATATAATAAACTGTAAACTTCAAATTCTTAAAATTCTTCTACATCAAGAAGAATTTCCAATCATTCAGTATAAGTACTAAATATACATAAGCCATGGTTTTCAAAAGTAGTACTAAAATTCATCTACATATCCTAAAAAACAACACTAAAGATTCACCATACCTTGAAAGGTGTATAAGAAAACCCAGTAAACATTTAGGCTGTCCTTAATAATAGGTCCAAACAATTGTGCTTACTTCCTTACCTCTATGGGCAAGAAATTAAATTCATGTTACTAAATGACAGTGTTTATGAAAAATAGTAGTGATGCGATGGAAGTAGAAAACAGATAACAGCAGGTGTTCACCAACATAGGACAACAGCTATATTACCCATCAACTGATGAAATTTCCTAATAAGGGTGAAAAAAAGGAAATAACAACTCAAAGGAACCAAACACACTTTTCCATATAAGCAGGATGTCAAAGAACTAAACCACAATTTATCCCCAGATACTAAATGCCCACCTTGAACAAAGATTAACATCTAAAATGTTATCTTCATGAAGTTCTAAAGGGAAATTATACCAGAAAATTCACAAGAAAGTCAGATGCAGAAATATTTGCTGTTCAATTCCTCTATAACTCTTTTAAGAACTTTATTTAATATGGTTAGAATCATAAAATCCTTGCAAGCCAATTATTGCTAAAGTTAGTATTAAATTACAAATAAATTGCTTAAAATCTTTCCAAAGAAAATCTACATATGAAAGGAATATAGAGAAGACCTTGGCATTAATAGGTTTAAAGTTTTCAGTTTCATCTATTCAAGATGCCAAAAAGGGTCTACTGAAAAGTATTAACCCACAGTTCTGCAGAGGCTCTACAGAATGTAAACTGCTAGCACAAAGTGAGGCTGGTTAAAAGGAGCAGACATTTCACTTGCAAATGAACCCCACATGTGGGTTGTGACTTTTTGTTTTTGTTTGTTTTTCTCTACTTTTTGCTAGAAACACAGTAACTTTCCTGAAGCTATTGTTTTAAGAGTTTTGATTTTTGTCAGAAATGGACATAAAAATAAAAAACAGCCAAATGCTAGAGCTGATAGTAAAAGTGAAGATGTTTAAGGAATGACTAATATTAGCCAAAAATACAAGGGATGAAAGTCACTGGGGATCGATCACTCAGACTTATGAACTGAACCAGTGAACCATATACTTAGTCAAAAATAATAAAAAGCCATTTGCAAAAATATTTCTGGTGAGTGGATCAGCCAGGGCAAAAACCGTATTTTACAGAGGAAATTACATGTCATAATGGTATTTGCAAAAATGGGACTTTTGGAAAGCTTCAAGATACATCTCTTCCAAATGTCAATGGGGTGCTGTATCAAAATAATCTAGCATTCTGCTTCCAAAAGTCAACCTAACCTTAAGTTTCTGCATATAGACAGATTAATATTTTATGTACCACAATCTAGAAATCTGTCTACATTGAGAGAAGACAGAACGTAATAGAACCTACTTACCATAAAACCCCAGTGATTTAGACCAGCTGCTCAAGAGCCACGAGCTGCCAGATGTAAAGTGAACTGCTGCATTCCATGTTTGCTATCATCTGGGTGTAAATTCCACCGAGGAAGAACCTATAGGAATCTTCCTGCCAAGCAAAGACTTGTCTCAGTAGCCATGCTGCAGGAGGCTCATACCAGTTCTCCTGACAGCCCTGTTTTTCAGCGTAGATGCCTGTTCTGATTCCAAAGTTATAAACCTTTAACCAGCTACCTTGCTTCCAGTATGTGCCCAGGTATTTAACTGCTGTCCTGGCTTTTAATACAGAACTTTGCCTCACTCACCCCAATAAGCTCCCGTAGCTGCTACCTGTTCGTTCTTTACCTTGCTCTCCACTTTGTGTGCCTTCCTTTGGTCTACCCCTACTTTGTTTCAATCCACTGTATTCCCTAAACCTGGCTCCTGCTTTTAATCCTAAACTTTACTAATCTTGTGTGTGAACCCCACTGCTATCTTACTTTCATAAGTTAGCCCACCCAGAATCCATGATGAACTGGCAGAGGATAGGGCATGATTTCTCTTAGACTCTACATAACAGTTAAGATGAAAGAATAGGAGTAAAATCACTGCCAAGAAAAATCAGCAGTGTTGTGGTGACAATCACAGCTGGCACACGCTCACAAATATCACTTCTTTACCATCTCCTCTTATGGGCCACCTAGGACACTATCAGTGAGTGGAGAGTGAGAGCCCTTTCTTCCAGCCGCACATGGCTTCCTGTGATTATCCAATTACACATGTGGTTTGCCTTCTGGGACACACAGGTTGATTTTCACATTGTTGCCAAGGCCTAACCAGAACTGAGAAAGCAGTGATGGAAACAGTAAACAAAGGCACCAGTCAAAGGGAGAGAGAAATCAGATTTTACCTCCATCCATCTGTTCTAGAGTTCTGGCTTCACAACACTTCAAAATGCCAGTTAAATGTGTATTCCAATAATGCAGATAAAATAAGATGACATTTCAAAAAGATGTAAAAAAATTTTTCCAAGTCATTTTTTTAAACTCTTTTTCCCTAGTTTCTTTCCATTCTGTGACACTCAACTAGGACTAGGCCTCTTCTCATCAGTTACTTCAGTCCAAAGACATTGGGTATTACTAGATTCCTTCCTTGCCACCCATGAAGGAGGAACAATTGGTCATTCCCCACCACCCCCCACCACCTTCCATGAGAATCACCTTCTCAACCATTCTGCCAAAAAAGAAGGGTCTTTTAAAAGGAAGAGCTAACTCCTTTTCCTAGCCTGTCCCCACTCCAGCACACCCTCCCCACTTTCTTAGAGTGAGGAGGAAACCCTGGGCTAGCAATTCCATTATGAAGAAACTGGATGGCAAACATAATTATAAAAACAGGTATGTTTTGATAAATGGCCACCAATCTAATCCATTTGAGACTGACCCCAATTATTTTCCTACTCTGCCCTTTCATTCAAATCCATCTTTTGCCATCCTAGAGCCTGGGAAAGCAGTAACACTTCCTGTTTTGAGAAAACAGAAACTTCATCACTGGTATAACCATAACCACACATATTAAATATCCCATAAAAATATACTTAATGTGAATAAAATATTTTCCTCTTTGAAGAATTCAAAATATACTGTGTAACTAAAAACTAGGTTTTCTTAATTTTAGTGGTATAAAGAAAACATGAAACTTAAAACAGCAATGGTAAATTGGACAAAAATTAAGAAACTAGCCATTCTTTTGGGATTACCTTCAGCAAATATAGTGATACTAGGTATTATCATATTTCAAAAGTTGTCAAAGAATAGAAACATCTAAAACCTTACCTTAAGTTCAAGCTTACGGAGCCAAGCTGTACTACTTTTAATGAGCAAAGAAGAAATGATGCTTCTGCATATGGGAAACAGAAGTAAAGCTTCTATAGCAGTAGATTCAAGACTCATCAATCTCAAGAATAAACATCTATCACTCAAGAGGGATGAATATAACTTACAGAAAGGAAAAAGTTATGAGATGCAAAATTAGTCAAAGGGCCATCAGGGACAGCCTGTACCCCCACCACCACCCTTTTTTTTTAAATTTACACTCCTCTCTTTATTAATAATTACCTGAAGATCCCAGGATAAGGATAAGGAAGTTACCAAAAGCACTGATTCACAACTGTGTATCTATTCCTATTTAAACATTCCAAAGAAGATAAAACACAAAAATAAATCTGCTATACAACTCACTGTTGACCAATTTTAAAAGGAAAATGTGTGTTCTTGTCAGACTTCTTTGAATGTCTTGTTTTGTAGATTTCACTTTGGAATCACACTACTTAATTATAAAACAAGATTAAATTTTTACATAATTCTTAAAAAAATCAAAAGTAAAATGGAATAAATGCACCTCAGTGTGCAGCAAGTTAGTGACAAAACCACACAGAGAGAAATTATTCTGAGTGACTTAAGTACATTCCTTATGTAGGATACACAAAGAACAAAAAAAAAATCTGTCAAAATACATATAGTCCATTAACAGACAATAATAACAAAAAGTACTGTTTTCAGTGATGACCTTGTTGACAGTAATGCTGTTATTCTAAGACTGCTGAATGTACAGTGCAGGCTCAGGCAGATGAAAGACGGCGTATAGTAAAGAGCAGCAGTTTTGGCATAGGAGATACAGATGTGAAAAAGACAACAGTAAGTAAAAACCCAAGAGTCCTGAACCTGAATTCCTAAGAATCAATATGAATTACTATGTTCTTTAGCTTAAAAAAGGGAGCGTGGGGGAGGAATATATCCAAGTCTGTTCACTGAAAAGGTCTAGAAACAATGACTAAGGTAGTAGCAACAAGAATCTCTAGTGCTCAGATTACGGTCTCTAAATACCAAAACCACTTAAAGGAACCAGAATTATTTGACAAAATGGCTGATGCCAGATCTGGAGCAGAAAACATTCAAGAAAAGTCTGGAACATCTTGTCATTCCTAAAGACAAGGAAAATATCAATGAATTCTAGAGTCATGTCAAAAGGACTGAGAAGCCATCTTGAATCGGCTTCCACTGGCCAAAGACAGGACAATTTAAGCATCAATAAAGATAACAACTGCAATCAACTGGAACAATGTTTAAACCCACAAGTTCATAGTAATATTCAAAAATTTTAAACTCACAGGTCATCCTTGGAGAAACAGATAACTATCACTCCATACAGTAAAATTAGTGTATATAAATGTCTTTGGAAAGTTTTCTTAAGATACTTGTCATATCACACCTGCCATTTTAATAATGATTCAAGTAGGATTCAAATGTTAGATTGCAGAGGAAAGGGGACAAAGCTAATTCATATATACCATATGAAGAATAAAAATGAAATAGTGTGATACTACTACTATTGCCTAGCCAAAAGTGTGATATAAAAAATTAGAAATGTTAACCTTAGTATGTCTGTTGTGGGTGTGTGTGTGTGTGTCTTGGATAAAGAAAATGTATCTGAACAAGAATTACCAACTCGGAGCCTAATGGTTTTTTACATTGTCAGGTGTCCATCACCAGTGAACTTGAAATACTGTCAGTACAAGTACAGAGCGCAGGATTTGAAATTTAATTCCTAAGGAAAAATTACAAATCAAGGAGATACACCTCAATGTTCAACACTGTTTATTTAATAACCTTAATAAAATACTTTGGATTAAATGAGAACCTTAAGGCCACACTGAGCAAATACTTTTCAATTGTCTCTGGAAAAATCACACGAGCTAGGGGTCTTTCCTTTAAAAATTCATGACATTGTTTAAGAAAAAATGATTACTACTATGATGCCATAGTATCAGTCTCTGACCCTTTCTGATGCCTTGTACAGCAACCATGACCATCCCACTTTTTGAAACATATATAAAAAATCAGAGCTCTTCACCCAGTTTAATACTCTGGCCCAACTAACCTCTACTATGCTTTCCTTCTGAAATGGCCCTCTTACTATTCCTCATTGCTTCCTACCAAATGCCAAGAGAATGGGTGGTCAGGTAACTATCAGGGCCAACCTCCTACCACAATGAGATTTGTTCCAGACCTACTCACATAGTACCATGGCCAAAATAAGACCAAGATGATACTTCTTCAAATGGTACAAAGTCCTTGAACTGTGGTAAGTCCAGAAGATTCCCAAGTGGTTCTACTATAATCTAGGCTCTTAATGCTAAAAACATTTTACCGTGGCTTAACCATAATAAGACTTCCTCCTGACATACTCTTCTAAAAACTCTAAGTAAGTTAACCATTTTCCCCTAAAGTTTTCTAATGTTATGGGCAGTCAGTGGCCACAAACTACACTAAGCCAAGTTGAGTGAAGACAAATTCAAACTGCCTTTCTTTCCTGTTGCAACTTACATATTAAGTGAGATACAGCATTTTGGGAGGGAGGGCAGGCAGGTTTAGTCTAAAGACTAAGTCTTCCAAGTACAGTTAAGAGAGACTCCTCAAAATGATTTTGAATAGCACACATTCTCGAAACTATATTCAAAGGACTGGAATCTTCACTGAAATCATTTCAGGATGAATTATAAGTTAGACTGCACATCTGGATGTTCAGCTACATTTAAGAAAAGTAGACTTTGAAATGCTGCCACATTTACATTCCTAAAGGAAATAAGAAAAACCACCAAGCAAATGGTATGAACAATAATCTTTCTTCTTCTAAAATTCTGAGAACACTGAATAAATGTTTATTGAATGAATTGCCTTATTTCATGGAATACGTATCTCCTAAAATTTTTTAACATCACCCACAAAATCAATCCTATAAGGTAACCAGCATACACTTATATGATGTTTATATAATGGTATCATACAACCCTCAAATCAAATCACATGTCCTTCAGAGAAAATGTGTATGTTCTGTCGAGTATCTAACATTCACTGCACAAATATACTACAAAAGCCACCAAGGATTCTAATCCAAAACTTGCACAATTTATCTATCACATTTATTTTAGCATACAAGCAGAACTGTACCAAAATAAGCCTCCTCAAATCCTGCCTGGGTTTAGGAAAAATGTAAATAGTAAACTGGCAAGATCATGAATAAAGAAATCTCTAAATAAAACTAATGGAAGTGGAGCAGGATTTCTAAATGAAAGCTCATCAGGAGATCAAGATAAATCATGTGAAAAGTAGACATTGAAAAGCACTCCCCAATTTATCACCTGAAGCTGTCAACTTGAAAAGCCTAGAAAAACCACCAAGAAAACTAGCTATCTACTGTAAGTTCACCATGATCTCAAATTTAAGAAAAGAGGGGAAGAGAGGAAAGGGCTAAGGGAGGACTGCAGGAAAACTTCCTGATGCCCTTTTAAGCCCCTAGTCAGATGAAGAAAACGTCTACCACATTCCTGCCCAATGGTCTTCTATTAGAACATCTGCAGTGCTTAAGGACGGCACCATAAATGTCCTTTCTGCCATTTCCAACCATTGTTGGCTCTGTCTCCTAAACCAGCACTGCCCAACAGAAGTTGCTGTGGTAATGGAAATGTTTAATATCTGCACTGTCCAACAGGGTGGCCCTTAGCCACATGTGCCTATTGAGTACCTGAAATGAGCTGTGTGATTCAGAATCTGAATTTGTCATTTTATATAAATAGCCTCACATGGTAAGTGGTTACCATATTGAAGACTGCAACTCTACAGAGTCAAAGTGAGCATGCCTGATATTTTATTGTTTTTTTTGGTATCATTAATCTACAATTACATGTGCAATATTATGGTTTTTAAACTACCCCCTTCATCAGGTCCCCCCACCAACCCCATTACAGTTACTGTCCATCAGCGTAGTGAGATGCTATAGAATCACTACTTGTCTTCTCTGAGTTGTACAGCCCTCCCCGTGCCCACCCAACATTACATCTGCTAATCATAATGCCCCTTTTTCCTCCTTATCACTCCCTTCCCACCCATCTTTCCCCAGTCCCTTTCCCTTTGGTAACTATTAGTCCGTTCTTGGGTTCTGTGAGTCTGCTGCTGTTTTGTTCCTTCAGTTTTTTTCTTTGTTCTTATACTCCACATATGAGTGAAATCATTTGATACTTGTCTTTTTCAGCTTGGCTTATTTCACTGAGCATAATACCCTCTAGCTCCATCCATGTTGTTGCAAAAGGCAGGACTTGTTTTCTTCTTATGGCTGAATAATATTCCATTGTGTATATGTACCACTTCTTCTTTATCCATTCATCTACTGATGGACACTTAGGTTGCTTCCATTTCTTGGCTATTGTAAATAGTGCTGCGATAAACACAGGGGTGCATCTATCTTTTTCAAACTGGGCTGCTGCATTCTTAGGGTAAATTCCTAGGAGTGGAATTCCTGAGTCAAATGGTATTTCTATTTTGAGTTTTTTGAGGAACCTCCATACTGCTTTCCACAATGGTTGAACTACTTTGCATTCCCACCAGCAGTGTAAGAGGGTTCCCTTTTCTCCACATCCTTGCCAACATTTGTTGTTGTTTGTGTTTCGGATGCTGGCCATCCTCACTGGTGTGAGGTGATATCTCATTGTGGTTTTAATCTGCATTTCTCTGATGATTAGTGATGTGGAGCATCTTTTCATGTGCGTTGGCCATCTGAATTTCTTCTTTGGGGAAGTGTCTATTCATGTCCTCTGCCCATTTCTTAATTGGATTATTTGCTTTTTGTTTGTTGAGATGCTTGAGTTCTTTATATATTTTGGATGTCAACCCCTTATTAGATACATCATTTATAAATATATTCTCCCATACTGTAGGATGTCTTTTTGTTCTACTGATGGTGTCCTTTGCTGTACAGAAACTTTTCAGCTTGATATAGTCCCACTTGTTCATTTTTGCTTTTGTTTCCCTTGCCCGGGGAGATATGTTTATGAAGAAGTTGTTCATGTTTATATTGATATTTTATTGTTGAAGACAGTTTTACTGACAAAAATGTACCTTTAAGGTAGAAGGGTGGCTGAATGACTTAGAGAAGCAGGAACTCATAGAAAAAAAACTTTTCTTGGAGTACATCTCTAATATCAGCCATTTAAACTCCTAACTACTGAAAGGCATACCCTGAAATTGCTTTATTTGTGCTTCTAAACAGCTGAATTTGGGAGTTATGAATAATTTTTGTTACACAAGAAAGATAAAGATAAATGACAAAAGAATATAAAAATAAATCGAGAAAGTTTCAAGACTTTGCTTGAGTTTAACCTTTTTATAAAATAAAAATCACTAATCATCACAGGTCCCAAACTGCCAGTCTCTACATCCCTAGTCTAAGAAGTTCCCTTCTAATTACATGACTGCCTATATTACCATTTAATCTTTCATTACATTCAGTTCAAAACTTTGTTATACATGGCTCTGTTACGTAGTATTTTCTAATAATATTGTGACATATTCTTAAGATTATAAAGCAAATAGTTCAATAACTACTGAAATAAGTTGAAATTATTTAAAAGTTTTGAAATGTTTATTTATATATAAAACATTCTCTGACACCAAATCTACCAGATACCATAACCATATTAAAACTTCTGTAATTAAATTTTAAAATTTGCAAAAAAAATCCTCTTAGAAACCTGAGATTAAATTTCTAATTTTTTAATACTGACAAATTAATTTTTATAAACGATGAGAACAGAAACTCTTATTATTTTCCTGTCTGAACAAACGTAACTCAAGAATAATAGATTCTCTCATATCAAGTCATTTAAATTCTTAAGTATCAGAGAATTCAATCCCACAATTTTCTCTGGTTTTGTTCATCCTAGAATACTATAACAGTATTTCTCATAAGCTGGCCTTTCTACCAAAAAGTTTTAAGGCCAATAACCTGATAACTAAAATTATTTCATAAATACAATACATATACAGCAAGTTAAGTAAAATCTATTTCTCCAACCTACCACAGCATTCAAACTAAATCTCCTGCAGTTCATATACTCCCCCCCAAAAAGAACTTCTAACTTACAGTCTGGGCAAAACACATGGATAGAAAACAAAATGAAATGTTCTGTCCTAATAATCAAATTATACAAAAGACTTTAAATAATATCAGGAATCTCAAGTGATTCCTAAAACTTAACAGATAACAAAACTACAGCAGTATACAGAGAGAAATATAACTATGTTATCATCTTCCTTCTGAAATTAAAACTCCCAGCACAGTATCAGAGAGTAGAGAATTATGCTTAAAGCTACTCCTTGACACACTGCCATTAGAACAAGCAGATTGTCTTCTGGGATGCTGCAACAGCAATCAGAAATGGCTATCATAAAAAGAAAAAGGTAATTACTATTGTCGGTTATAGTCTCAATACTAGCATCTAAAATCCAATTTTTATAAATGAAGTATAAAGCCTACTGCCCTCATTAACTTGCATTGGCCTGATGAACAGTTTAGACTCGGTTCTCATTCTCCTTCAATAAACCAAGCAAGGTTCCTTCCCACCAACTTCCTTTCACAAGGATGAAGGGACCAATGGACTGACACACAGATGAGAAGGTGAGAGAATGAGAACAGGAAGGGAGGGAAGACCTAACAGCTACATAAAAACAAACCAGGAATTTACCTGTGATCTGCTTCCAGATCAATAAGCCAAAGGCAAGTACACAGGGGCAAATATTTTTGGAGTTAACAAAATAACACTAAAATTATGTGCAAGTTTATCCTGATGGTCTTTTTCTTTTTTTAAACATTCTGTACTTTATTCTTCCAAATTCCTAAGTGTGATGCTTCTGATTTACCTGCACATAATGATCACCAGTAAATAAAAGATCCTTCAATTTTGAGGGGAATATTTCTGGTGGAGAATTAATTTAGTTACAAGTTAGAGAAGCCAAGAAATGTGTTCTGAAATCTTTCCCCATTAAGCCCAGAATTTAAAGTGCATACCTAGCAAGCACATTACATCCATCTTGTATATATTCCCTTAATCACACACATACAGCTTGAGGAAAAAAAAACCCTGAAGTGTCTTTTTTTTTTTGAGCTGCAAATATTTTTTTGTGTGTGAAATGATTATCAGAGTAAGTTTAGGTAACATCCTTCAACATACATAGTTACAAATTATTTTTTCTTGCGATGTGAACTTTTGAGGTTTTTTCTCTTAACTTTTCAATACACAAGACATTATTGCTCACCATGCAACAAACAAGTTCCAATACAGTGAACAAGCTCGCACAAGGTGAACAATGCAAGGAAGATAGTGAACAAGTTCTCACAAGGTGAACAATGCAAAGGCAGTCATATCAGAGAATCTAATTCAGTTACTATAATCAATCAAGTCAACTATGATTATTCATGTGATTTTTATACTTAAATTATAAATGAATCCCACATTTCCCCCTTTTTTGTTTTAATTGACACAAATGCATATGCATATATTTGTGGAAGGTACCAGAATAATGATTAGCTGGGCTCGGCCTGTGACATAGTTTGTCACAGGCAATGTCTCTCTCGTCTGGAGGGGTGAGGTTCTATGCCTTACCTCAGTTAGCCCCCACGTTGCTCACCTGAGGTCCCTTGCAACTGTGCCTGTCTTAGGTGGTTCCTCCCATGAGGAATCTTACCCGTCTCTGGGTAACCAGCCATCTCCTGGGACCAAACAGGGAGATAAAATACTAAAGAGAGGACAGCCAGCAGCCATAATTCTGGATAAAATCACAATATACATTATTATTTTCTTGCAGCAAATGCAGGTGGGGAATCAATATATGACTTCACAAAGTTGTATAAAAGGAATCACTTACTTCTTGAAGTTAAATTTTCAGTAGCATATGCTTGTATTGGCTTTAAAAGACCAACAACTGCCTTCCGCACACACACTAGGAGAACAGGAATACAAATGCATAACAGTATTAGACCTACAATTATAGGCCATATCCAATGAAACAAAGAAAACCAATTTAACAATCCAGGCATTTGTGAAAACTTATCAATACCATGATGAATGCTGTCTATTTGATCTTGAATAGTATGCGAAAAATCAGCCAAATTAAAACAACACATCCCTGGAAATTGTTCACATCCCATAGTTGAACAGCCCTCCCCATGACCCCCAACATTACATCTGCAATCATAATGCCCCTTTTCCCCTCTTATCCCTCCCTTCCCACCCATCTTCCCCAGTCCCTTTCCCTTTGGTAACTATTAGTCCGTTCTTGGGTTCTGTGAGTCTGCTGCTGTTTTGTTCCTTCAGTATTTTTTCTTTGTTCTTATACTCCACATATGAGTGAAATCATTTGATACTTGTCTTTTTCGGCTTGGCTTATTTCACTGAGCATAATACCCTCTAGCTCCATCCATGTTGTTGCAAATGGTAGGATTTGTTTTCTTCTTATGGCTGAATAATATTCCATTGTGTATATGTACCACTTCTTCTTTATCCATTCATCTACTGATGGACACTTAGGTTGCTTCCATTTCTTGGCTATTGTAAATAGTGCTGCGATAAACATAGGGGTGCATCTGTCTTTTTCAAACTGGGCTGCTGCATTCTTAGGGTAAATTCCTAGGAGTGGAATTCCTGGGTCAAATGGTATTTCTATTTTGAGTTTTTTGAGGAACCTCCATACTGCTTTCCACAATGGTTGAACTAATTTGCAGTCCCACCAGCAGTGTAGGAGGGTTCCCTTTTCTCCACATCCTCGCCAACATTTGTTGTTGTTTGTGTTTTGGATGCTGGCCATCCTCACTGGTGTAAGGTGATATCTCATTGTGGTTTTAATCTGCATTTCTCTGATGATTAGCGATGTGGAGCATCTTTTCATTGCCTGTTGGCCATCTGAATTTCTTTGGGGAAGTGTCTATTCATGTCCTCTGCCCATTTCTTAATTGGATTATTTCCTTTTTGTTTGTTAAGGTACATGAGTTCTTTATATATTTTGGATGTCAACCCCTTATCGGATATGTCATTTATGAATATATTCTCCCATACTCTAGGATGTCTTTTTGTTCTACTGATGGTGTCCTTTGCTGTACAGAAGCTTTTCAGCTTGATATAGTCCCACTTGTTCATTTTTGCTTTTGGTTCCTTTGCCCGGGGTGATATGTTCATGAAGAAGTTGCTCATGTTTATGTCCAAGAGATTTTTGCCTATGTTTTTTTCTAAGAGCTTTATGGTTTCATGACTTACATTCAGATCTTTGATCCACCTTGAGTTTACCTTTGTGCATGGGGTTAGACTGTAGTCCAGTTTCCTTCTCTTACATGTAGCTGTCCAGTTTTTCCAACACCAGCTGCTGAAGAGGCTGTCATCTCCCCATTGTATATCCAAGGCTCCTTTATCAAATATTCATTGACTGTATATGTTTGGGTTAATGTTTGGATTTTCTATTCTGTTCCACTGGTCTGTGGGTCTGTTTTTGTGCCAATACCAAGTTGTCTTGATTACTGTGGCTTTGTAGTAGAGCTTGAAGTCAGGGAGCTTTATTCTCCCTGTTTTCTTCCTCCTTCTAAGGATTGCTTTGGCTATTCGGGGTCTTTTGTGGTTCCATACGATTTTTAGAATTATTTGTTCCAGTTCATTGAAGAAAGCTGTTGGTAGTTTGATAGGGATTGCATTGAATCTGTAGATTGCTTTAGGTAGTATAGCCATTTTGACAATATTTATTCTTCCTAGCCAAGAGCATGGGATGCATTTCCATTTGTTAGTGTCCTCTTTAATTTCTCTTAGGAGTGTCTTGTAGTTTTCAGAGTACAGGTCTTTCACTTCCTTCGTTAGGTTTATTCCTAGGTATTTTATTCTTTTTGATGCAATTGTGAATGGAATTGTTTTTCTGATTTCTCTTTCTGTTAGTTCATCATTAGTGTATAGGAAAGCAACAGATTTCTGTGTGTTAATTCTGTATCCTGCAACTTTGCTGAATTCAGATATTAGTTCTAGTAGTTTTGGAGTGGAGTCTTTAGGGTTTTTAATGTACTGTATCATGTCATCTGCAAATAGTGACAATTTGACTTTTTCTTTACCTATCTGGATGCCTTGTATGTCTTTGTTTTGTCTGATTGCCGTGGCTAGGACCTCCAGTGCTATGTTGAATAACAGTGGAGAGAGTGGGCATCCTTGTCTTGTTCCCGATCTTAGATGAAAAGCTTTCAGCGTCTCGCTGTTAAGTATGTTAGCTGTCGGTTTGTCATATATGGCCTTTATGATGTTGAGGTACTTGCCCTCTATACCCATTTTGTTGAGAGTTTTAATCAGGAATGGATGCTGAATTTTGTCAAGTGCTTTTTCAGCATCTATGGAGATGATCATGTGGGTTTTGTTCTTCTTTTTATTGATGTGGTGGATGATGTTGATGGATTTTCGAATGTTGTACCATCCTTGCATCCCTGGGATGAATCCCACTTGATCATGGTGTATGATCCTCTTGATGCATTTTTGAAATCGCTTTGCTAATATTTTGTTGAGTATTTTTGCATCTACATTCATCAGGGATATTGGTCTGCAATTTTCTTTTTTGGTGAGGTCTTTGCCAGGTTTTGGTATTAGAGTGATGCTGGCTTCATAGAATGAGTTTGGAAGTATTCCCTCCTCTTCTATTTTTTGGAAAACTTTAAGGAGAATGGTGTTATTTCTTCTCTATATGTCTGGTAGAATTCAGAGGTGAATCCATCAGGCCCGGGGGTTTTGTTCTTGGGTAGTTTTTTGATTACCAATTCGATTTCGTTGCTGGTGATTGGTCTGTTTAGTTTTTCTGTTTCTTGCTTGGTCAGTCTTGGAAGGTTGTATTTTTCTAAGAAGTTGTCCATTTCTTCTATGTTTTCCAGCTTGTTAGCATATAGATTCTCATAATATTCTCTTATGATTCTTTGTATTTCTGTGGGGTCCGTCGTGATTTTTCCTTTCTCATTTCTGATTGTGTTTATGTGTGTAGATTCTCTTTTTCTCTTAATGAGTCTGGCTAAGGGTTTATCTATTTTGTTTATTTTTTCAAAGAACCAGCTCTTGGTTTCATTGATTTTTTTCTATTGTTTTATTCTTCTCAATTTTATTTATTTTTCTCTGATCTTTATTATATCCCTCCTTCTGGTGACTTTGGGTCTCATGTGTTCTTCTTTTTCCAATTTCAGTAATTGTGTCTTTAGACTATTCATTTGGAAATGCTCTTCCTTCTTTAAACAGGCCTGGATTGCAATATACTTTCCTCTTAGAGCTGCCTTTGCTGCATCCCACAGAAGTTGTGGCTTTGTGTTGTTGTTATCATTAGTCTCCATATATTCTTTCATTTCTGTTTTGATTTGGTCGTTAACCCATTGATTAGTTAGGAGAATGTTGTTAAGTTTCCATGTATTTGTGAGCTTTGTTGATTTCTTTCTAAAATTTATTTCTAGTTTTATACCTTTGTGATCTGAGAAGTTGGCTGGTAGAATTTCAATATTTTTGACTTTACTGAGGTTCTTTTTGTAGCCTAGTATGTGGTCTATTCTCGAAAATGTTCCATGTGCACCTGAGAAAAATGTGTATCCTGCTGCTTTTGGGTGCAGAGTTCTGTAGATACCTGTTAGGTCCATCTGTTCTAGTGTGTTGTTCAGTGCCTCTGTGTCTTTACTTATTCTCTGTCTGGTTGATCTGTCCTTTGGAGTGAGTGGTGTGTTGAAGTCTCCTAAAATGAATGCATTGCTGTCTATTTCCTCCTTTAATTCTGTTAGTATTTGTTTCACATATGCTGGCGCTCCTGTGTTGGGTGCATATATATTTATAATGGTTATATCTTCTTGTTGGACTGACCCCTTTATCATTATGTAATGTCCTTCTTTATCTCTTGCTACTTTCTTCGTTTTGAAGTCTATTTTGTCTGATACAAGTACTGCAACACCTGCTTTTTTCTCCTTGTTGTTTGCATGAAATATCTTTTTCCATCCCTTCACTTTTAGTCTGTGTATGTCTTTGGGTTTAAAGTGAGTCTCTTGAATGCAGCATATAGATGCGTCTTGTCTTTTTATCCATTCAGTGACTCTATGTCTTTTGACTGGTGCATTCAGTCCATTTACATTTAGGGTGATTATGGATAGGTATGGACTTATTGGCATTGCAGGCTTCAGATTCGTTGTTACCAAAGGTTCAAGGTTAACTTCCCTACTATCTAAAAGTCTAACAACTAACTTAATATGCTATTACAAACACAATCTAAAGGTTCTTTGTTTGTTTGTTTGTTTCCTCCTTTTTCTTTCTATTCCATTCTTTATATATTAGGTATCATATTCTGTCCTGTTTGTCTATCCCTTGATTGACTTTGGGAATTGTTAATTTAATTTTGCATTTTCTTAGTAATTAGCTGTTCTATTTTCTTTACTGTGGTTTTATTACCTCTGGTGACAGCTATTAATCTGTAGGAACACTTCCATCTATAGCAGTCCCTCCAAAATACACTGTAGAGATGGTTTGTGGGAGGCAAATTCTCTCAGCTTTTGCTTATCTGGGAATTGTTTAATCCCTCCTTCAAATTTAAATGATAATCTTGCTGGATAAAGTAATCTTGGTTCAAGGCCCTTCTGCTTCATTGCATTAAATACATCATGCCACTCCCTTCTGGCCTGTAAGGTTTCTTCTAAGAAGTCTGATGATAGCCTGATGGGTTTTCCTTTGTATGTGATCCTATTTCTCTCTCTGGCTGCTTTTAATAGTCTGTCCTTATCCTTGATCTTTGCCATTTTAATTACTATATGTCTTGCTGTTGTCTTCCTTGGGTCCCTTGTGTTGGGAGATCTGTGCACCTCCATGGCCTGAGAGACTATCTTCTTCCCCAGACTGGGGAATTTTTCAGCAATCACCTCCTCAAAGACGCTTTCTATCCCTTTTTCTCTCTCTTCTTCCTCTGGTACCCCTATAATGTGAATATTGTTCCGTTTGGATTGGTCACACAGTTCTCTCAATATTCTTTCATTCTTAGAGATCCTTTTTTCTCTCTGTGCCTCAGTTTCTTTATATTCCTCTTGTCTAGTTCCTATTTCATTTATTGTCTCCTCCACCGTATCCAGTCTGTTTTTTTAATACCGTCCATTGTGTTCTTCAATGATTGGATCTCCGACTGGAATTCATTCCTGAGTTCTTGAATATCTTACCGTACCTCCATGAGCATGTTAATGATTTTTAATTTGAACTCCCTTTCAGGGAGAGTCATAAGGTCCATATCATTTAAATCTTTCTCAGGAGTTGTGTTCACAATTTTACTCTGGACCAGGTTCCTTTGGCGTTTCATATTTGTGTATGGCGCCCTCTAGTGCCCAGAAGCTCTACTCTCTCGAGCTGCTCACCCCCTGAAGCAATGCGCGGATTGTAGGGGAGTGGTATTGGTGCCTCTGGGGAGGAAAGGGGTGTTTGCTGGTTCCTGGCTGCTATGCCTGTCTCCACTGCCTGAACCAGTGGGCTGAGCACACAGGTATAAGCCTCTGTACTTTGCGTTTTTAGTTGCTATAGACAGATCTTCCCTCTGGCTGGCCTAACAGCAGGGAAGGATTTCCCAGTTTGCAAGCCCAGTGGGGCTGGCCAGAAGAAAGGTGCACAAGTCTGCCTGTCACAGAAGGGGTTCTTGGAGCTGTGTAGGCAGCCAGGGAGCTGGAACACCTGAAGATCGTGAAAGCTCCCAACCTGCTGGGCAGAGTGCACCCGGACAATTTTGTCTGCCTGTCCTTTCTCCTGAGCAGTAAGCTCCGTGGAATCCTTGCCCCTTTAGCAGCCCTCTTGCTAAGGGCTTCTTTGTTAGGAAGTCTCTCAGACTGCCTGCCTTTCTTTTGTCCCCGAGCAGCTGGGTATGGATCTCTCCTTTCACAAGCAGCTGGATTCTTAGTCTCTCCAGGAATTCTGCCTGTCCTAGCTTTCCAACCCCCTAATTACAAGAGTATCATGCAAGCACCATGTAATGTAGGTTTGTGCTCCCAGGGCAGATCTCCAGAGTTAGGTATTCAGCAGTCCCACATCTCCACTCCCTCCCTGCTCCGTTCCTGTTCCTCCCACTGGTGAGCTGGGGTGGGGGAAGGGCTTGGATCCCACAGGACCACAGCTTTAGTACGTTACCTTTTTCTATGAGGGGTGCTTTTGCCTCCAGGTGTATTCAGTTTGTTGCCGTCCTCTTTCCCGTTGCTCTTTCAAGAGTAGTTGATGTAGCTTTATTTTCATATTATATGAGGTTTTAGGAGGAAGCCTCTGTCTCAGCTCTCATGCCGCCATCTTTAACCCACCCCCTGAAGTGTCTTTAAAAGTACAATTAAGTCACACAGTAAAGTGCATGATTCCTTAGTAATGTAAACAACTCCACTGGATACAATGTTCTGAAACTTTTTTTTTAAATCAACAGGTCAAGTTAAATAACAACTACACAATATTCTCCTGCCAATATGTTATATTCATAGTAACAACAACAAAACTACACTGTTCCTTGGGCTGTGTGACTGGTCTGACTCATCTTGTTGCACAGTAACTCAGTTCTGAGAGTCAGGAGCCACTGGAATTACCAAGAAACAATCTATCTTCCCTTAGACTGTCAAAAGTTTAAAGGAAAAAAAAGCTTCACAACACCTTTTTCAAAGGTGTAAGGCCGGATGGACCAAATTTCTCAAAATTTTAACTAAACACCTAATTTGCATAAAATCAAATTTTCAATACCATATTTATATTCATCAAAAATTTGGATGATATGTTAATAACAAAAAAATTTCTCCCCATTTACACACCAGCAATATCTGAGGAAAATATAATTTTCAGTAATAGTTTCTTTCTCTTGGTCTCTTTCAAAAAACTTAGATAGGAATAATAAAATATTTGGTTCAAAATCATTTCATTTACATGCTCAAAAGTAAATAAAATAGCTTAGTCCATATTATAGCTAAAAACTTTTTATCTAACTCACTGCAATTTCTATCAATTGGCCAAAATGTGTATTTGGCTCCACACTGCCTTGTAACTAAAAAATAAATTAAAAACCTAATACATAATAATCTTTGTGATTTCCCAAATGAGTATTTTTATTGGACTCATGAACTAAATTCAGATTACCCTATTTGAGAATGTAAGCCCACCATGTAACTACTATTAAATAGTGTATCCTAATATTTTGCAGGGCACCCTTAATTTTACAAATTACCAAACTCCACATAAAATTTCAAATAATATTATATAAACACAAATTAAACTAATGATGGGTTAATTCCTTTTAAATGATCTAATAGAAAGCATTTGGGGACAAGGGAGTGGTTAAAAATATTTTATGTTTGCTTTATTTAGTTATGCTCAATAATCCAGCACACTATGACCTTTGTGCTTTTTCACCACAAATGAAGTTGCTGAAATTTTAATGCTTCAACTGAACACTTCCTAATTTTTTTTTCAGAAATGACAAGAGCATATTTACAAGCTATTCTTTTCAGCACTCTCAGAGAAATTTGTCACCATGCATTCCATTTAACATTCAAAGCCTTTGACCAGACTAGGGTGTAAAGCCAAAGAAGACTTACACAATCTGATACCTAACTACCTATCTTTCCAGCCTCAACCACTCTCCCTTATCCTGATTCTGTATCTGTACAAACGCTGAACCACAGGGAGTTTACACAGCTTCCAGTCCATCTTCTCCTATCCTGCTAAAATACCTTGAGTACTTAGATTATATCTTTCTTACTTTTAGATTCATGCCTAGCACAGTACTTAGGAAAGAATAATTGTTTAATATATATTTCATGGATAAAATATGAACCCAGCACTTCAGGTTAATTTTAATATCAATAAAATTAAGCTCTTTCACACTAAATTTCAATATTTAAGAATTAAAAAACCAGATGTGATTAAAAATATACAAAACAGCTATTTATAATGTTGGGGGGGCACGGGGAGGGCTGTACAACTCAGAGAAGACAAGTAGTGACTCTACAGCATCTCACTACGCTGATGGACAGTGACTGTAATGGGGTTGGTGGGGGGGACCTGATGAAGGGGGTAGTTTAATCACCATAATATCGCACATGTAACTGTAGATTAATGATAACAAAATTAACTATTTAAAAAAACAGCTATTTAATGGCCCTTACTGTATCTCACCAAAAATAATGGAACAGACTCCTAATATTCTCCTTACCACCAACTTCTTTGGCTCCAATTTCTTTTAACATATTGCAGCAGAGATTAATCCTTCTAACTGCTCAAGGAGCTCAAGAGATCCCGCGAATGGTCTACTGAATGGTGGTAATAATGCCTGAACTCAGGATTCAAGGTCCCCCATGATGTGATTTAAACTTCATTACCAAACCTATTTCTTCCTCTTACATATCACATCCTTCTCAACAGCCAAGTTGACATTCTAGCTATGACCGGTACTTCTCTATTGTGCCTTTACCCTTGTTAGTCACTTTTATCAGACTATCTTTTCTCCCTCCTTCCCCCAAAGCCCTTGTCCCGATTCAACTCTCTAAATCATCATTTTAAATGTCATTTCCTCCACAAGACTTGCTTAATTCCAGTGACTGCAGGTATCTCTACTCTTCCAAGTTCTGAGAGCACTTTATCTGTACCTCCATTATGATTCCTACTACATGATAAAATCCATTATTGTTACTGATAGTCATCACTCCTATCAGCATCTAAACTTAAGCTTCAAGAGTCAATGTTGAGCTCAGGAAAGAAGGGGTCACAGATACTTCTGGAAGGAAATTATGTAATAGAAGGACTCAACACAGTTGGAGAAAGTGAAAACCATGTCAAAGCCTGCTCAAGAACACCAAGTTTAGTTTAAACATGTTTTGACCAATAATGTAAATAAATACTGGGGAAAAACTCTGAAAGGCCACTTTATGGGCCCAATGTAAGAACCATGCAGTGATACTGGGTACTGAATCCATCCTCTTGTGCTCAGTACTCAACAATCATCCTGTTCAGTGTAAAGGATACAGCTGGTGAAGAGAAATTTGGTTGTTTCAGATGATAACTGTAGGAAAGGTAAATATGCCATTCTTGTGTCTGATTTAACACTAAAAATCCTCAACAAAGAACTGGAGATCTGACATATGTAATATGTAAAAACATGTCATAATAATATATGACTGCAAAGTTGAGGACAGAACTTTTATATTAAGGACAGAAAACATTGGGCCAAATCCCCTATCTTCCACTTAGAGAGCTTTAATACTTGGAAATTTCTGACAAAACTGGTGATAATTTGGGAAGTCTCACCCTTTAGCTTGATAGATTAACTGAAGGCCCTCACTCAATTGTATTGAAATGTCTACTCTCAACCTCTGATGGTTATTACTGCCCAGGAAAGACACTGCAGCACGTGAGCACCTATAAGAGGACGCTTGGGCACCTATCTAAGTGGATGACAAGAACAACCTATGTGGGTAAAAAGCAGGAGCCCAATGAGAGAAATCAAGTTTTATAAGCAACTGTCTTATGGTATTAAGAAGACAACACAGAAAAACAATCTTGGAATGGGAGAGGAGATAAACAAATAATGCACATATTTTTAAACTTTATACTTTGGACCTACAAATTTAGCTGTCTTGAACCATAACTATGTCCCCCTTAAGTTTCAAACATAATATTAATAAAGTCCTATCATCCTTCTCCCACAATAAATAATGCCTTTAGAGTACCAATCAGCATTAAGATCTAGCTCATCTATCACACCGAGGCAATGTGCATCTTACAAAAGACTAAATTCAGCAAACTTTGTTGGCAAAACATTTTAAACTCAAGAAACAAATCCCTGATGTCACAGGGGTAACAAGAACTTAGAGGAGGAAAAAATACAAATAGAGCAGAAGTACTACCCTTATCAGAGCATTTATCACCCTGCATTGTACCTACCTGTTTACTTACCTACCACTCAACTAAAGGGTTAAACTCTGAGAGATCAAGAACTGTGCTGTCCAGTTTGTCAGTGAGTGACAAATACCTAGCACATCATCTGGACCATGTTCAAAGTACAATAATACCTGAAGATTGAATAAACAAAAAGACATGGCAAGGTAGAAAGAACCCACTAAAACTTCACAAGCATCCTGAGAATTATACCAAAATAAGGTGCCTTAAATTCAAATTTTCATTAATTAAATTTCTGAAAAAATGAACAAGTAATTATATACCTCAAGCCCCTGGAAGGCAATGACCACACCATTTCTAGCACACAGCATGGTGCCTAGCACTGAAACTCTTTTCAACTAAATTCTATACTTCCCTCCTCCTCCAAGTATAACTGACCCACATAATCCAAAATCCACATACAACTTTTGATTCCCCAAACACTTAACCACCAATATCCTACTGCTGAAATGACATAAACCAACTTAACACATATTTTATGTTACATGTACTATACACTCTATTCTTACAATAAAGCTAGAGAAAGGAAAATGTTTTGTCATATTGTCACAAATCTCCAAAACTTTTTCAAATATATTTATTGAAAAAATTCCACATTTAAGTGGACCCTCATAGTTCATATCTGTGTTGTTCAAGGGTCAGCTTGTACCAGAGATTTAATAATATAAAAAGATTCAATAACATAACTATCTAATTAACCATTTTCTAATTAAACCTTTGCCAAGTCATTTTAGGAACCACTGAATTTTACTTCAACCCAGAGACATTCAGTAATCAAATTTACAACAAACAGCCAAAATACAGAGTAAGAGATGGGATTATTTTTTTCTTTCTTAATAGTGTCCTTAACCTAGCTCTGTTAGTAAAAAATTCCTTAAATCTATGATTCAATACATTAGACAGTTATTACCCACTCCCCTTAAGGATAACAAAGCCAGGATCAGTTTTTACTCTGTTCAAAACAACAGGCACTTGCAGATGACTCCCGTAATGCCAACAATTATAATTATGTCAACTAGCCAACATTTACAACAAAAACATGCTTTTTATATCCAACATGCCTTTATCCTAACTCCGGAATTCACAGTTCAGTACTCTGTGTACTTTCTGGCATTTTCCAGAAATTCAGTCTTTAGAAAACAGTTTCATACATAACACACCAGCATTTTCCCTTTTATGACACTAAGTCCATACTTCCGAGAAAGTATAATGAAGTTGTAAAAGACCCTCCAACTTCAAATTTAAATAACTCAAGACAAAATACGTACTTTAACAGAGCACTTATCAGCAAAATGCAAGCATTTAAGAGCAAAAGTAAAATATTCTACTGGTGTTTTTTCCTAAGAATTGACTGCGTTTAGAATTCAATGGTAATTTATATTTTCTTCACTATTTTCAGAAATCCAAAAGCCCACAAAGGATAACTTTAAAGAGTTTTTCAACTTTAAAAGGGGCACAAATGAACTGAATATAAACACAAAATTTTAAAGTGATTTAAGCAAATGTATACTTTAATTTGTATCATAGTTCTTACATGTAAGAATGAAAAGTGTCAATGGATATTTAAGGTATAAAAGGCAATTCCATACATCATTTTATCTTTTGGAAGCAGAAAATAAAGAGATGGACATTTAAAATTTTTCTTTCCCTACACATAACTGAACTTATTTTTAATTTACACTGAATTTTAAAAATACATAATCAAGGAAAATGAAATAAATAGGATGTGCCTAGTCATAAACAGGAAGAATTAAATTGTTATTAGTGTACATTTCTAACACCTTAAAAACCTACCACACTATCAAGATAAAGACAGATGTCTTTCTTACCAGTGTGCTAGTATTAAAACAAACTTAATTAACCCTAATTAAGAAAGATCAACATTACAAATATAAAAATAAAAATAAATTTATTTCAGAAAAGATTTCCATACTCAACTCACTCATTTTTAAGTCATCTTTAGCACTTCTTTACAAAGAGAGATATGAATATAAGGATTGATTGATTTTTTTATGTTCATAATGTGACCTCAGTTAAGTCCATAGGTAACTATCCAACCAAACTTTGAGAAGCATTCATCTATTGTATACGTATCAATTTAAATTTTTATGATTTAAAATTTACATCATTTCCATGGCAAAATTATTTTGAGAATAAAATGTTAATACCAAAATTGAACCACAGTTCTTTTTCAAGAAGAGTTCAACCTTTTAATGCCTAAAGACTGAATTCCAGACAGTTCTCGTACGATTAAGATCAACTGCCAAACAGCTTTACATGTGAAACAGCAAAATTATCTGTAACACTACCTATATGGAGTAAAACTGTACTTTATAAATTACTTAGCCGTTAATACTATTATGAACTGATTAATCTTTTCACAATACACATCCAATAATCATGGAATCATTTTTAATCTCCATGAAATAATAATCTGAACTAATGTTCCAACGAATATTTACTTTTCCCAAACTCTTTTTTCTCCTACTCAGAGATTTCCAAGAGAAAACTATGAACTCATTATTTATAGCTGACTTCCAGATGTCCTACTTCTTTCAGCAGCCACTGAAAAATACAGACTGGGTTTCAAAAAAAGGCCATAACCAATCAAGTTTTTTGCTTTGATACACTTAGACTGGCAAAAGTTAAATTTTATAGTCCATGCACTTGAGAATTAATCAGCCAAATAAGTGACCAGGTAAACTTTGGTGACAATACTAAACCTTGGGAAAATTGAAAAGCTGGAAAAAGCTGTGTGGTTCGGTTATTTAGTGAAGCTAATGTATTTCTGAACTAAAAAGTCAGTAATTAGTTTGCAGTCCCTCTACTGTTCAACTAGTTACATCTTAATATGGGAAAGGCTGCTAATTATTTCATAACTACTAAATCTACTCCACATATTAAATAAAAATGAATTTAATAAGCACAAGGTACAAAAATGAATCAGCAGAATCTTACATTTTTCCCTATAAATCATTCAAGTGAAGATTCAGAAAGAATAAATTCACAACTACTTTCCACTGCAAGATTGATCATCAAGCACCCAGCATTATGCCCAGCACATAGCAAGTGAACTATAAATATTTGATTATTGCCTGATTCCTATTTTCAACACATAACTATTTCAAACCATCATTTATTCTTAGTTTATTGCTACTATAAAGTTAAGCACAATAAGCATAAATAAAAACTATGCTGCAAATAGAAAAGCAAATATGGGAAAAGAAATGCCATGCAACCTGAATTTGGACTAATAATCCTTGTTAATCAAATATTCTTACTAATTTTGTATATGTAATAGTCAATAAAAACATTCTAGTCAAGTGATAATTAGCATTTGCAATATGCTTAAGGTAATTTTCAAGGACTATATCACAATATCTAATCTCTATTTAAAACAATATGGAATATAACGGTAAATTTTTATTCTAAAATCCCTTCAGGAGCAAAGGTGTAGATGTTACTATTTCAGTCATCCTTGCACAAAGCCATAAAACAGTACGAGACCATTTTTTTAAATCAAATTTCTATGTATAATTTAATTAATACAATATAGACAATGCCAGATGGAAAAGTACTCAATTTTTATCTACAAGTAGAAATCATGAACAAAACTATGAATTGTAAAATAAATTCATGAACATTTAAATATTCTGACACTGGAGTTCATTAAAGGAAAATATGACTATGAAATACATTTACACAGCATTTAAATCTGTGAGTTTTTCATATATCCATTTCATCTAGTATCATAAAATACAAGCTGTAAATCCTATCTTACAGATAAGAATAAAAGACAGCAAATTTAAATGATTGTCTACACTGACATATATCACAGGAAGAGACATGGTGTGAACACTTCTAATCTTATTTTTAGTTTATTTATCATACTTATCTTATGGTCTTTACATCTCAAAGGTAAAGATTAAATAAAGGTAAAAGATTACAAAAGAATGGCATATTTCTTCCTGGCCTCTGTGCCATTTTGGATACATGAGGGTGAGCAGGAAGGAGTAATCCACAATCCAAAACCTATACTTCTGCTGAATGCCAGCTGATCTAAGGTCAAAAATGGAAAAACAGAGTAATAGATGGTTCCTGGCCAAGAAGGTGTGATTCATTAATGGAAAGACTCTTAAAGCATCTTCTGGGAGATGTGGCTGCATTCCATGTGTTGCCAAATGGAAAATTCAACCAGTAGAGGAAATCTGAGCTACTGTGGGTATACGCATAAGTGTGTTTGCAAGCATCTTCAAAGGGGATAGATCTGCTTTATTAAGGTTTTGCTAATAGCCATTTTAAACTGCCATTTTAAATTTACAAAACTTGCAAAGCACTAGTTTGCTATCTTAACTGTTTAGAAATTAGATGGAACTAAAAAGGCTATCTTCATAACAACTGAACAAAGATGTATAATGACACTAAAAAAATGTCTATTAACAATTTCACTGAAAATATTTGTCTAAATCATGTACCACCTCATTTTAGTATGTAGTCTATCACCATGATACTTAAAGAAGTTAGTAGTAATTCAGGATCTCCGGGAAAGAAAAAGCTCAAGAAAGTTTTCAGCCAATCTGAGTCTACAGTGAAACATGCAGTTCCCTTGGCTCAGGCTAAGCAATCTTAGCTAATCATTCCTACATAGTAAGTATCAACTTTAGTGTTGGGCTGGCAATTTATAACATGTAGGACAGCCAAATTCATTCAATCTTATAACATTTAAGTTAACAAGGGTTCTAACACATAAATACCACTAATTACTTTTATCCAATAAACAGTACTCTTCCATAACCCTTGTTCTATAGGACAAACTACTAAGTATAAGATTAATAAAAATAGTTATGGAAAATTGTTCAATTAATTTTAATAAAACTTTCAAAATTTAATAAAACTTATTTATTAAAAATAAGCAACTGTGAAAAAAAGGAAAGAAAATTGTATCACTGCCTTTTCAACATGCAGTTAAATGGAAATCATTGTATCAAGAAGTATCTTTCAAATGTAATCATGTATTTTCCTTAAAACAGTCTTCTGTAATAAAAGCATGTTTTTTTACATGATCCAGAATACTGGAAGGACTTCACAGTATACAGTGGTACTAGACTAATAATCTTTATACAAACTTATATTACACTCATTTATTTACACAGCAAATATGCACCAGGGATTATGCTGGTCCTGGAATTACAATGACGGGCAACAGTCAGATGCAGGTCCTGTCCCATGGCATCTATAGCCTAAACAGCTTCCTATCTACTCGTATTTAAAAACTCTCAAACCACCCAAACGCCTAGTAAATCCAAACTCCTGAGCCTAACGTTTGAGCTCTATCACCATTCAGGCACAAATATGCATTTTCAATCAATTTCTCATCTTTAACTCTTCATTAAAAGATACTCCAAACTTTCCTACTCTATATCCTTTAACATGCAATTCCATATACCTGAAATGTGTTTACCATGGCATAGCCATATATCCAAATACCGAAATTCTACCCATTCTTTAAAGCTCAGCTCAACAATCAACTCTTTCTCAAAGCTCTGCCTCCTTCTAAATAGCTCCAATAATACTGAGTGCCCCTCGTAGGACACCTGTAATAATGCTTTATGAACATATGCTATCTCCCCTATTAAGAGTGTCAGCTTCTGAAAAATAGAATATGTTTATGATTCATTTCTGTATGCGACACAGCATCTAACACAATGTAGGCTCAATAAAAATCTATACAACAGTGGGAATTCTATATACAAAAGATCATTAAATAGTAAAACTTTGTATTTATAAAGCTCAAAGTATGCCTTTAAAACATACCCTCATAGAATGGACAATGACTGCAAGGGGTATGTGGGGGGCACTTGATAATATGTGTAAATGTAATAACCACAATGTTACTCATGTGAAACCTTCATAAGATTGTATATCAATAACACCTTAATTAAAAAAATACCCTCATATATTATCATCGTTACACAATACTATAAATTGAAATGTGTGGGCAACTGAGCTGAATCAGTGCTGACCCCAGGACATCCCATGAAAATGTTTCTGCACCGAGTATCTTCTAGTTCACTGCCCCAACTATAATGGGAATCAAATTAATATCTGTGTGTATCCGGACCAATCACCATAATACTATGTTTTAAGTCTTTTTTTTTTTTTTTTGTAAAATGGTATGTGCTTATGGAGGATAGGGTGGCAGGGGGTATACATTTAAATCTGTTTGAAGGCTCTGAGTTCTGGTTAATGAAGCCTTTACTGTAGCAATAGGGATAATTGCCCCAGCCACATTTGCTATTCAAATTAAAAGCCCCTCTTTGTTACACTCTCATCAAACTAATAAATGGCATGATAAATTTTTCCATAACAGTAACTGTCAACAAATGTCATTTCCTCCCTACAAACAGAGCTGTATGTAATTCGTCCAAGGATGCCAAGGTAGGAATTCTTTCCATTATTAGTATCTACTAGGCTACTTTCAAAATAAAGTTAAAATATATTGCATGAAATTGATTTGAGAATCTAAGCTTTTTTCTCTCAGACTAAATATATTTCAGTGTGAACAACATGCCCTCTTATAAATGCCAAACATCAAAAGTGCTTATTCAAGAGACCTCATCTTGACGAGGTTCATACTTCCCTCATTCGGGCAGTCATTCCACAAATAGCTACTTATTTCCTACTGCTGTCAGAAAGTATGCCTTCAAGATCAGCAAAAAGTTTTACCTCACCCAAGGTTAGCAAAGCCATAAATAAAAGTCATTTTTAAGATAGAAGATATTTTGCATGTGACACATAAAATAGGAGGAAGAGATTTCTAATAACAAACAGGTTTGTGAATGCTCTCATCCTCATTTTACCATTGTATACAAAGCATCTTTTTCAACACAAAGACACTTCATCTAGATCCAATTTTTATCTCATTCTTAATTTTTTTTTTAAATCAAGACAGTTCTGCTGCATGATTAACTACAAACTGCAGGGTATTATCCTACCACAATACCCTGGCAACCAGTTCATATTCAGTTACACTATCAGAGCACAAAAAAAAGAAGAACTAATTATATGATCATGTGGATATTGTAGAAGCCCTTTAGTTCAACCTAGATGGGCCTCAAGAGGATAATGCTTATTCTGCTGAACTCACTGCGAAATCACAATGTGAAAGAGCCAGGATCAAAACAAGACCCAGTTATAAAAAGAGTGCATTTTATCAATGTCGGTTTTTTATGAAATAGGCATGTAGCTCAGTACTTGTAGAAAATTGTTCAAAAATATTTACATAGATGGTGTGTTAAAGAAAATTATATTTACTAGCCACGATGATAGTCAATGAGAATATCTTCAGGTGGCATCTAGGACAGCATCAGTCATGAAATACTTAAAGCAACAAAATCCAATTTCCTTAATTCTGAAATGCCTAAAACATATTTCTAAATTGTTGGAGTCTTTTGTGAGAGGAGAGAAGCAGCATATTTATGTGTTATTTCTACCATTAATATATCTTTTAAAAATCTTAGCTCCTAGTTACTGATGGCTGAGTGTATTTATATCAAGTTCTAGTTACCATTTGCACAAGAATCATAGAACAAAATGGAAATTCTATGTAAATACTTTTTCAAACAATTATTCATGAACGTTAAGCACCGACATCTATAATTCTATCTACTATACTTTAAACAGGTCCAGAAACCATGTAACTTAACTAAATAGTTATCTCAGCAACTACCATCTGCTTCATACAATGGTTATCCTGTTCTTACATATTTCTGATTTTTCCAGATCTGGGCCTATGATAGTAGATCTATAAAAGAAGAAAAGAGAGGCAACAGATACGTAATTCTAGCTTTTCAGTTACCTGGCTAAGGTACTTTATAAAAGCAAATGCTATTCTCATATTCAAATGTATTCTATTCATGTCAAGTTTTAATGACTCCAAAACTTTATTTTATTTCTACTTTCCCTTTATCAGTTTGGTGTATGCTAAGTTAGAAGGATCTAGACTAAATGTATGAGCTGACATTAATGGATCAACATTTGCCAAGTGTCACAGAAAGTTAATTTTCATTTTAAATAAAAAAAAGATAGGTCCTCAGTGCAGAATCATGCAAACCAGTGTTCACTCTGTACGTAGAGGAAACAGATTTGATTTGATATAAATAACAACTGTAATAGTTATGTGGGTTTTATTTTAAAAGGCTTGGTAAAGTTCACTTATTCATTTTATATAGCACAATCACATAGTGTCATGTTATATGCATAGCTTCACAGTTGATAATGGTTTCAATTTTTAAAGGTACAAACATGGGTTTGTGTTCCACTATGACTAATAACATAACTAGGTCATGGACTTTTCCTAAGCTTCAGTTTCCCTTTGGGCATGCTAATATCAACAGTATAAATGGGAGGGCATACTCACTGAATCCTCTCAGTGATGACCCACAGAGGTCCATTCCCACTTCTTTCTTAGAAAACCTGTTTTATTTTAGGTACTTTTTACTTCACCTCCTATATAGAATACTCTAAACAGTAAGACTGACCTGACAGCCATATAAATACACCAGGAAGGAATCTGCTTCTAAGTTCTGTAGCAAAGGTGCTCTCTGCATATGTAATTTTCTATCTCTACCTCATTCCATTTTAATTTTCAAATATATAATTTTTTCTTCAATTAATTAGGCTGTTAAATTCTACTAATTCCTAAACTTTTGTTGCAATTCACCATATTCATATTCTTACATCAACCTCCCTCAATAAGAGATTAAACAAATTGTTTTACTGGGCAAAGAAATACTTATTCCACCTTAATGTACAATAACCTCTTCTAAATCTTATAGTTCTCTATTAAAGCTCAAGATTTTGAGATTAAAATATACACACACGAGGAGAAGAGGGGGGTGTTCAAACAGGCTATCCTTAAAACTGCTAGAGTAAATAATTACATATCAGTCACAATGCATTCATCGCTAAAATTGCATACCAAGGGGAAAAAAATGTAATACACCAAATAACAATTTACCTAGTTTTAGGTTAATTTTCAACCCTACTTGTTCCAGTGGTGATTTTAACACCTCATTAGTGGGGGTTTTACTCAGGTTTAATTTATATAAGTAGGTGACTTTATAGCAATGCAAAAATATTAGATCAACCATAATGCCTATACTTAGCAAAACATAAATCTCCCCCAACCAAAATCAACTGACTAGATTTATCTTTTCCCTGAAGCAGCAATCTTTAAATTATCATTTTTACCAACTGTTTAATTTTCTTAACATTAGAACATAAGCTCTTTACATGCTATTTCCCCATGTCAGTACAAATGCCTCATTTTTCATAGAAAAAACTAATTACACGGTTCAGTAAGTTTCCTGTGGTAACCCATCGATTTTATTTACATTCAAAAGTTAGACTTTAGCTTGTTCTCTCAATTTCAAGCACATTTAGCTTAATAATCCTATTTAATCCATTAGATTTTTTTCTATTCTTCATAAGAATTCTGAAGTCCCTATGACCTTACCATATTTTTACAATATAAATTCATAGCTTCCAAAAATCTTTATTTTTCTCTTTTAAGGATAAAACTTATAATCTTCTATTAAATCTATTGATTCAGTTAAGGGTGCACTAGGATTATGTGGATAATCACCTTACAACATAAACCATTACTATTTTAAAGCTTTAACAAAATAACTCTTTCAAAACTAAACACAGGAAAATAGAACAGTGTACAATTATTTTAAAAATCAGAAATTTTATATCAAGACTGAATAATTTAGATCCTAATGAAAACAACAATACTTGCTTCATAAACTATTTAGAAGTAACTACTATTTACCACTGGGTACCTGTTGTCTCTACAAGTACTTGTTCCTCATGAAATACAAATGTATTCTATTATTATCCACAATATAACAACAAATATGAAAGTTAAATTTATTTTCCAGGTGTACTGTGTTACCAATCTCAAGAATTATTAATGCCAAATAATAAAATCTCCATATAAATGTAAATACATAAAACACTACAAATCTAGAATGCTACAGAATGATATAGTTCACCTGTTTACAAAATCACCAGAATTTTATACTTGAAGAATAAATAAATCCATACAGTACAGTGCAAAAAAATTATTTTCCAATTTAGTCAGAGACTAGTTTCAAATCACAAATTAACTCCCAAACATGAAGAAAGATATAAAAACAGTAACGAAGAAGTCAGGAATCAGATTTTGTCTTTAGAAGAAATTTCAAACTGAATGACATTTTACCTAGAGAATTTCATTCTTGTCCATTTTATATGTAAAAGGGCTGTTACCTTCACAGAAATCAAATTTTTCATTTCAATTGAGAATAAACCCATTCAAAATGTTAATTAAAATTATTTCATTTAGTCAAAGATAACCAAAAATCAACTGGAAATTCACAGACTACAACATACATGGTAATATATTCCTACATATTTGGTCTATGATTTTAGAAAACTCATTGTCAACACTTCTCTTTTTAGTATGCTAAGCAATAAGGTTATTAATTTTCAGTTTGACTTTACTATCATAATTAGCCTCTGCTAGATCTTCAGTGTTTTTCTTACTTTCTCCTCTCCTCTGACCCCCCTACCTTTCCTGTGACTTAAGAATATTGTCTTCATTCATCTTTTAATTGTTTTATAAAAGCAGATATTCAAACAGCATGGAGAATATAGCCAATGACTGTAACATCTTCCCATGTTGACAGTTACTGCACTAGTGGGAGTGAGGATTTAATAGTATGGGTAACTGCTGAACATATGCTGCTGTTATATACTTGAAAGTAATGTGAGGTTGCATATCAGTGATACCTCAATAAAAACAAAGAGTATTTGTCAATTTTAAAAAAAGCAGATGAGTCGATGTTTTCAAATATACTCAGGGTCAGGTTTTTCTTCAAGCCAGAGTAAGTTTGTTGGAGGAAAGGATATTGACACCATCTCAAAGTTTTGCCCCAAATTTACTCACTACAAAAAGAAAACGGTATTTTTACACTGGAAAAATCTGGCAGACACTACCTTAACCAAGTAATCAAACTTACATGGATCAATACTGGGACAAGCTGACATGATATGCCTCTGATATGATGCCACAGATAGTACACATCACCCACTCAGTATGCTTGCCAAAAATGCTTAACTTAAATGTAATCATGAAGAAACAATTAGACAAATTCAGAATATGGAACATTTGATAGGACAACTTAATGTTCCTTCCAAATAACATCACTATTATTGAAGCCCCCAGCCCCCAAGAAAAGACAACTTGGAGAATGTTCTAAATTAGAGGAGTCTAAAAGGAGAAGACATCTAAATGCAACATGTGATCCTTGACTGGATCCTAACTGATCTACAAAAGGCATTACTGGGACAATTGAGGAAATCTGGATATAGAGTAAATATTAGATAATTTAATTATGTCAATGTCAAATTTCTTGAGAACATGATAGAATTATGATTATATAAGAAAATGTCCTACATTTTCATAGAAGTTACATGCTTAAGTATTTAGGGATGAAGGTTCATGAAGTCTAGAAATACCTTCAAATGGTTTAGCCAGAAAAAAAAAGGTCTATGCATATGTGTGTGTAAATATTTTTCAAAATAAAAAGTTGAGGGGAGGGAGTTGGATTCTTCCCTTGAGACATCTAAACAAAGGTTATATGGGTCCCATCATTTGAGACTACAGATTGTAATTTATATATAAGATCGTAACTAGCTAACTGGCTCTCCATTTTCTCTTAACCTCCCTCCGTCCCTACAAAAAGCCCACTTCTTCCAGACGCTTGCAATCAATTCAGTGCTATAAACAAAAGTATGAGCGTCTTGTATTATCTTACACTGGTCACTATCAGAAAACTAGTTCTTCCTAGTTCTCTAATATCTAACGCTGTTTTTGCAATGGCTTACTCCTCTTGGCACAGGTGGCAGCATTCTGAAAAATGGAAAAAAGCAATACTTACCACTCTAAATACAACAACAAAGGGTAACAGCTGCTAATCTTTCCCTACACTGACAACAAAGCCAATTCTTAAGAACCTCTAATACTGATATTGGGACAATCATTTTTTAGAGGCAGACAGATATATTCCTATTATAATTTGCATTTGTTTATTTGTAATATCAAAAAGAAAAGAGACAGCACAGATAAACTTTAAAATTACAAACAGTGCATATTCACAGCTAAGTTTCTTTACAGACCATATACAAAAATGAAATTAAGTATTTCTACCTCCTTGAGATTTAAAAACAAATAATGCCTTACTTTAAATTTCAATCTCCTTACATTATCAAATCATTTAAATTTTTAAGTTATTTACTATAAGTCAACCTTGTGAGAGTAAATACTATAATGTGTTAAAACCTTATAAGATAGATTTCATTCATTCATTTACTCAAGAGGTTTTATTAAATACTCGATATGATACTTGTCCTTCTGGACAGGACAGTCTTAATGCTTTGGGTCAAGTCATCTCCAGTCCCTAAAAGTCTGTCCTTGCTCTTTGTGCCATTTTGGGGTTTCAAGATAGCATGTTTTTCCCACCAATGACTAATAGGCAACAAAATGGCCAGAAGATTGTGCTTATGATTTTGTTTAGTAGATTAGGAGAATCAACTTAGCATACTATAATAATTTCTAAAATTCAAATTAAAATGTGGAAAACAATTTAGTCAAGCAAAAAGAGCAAAGGTATAATAAACTAAAATTGGCAAAGATAATTAATATAAAGTTTAGTAATCACTGGTATTTTTTAATTTAAATAAATATGTATCCTAAACTAAGCAGAACATTTAAGTTCACAGTTCAATTTAAAATAACTTACTACAATATTATGGCCTTCCTGCTCATATTCATCTTGTATATACTCTTCCTAATTATTATCTCTTTCTTCTTCAGAAACCTAAAACAATTCCTCAAAACCTATCAAATTATGTACTGATTCCTCATCCTTGTTTCTCTGTATCCCACATTACGGCCTACCTCCCGAGTCTTTCCATCTCCCTTAACTATTTAACTCATGCCCTAAGCTCTGGACAAGCCTGATCTTCCCACAATTCATTCACCACCAGCAGGCCCTTTGTACAGGTTATTTTCTCTGACTAGGACAAGTTCCATCCCAAGCTAGAGAACTCCTATTTATATCCTGTGAGACTCACCTTAAACCTCATCAGCTTTGGGCTTCTCCATCATCTCCCTATATTTTACTCCCCAAGGTTCAATCTAATACTTCTATAACTTAATCATTTACAGTGTATCCCACTGTATCATAATTGTGAATTCACTGAGCTAACTCCCCAAAAGACTGTGAGCTCCTTACAGATAAGGACTCATTTTACATATCCAGGACTGATCACAGCTCTTGCCTAAAGCTAGAAGTTGAACAAACAGACCAGAAACCAAGAAGGTTATCAACCCTTGGCACTAGGACTCACAATGTTCCTATTTTAAGTTTACAGAACCTTATGCATCAGTCCTGGAATTGAATACCCATTTGGAAAGTAGTCTATTACATTTCTCTTGTACACTTAAGAGTGTTCTCTGCATTACACACATTTGTGTGCTTGTCTTGCACCCTCTGTAGACTATAAAGTTATCAAGACCAGAGATTATGTCAAACCTCTATAACTGGACCCATTGATAGAGGCACTCATGGATGGACACAAGGAAGAACAACCAGTGCCCTGCTTTAACATTATCATGTGGAGAAGACAGTACAGTAAATTTTAAAATCTACCTTATAGGAGTCCAACAGAGTCAAATCTTAAAGCTCTGATCTCTTTAAAACGAAACTTAAGATTTACTACACAACTGTTTATAGAATGAATCCAGACTAATTTCATATGAACAAGGACATCTCTGGTGCTCTAACATTTTATTATTCTCAGTTATTCCACCTAAATACTAAAGCTCAAACTCAAAAATATGATTACTTCAACCTAAAAGTATACTTCAAAATTAGTATTTGACAAACACTGGCAGGCACTGAATGTTATACAAAACAACCAATCATTTAAAAGATGTCCAAATGTTTTAATTTTTATGTATAGGTTAATTGGTGCCCTTGAAGTAGCAGCAACAATAGTTAAAATACAGATTAACTTCTCTTTGTTCTAAGTATTTTAGCTTTTTTAATCCTTATAACCCAATTTACACTGAGGAAACTGAAGCAGCAATAATTAACTTGACCACGACACACAGCTAACAAGTGACCAAGAAGGGATTCAAACCCAAGCCCATGCTCTGAACCATTATAAACAGCAATTCTCAAGACAAGAGCTCAAAAGTGTTTACCCAAGTGACAGGCACAGGGTATAAATGTGTTTGTCTTTTCTCGGATTATTTCTATAATTTTTCAACCGTTTAAACAAAAATTCTAATACTATAAAACTAGCATGCATGTATGTCCTATTGTCTTTCCATGGAGTTACTTAATACATTTACATCCAAGATGGTTGCTTTGATATTTTATCTTACTGTGAGGTTTCTTAGTACACTACTTTGGGTACACAGTGAGGTCAAAGGGAAATATCAAATAACATAACTAAAAGACATTCTAAGGAACAATAAAATGTCCCTATAAAAAGAGAATGCTACAAATAGTGGTGCTGTCATGGGATTTTCTAATATTAGGTTGAATCATATAAAATTACGCCCTCCAAGCACTTTTACCTACAGAAATAGATACTTCATATGCTTTGATCTAGTAACTTTCTCAAATTCAACATATTAAACAAAGTAGATGTACTTAACGAATATGATTGTTACATCACTGATATGCTTTCCAAGTGACACACAAAAGAGTAACAGTTTACACCATTTTTGGACTCAATAAGAAAGAATAAAAATGAAAAATAATTATTCTCATGAGTAAACATTCACAGTACATTGTTAAAGTGAAAAGGATTGATTAACAAAATAATATGTTACCAATTTCATTTACACATAAAAACTCCAAATATTAAAATGGTGTTTTAGATTTGTTTTATTTCTTTGTTCTCTTCATTTGGTGGCTCTGTCTTCCTAATTTTCTAACTAAAATGTAGTATTTCTGTAATTCATAAAAACAATTAAAAAAGAAGTCAATCTTTTAATTCTTTACCAATAAAATACTTAATATATTAATGAATCTACATGTGTAATCTGAAGCAACTTCTTAAAAAAATTTTAAATAGCCTATACCTTTTGTTCAAGGAGTAACAAAATCTATGAGTAGTAACACAGTAACTTAGTAATTATTTTTAAGAACACTTATCGTGTGCTTTGTTGGCATGGATAAAAACCTTGATACATCAAATAAAAAAGACTAACAATTGGGTTTGGTTTCATCATTATAAAATAGTAAATTTGTACCTCTAACAAATAAAGATCAGACCAAAAAGTTACAGCATAAGAGATCAATATGGAATGGAGAAATGGAAGGAGATAAGAGTCAGAAACAATCATGAGAAACAAAGGAGAAAGAAAACTAAAAAAAACATGCTATATTCCTCTACTGCATGTATAAAAATTTTTTTAAAGAACAAAAATATGTTTTATACTTAAATGGACAAATATAAATGTTGTTAAGTTTTTCTAGGAGGTATCTTATTTTTTAAATTCTGATAAATGGAATCCAGGTGTTTAAAACTAATTTTACTTAAGTTCACTACATGAAACAAACTTTGAGATGTACATAAGTTCTGAGATTTTGCTGATTAACCAATTACATAAGCAATCTCACCCAGAATGGGTTTTTAAATTTATAAACCAAATACTCTTAAAAAATAAGGGGAGAGAGGTTTGAGTTAAATAGACAAATGGACCATAAGGTAAAGAGCTCAATTAGTCCACTGTAGTTTACTGCCCTCTGGCTGTTGTGGCAGGAGATACCACAGATAAAAGTGGCTGCAAAGAAAAGCTTAAGAAAGTGTCAAGCAGAAGTTGGCAGGAAAACCTTTGGGCAAATTTAGATGCTTCAGAATGACCCTCAAGTATACATTAAACTTAGCTTTACTCCTTCCTTACAAAAATATTAGACACATCAACAAACCAAATATTTCAAGCACTACCTGCAATTTTTCAACACAAAGTAACAAAATAGATAGTAGTATGGACATAATAAAAGTTGGCTCTAGGAGACTATGTCAAAAGAGTTTTAATGCCCTACCCAAACTTAAGATCAGAATTAGTCTTGACTTACCAAAATTCTTTAGCATAGTAGATAGAAACACTTAGGTAAAGAGAAAAAGATTTGCCACTCAGATACTGATAAAATTTGCTCTGGTTACAAATCTGCGGTAAATACAAAAATGAGCTTAGAAAATGAAGCTCTTATATTAATTCAAAGTTTCCAGATAGCACAGGTAATCTGAAATTAAAAATTAGGAAACATTGGAACAAGTATTTCCTGTAATCACTTAATCACATAAAAAATGGGAACAAAGCAAAGGAAACTTGATACACCGAAATCATATTAAATTCTTTTTCTTCAAAATACTATCCAATGTCACCTCATAATTTTGTCCAAAAAGGCTTGCACTAAGTTTCTATTATCACTTTACAATTTTCCACCAGAGTTCAACTGGCAATGAACCACAACAGCCACAGTCCAAGAAAAAACAATTCTGTTCATTTCACTAACTTGTTCATTACTCACACTTCACTATCATTTTAAAACAGGGGATCTTAGCCTCATTTAGACCCCAACAAACCCAGGGGACACAATACTTTCTTTTAACAGTAACTAACAAGATTCTGATTCCCAGCATACTGGGAACGGATGAGAGAATTTGAAGGAAAAAAAAAGGCAGGGGGAAGGGCAGAAAGAAGGGTAAGAATAAGGATGTTTCTTGAGAGAGACACCCAATAAACACAGATATTTCTTCTCAGTAGGTCTTAATAACCTTTTTTGGAATTTACCACTGTGCAAAAAAATATGCAGCAAGTAATTTTTAAGTAAAAACAGAAACCTTACCCTGCAGTTCATGATGTATTACACCTACTAAGTTGGGTTCATCTCCCCACCAGAATATCCATAACTCTTTGCAATCTGGTTTGACATCACGACGCCATACACACAGCAAGTTGGCTTGCAGACAGCGGATGAAACTTAACAGGATTGGATCATCTTGGGCTGGGGCTGAAATTATGGGTCCACAGTCCCCATGCCCTCCAAAATTGTACCTACGCCATTTGATTCCCGTGAGTTCAGCCTGGAAAAATACAAGAAAATTACAATAGTTTTGATTTGTCTTTTTACTTACATAACACTAAAAACAGGCTTACATACAGATAAACAAATTTGCTAAAATATTTATACTACACTTCACGTAAGATTCCTCCCACTGAAAAATGTATGTCAATCCTCCTTAATTTTTAAAGGGGAAGTAAGTTTATTTCTTCCTATCAAGATTTCTACATAGGTCTTTGTATTAAATATCAAAATAAAACAAATAGATCATTTCCTGTTGAACCATTTTTTTACCTGTACATTTACTATAGAGTCCTATATATAAAACTATTCCTATTTTTCTTTATTTGATTCACAAATTTTATTTTGAAATCAGGTCAGAGTTTAAAAAATAAGTTTACAGAATTGAAATAATGTGTTCCAAAGGATTTGCTCAATTTCTTCCCATCCAGAAGCTAGAGTTTAAATCCTTTTTAATCAGAGAAGCACTTAGCATGCAGTTACCACAGTGCTTCATTATTAATGCCAAAGTAAGATACTAATAAAACATGTTGTCAGCAATCTATTCATCTTATTTAACATGTAGCATACTTTTCTACTATAACAATTTCCTGATATAGCTTGGTCTTTTGTTTTCTAAACACATTTTAAAACATGGGAACTTTAAACTAGCTGAAAACAGAACCTGTATGTTTGTTCCATTACATACATTTGTATTTTAAAATTTCTTAGACCTTAGGTTTAAGGAATTAAACTTCAAAGATGTTTCAACACCAAGGAAAGCTTAATTCCTTACTTATGCAGCTATAAACTACAACTGTATATTCAAAACTGATAGTAAAATTCTGGCTCATAATACAATTACCAAACATCACATGTGCCCCTCGAAGTCAATCCTTACTCATGTTCTCCCTCTCCTCTGTCTGCCCACCCCCATACCAAGTTAGTAATTTTTGTCAACAAGTTGTTTTTCAAAAAACAAATACCACAAAGAAAAAATATCCATATCTTCTACTAACACAAATGAAGCAAATTTAAGGTACTAAAACAATCAATCATTATCATGAACACAATTTTCTTCAATCCCAAAGGCTTCACTTCAAAAAAACCAGTTCCAAAAATAATAATAAACAAGTGTTTAAAACTGTCTGAAATTGAGTGAGTTATCCTTCTACACTATGGGATATGCAAATCTAATCTTTAATGAACATTCTTACACAAAGCTAGTATGGCATCATTTAGGCTTTCCCTTTACGCCATTTGGTTTCCTCTGACTATAGAAGTACTACATGGCCAATGCAAAAAGTTCAAAGATAAGTAATACATGTAATTATATTATAATCATATACAAATAAAAAGTAAACCAATCACACCAGCAATAATTTCCCATAAACACATCACAAATAATTATTAGCATTTTGCTATATATTCTTGTTTTTCTGTACGTACACATTATTAAAGTTGGAACCATAGTGTATGGTTTCACATCCTGCCTTTTCACTTATTTGTATATATTATTCTTCAAAAACAGTTTTTCATGTTTGCATAATATTCTATTCACTGTTTGGAGAAAATATAATTTATTCTATAACAATTGGACAATCTTCCATTTTTTTTACTATTAAAATTATTATAACTAGTGAACACTGTGGAACATTATTATTTTCCTGATTATTTCCTTAGGAGAGATTGTTTGATACAGAACTGCCAAAAAAAGAATATGAGTATTTTAAGACTCCTTGGTGAGTGCTACCATACTACTTATCAATTATAGTCCTAATACAAATAACCTTCTCCCAAACTGCATCTCTTAAATACCTGTCAAATTAATAGAATGTTATGTCCCTGTACTAACCTGTAGTCTTTGTTCAGCTTAGAGGAAATAAATTTGATCAGAACCTGAGGCCAGCCTTTCTGGGTTAGAATCACAGCTTTGTACTTATTAACTGCAAATAGCAAGTACCTAACAAGTTATTTAACCTTTGTTTCTTAGTTGCCTACCCAGTAAAATCAGGATAATAATATTTATCCTGTTTATTAAATGAAGCATTTAGGACAGTATCTGACATATGGGAAAAATATAAATGATACTATTACCATTACTAGTAGTAGTAGTAGCATGTCTCTTTGAGTTAACTATTCATATCCTTTTTGTGTCTATCATATAAGTTTCTCTTTCTGCAAATAAAAGCAATGTGTGTGTGTTTTAATCAGAAAGCTTAACATCAATTTTTGTATAAATGTCAAAAAAGGAAATTAAATAAAAAGACTAAAAAGGGGCAGTTGAAATTAGAAAAGGTCATTTTAAGACTAATTTGTCTTATCATAGCCTAAGCTAGTGTTTTGTGCCTAAGGATCTTGGGTGGGACTGTGGGAAGAAGAGAGAAGAGAAATAAAAAGATACCAGTAAATATGAATCACTAATACTTACATTAGCCATGTTTAGAGGGTTAGAAAATTAAGATTATCAGAGATTTAAACATCAGGTGAGTCAGTCCCCAAGAAAATCTATGAACAACACATTTACTCACTGGAATAGTTTCACCTGTAACACCCACCATGGTTCAGCAGACAAAATATTTGGCTTTGATTCAGGAGAATGGTTTCCTAATCTTAGCACTCAACTAACTTCCTGTCAGTGCTTCTATGGTCTCAGTGGTAAAGGAGAGCTGCAGCCATCTGCTCTGTATTCCTTATGGAGTTGTTCTAGCAAGTGATAGAATACAAATGCAAGTGACATAACAGCAAGGCTAACAAAATCAGTTCATAACTAATTCAGCTAAAAGAACTGAAAAATGTCCAATTATTTTTAAACAATTTGATTCCTTTGCCTTAAGCTTAAATTAAATATCATTAAACCAGTCTTCACTGGAAAATGTAACAATGAAACACCATTCAAATCTAACAGATGAAACTAAGTATAAAATGAATGTTCAAAAACTTAGCTTTGAATTTAGAATTAATGTTTGATATGAGGAAGGATGACTTAGTGATACTGAAATACTTTGTCCATGAAAAAAAAGTCCTATCATGAATATATATTCAGTTAGACTAAAATATGTCCTCCTAGACTGTGAATCATGTTTATAGTTAAAAATCAACCCCATAAGAAGGCAGCATAGAATAGAGAAGACAAGTAGGGACTCTAGAGCATCTTACTATGCTGATGGACAGTGTAATGAGGTATGTGGTGGGGACCTGATAATGGGGGGAATCTAGTAACCACAATGTTGCTCATGTGATTGTATATTAATGATACCACAATTAAAAAAAAAACATTCATGAAGAAAAATTCAAGCTAAAAATAGTTAATCCCACAAAATTCTGTTGACCCAATTTCTGGAAAATGAATATCTCCAGGACTCAAAATTCTTTACATAATGACTTCAAGACTATGAAGTAACCCTTTAAAATATTTCTAGATGCAAATTATCCCAAAAGTGCAGTATTTCTCAGTCAGTCACAATCCATAATAATATTTAAGCTTTAAGTGTCATGGTTTTTAAAATACAGAAACAAAAACATGAAACTAAGATATAGAAGGAACAAAACAGTATGCACATATATATAATAATCACACCAACATCATTTACTCATCACCTACTTAATACCAGGCACTCCACTAGGGTCTTCACATATAATTTCTAACACCAAGGCACTAGGGTATATGTAATTTCTACTCTTCACAACAAAGAAAAGAAATTAGGACTCAGAAAGGTTAAATAGTTCTCCTGTAACCACACAGGTAGCAAATGGCAGATCCCAAATATAACTGGATTTAAAATATAACTGAATTTATAGCATAAATTCTTTCCATTCTGCCATGCTGCTTCAGAGGGCTAATAGTAAAAATTAGCCCTAGAGGATTATAAAATACTATGAAGAAACTGTCATCAACTTAATTTAGCAATGTCAAGAGCTCATAGCCATACATTCTATTTAAGAAAGTTCATGAATCTTTCTTTAGTCTTCCTGAGGTATTAAGAAAACTAGTATAAGAGTGCCCACACACCACACACCATCCCATAAATAGAAAAGATTTTTATTTCATTCAGATAATTACATGCTTTATTTTACAGGTTACCATTGTTAGACTGTATCTACACAAGCTAATTCTTAGAGGATATATATAGCAAACCAAGACAGTAACTATTCTAATAGCAAGAAGAGACCTAAGGAAATTTTCTCAGCAGTGGCTGGCATTCTGCTATACAGGTAGTCAGAAAAATTGAACTTAACTGGAGGAGACTCTCCTGGCCTAACGGTTTGTGATTAAATAGATTACAACCGAATAAGGATAAATTGTGAATCGTTTGAATTAAATAGATTTACAACAAAATCAAGATAAATGCACTTTCTAACAACATAAATGTACTTAAAAGAAATCTTATATTGATTCTTAATAACTTATTCTTTAGGTACCACACATAGGAAATGACCTGAAAAATTTTGCCAGTGGAGGTCATTTCCTTGTACTGACCCACCACAATCAGATCCCACATGACCACCAGTATATATACTTGTAATGTGGCTCCCCACAGTTAAAACTACTTTCAGTTGTCATGGAACAGAGTAAAACTAATAGATCTTGATAAGAATGAACCCAGGGTGTAGTATCATGGAAAAAACACTGGCTGGAGATCAGGCGATCTAAGTTCAAGACTTAGTTTTTCAATTGTTTACCTATATGACTTTAGGAAATCTACTCCATTTCAGGGCACCTCAACTGATATGGTTGACCTAGATACTACAAATGAGTTCAAGTCTCCTGGCCCAGGCTAATTACATCCCACTCATAAAGGCTACTTACAAATGAGACTGAACCCTTATTAAATACATTAGAATGACCAGAAGGAATAGGAGAACTGTCAGAAGACATGTGAGTTTTCAAGAAATCATTCAAAGAAAGATTTCTCTAATGACAGAACAATTAGCTTAATATCAGTCCTGGGCAGGATTCTAGGATGGTGTGAATGAAGGCAGCTTTGGTTATCTGGAGCTAACATAAGTGTACTAGGAAATTCCAAGTCTCCCTCACCTCTCTTCCTCCTGAGGGAAATACAGTGAGCATATTAAGTGACCCTTCAACTCAAGTCAGAGGAAGGAAAAAAGGGGTAACAGGAAACATAACTAATCGGTTCTAGGTAAAGACAGCAGAATAAACACACACATCTGCTTTTGCTTTCTCTTAAATCCCTCTAAAACATCAGTAAAGAAGTTAGTTTCCTTGTTTTTTTTTCCCCTTAAATCACAATGGTACATAGGAGAGGAGATGAGAGAATTGAGATTTTGAAAACTAAGCAGCAGATGTTCAAAAGGTAAAGAAACTTAACAATGATTAAGAAAACTGACTCCTAGCAGTGGAGAGAGCGTAGACAAAACTCAATTTACACAAACCTCCCTTAACCTCAGGAATTATAAATACAGGTACCTTTGGAAGTAGTGCTGAGAGCAGAGGAGATAAAATAAGGACAACGGGTCGAAGCCTGCTTAGAAGGCACCCAGAGCCTAGGTACCCTCTCCACTGCCCTTCTTTACCCCATCAAATAACTGGAAGTGTATTCTCTGTGACCAGTAAAACCAGGGTGTCTGGACTGGGTACGGAGGCACAGTTGAAGACAGGAAACCAGTATGAACACAGTGCATTAGGGGAGCATATACAGAATGAAGGTAAAAAACCACCCTCTCCTGTCATCTCCCTCAAAGCATCCAGAAAGCTGGCAACCAGTCTTTTATCCCCGAGAAAGCAGTCTGGGAAAGTTTTCTCTGGGAAATATGACCAGCACAGGAAAAAAAGACCTCAAGATATCAGAGGTTCTCCAACTAAAAAGCCCACCCAGATCAGTGAAATGCATAGTAAACAAATGTCACTCACATACTCAGAATTTCTAACCAGGTTTTAGTCCACCATCCTAAACATGAACAGACAACCAGGAATTACTGAATAGTTGAAGAAACCACAGAAGAATTGTAGAGGCAAAAATGAATTGAAAAACAGCTTGGAAAAAAACAGACTACATCGAGAGAAAAAAATTTTTTTTAATCTATCAGTATTCTCAAAGACATAAAACAGTACACACAACCTTTAAAAACAAACAGGATGCTATTTCAGAAAAAAAGAACAGTGAACTAATGGCTCTTGGAAATTTTTTAATAATGATGCCAGAAATGATCAAACTCAATAAAAGGATTTCAAGATAAGTTTAGGAAATATTCGAGAAAGCAAATAAAACAGAAATGAAAAACAGGGGTGTAGGAGAAGATAAAATTGGATGAACAGCCCAGAAGTTCAAAACCAAATACAAGAGCTTTCAGAATGAGAAAATACAGAAAATGGAAAAGAGGAATGACTGACAAAATAATTCACGAAAGTTTCTGAGAAAAAAATAATGCGAATTTCTAGATTGAAAGGGCTCTCTAAGTACTCAGAATAATAGATTAAGAGATTCAAGGAAGGTGTATTATTGTAAACTTCCAACAAACTGCAGACAAAGAGAAGGTCCTGCAAGTTTCCATTTGGTAAACGGAGGTCACATATAATCAGGAATCAGAAGAATTTCTGATTTCTCAACAGCAATACCCACAACAAGAAAACAATGGTGCAATAACTCCGAAATTCTAAAGGACAACTTTTCCAAACCAGGTATCAATGCCAATCTAAATTACCTATCAACTGTAGAAATGGAATAAATGTATTTTAAAATATGCAATGTGTAAAAAAAAAGGTGCTCCTTCTCAGGAAGCTACTGGAGATGTACCCCACCAAAAAGGGAAAATAAGCCACAAGGAGGCTATGGGATTCAGGAAATAGATCCAACATGAGAGGGAGCAAAAATTCCCTGTAGCATTACAGGGAGTAACCAGATAATTCCAGGTTGTCAACGGTGCACAAGTGTAGAGGGCAACCAATCCAGATTATGACAGGTCAGCTGGCTCCAGAAAAGACTCCTTTCCTCCAAGAGGATGAAAATGATATAACACCTGGTCTATCTGGAAGTCTTAAGGGGAGATTGAGTCAATAGGCAAAATGTCTGGGGATAAGTTAGTTAAAAATACATAGAAAGTAGAGTCAACAACAACAAAAAGAGATAATTACCATCTTCAAGTTACACAGAAAAAGGAAAAGTAATCAGTTTGCTGGATGGCTCAGCCATATATTAACATAATCAAATGAATGTTAACACTGAATGCTGAGCTAACCAAAAATGCTAAATCCTCAAAAAGTAACTATGAGCTTAGTATTTAGAAACATTTAAGTAGGAATGGAGATAATCAACAAAAGAGGGTAAAAGTTTTTGCCTCTGGAAAAGATAAAACAGCGGTCAGGAGCAGAGAATGCTGTGGTATAAACCTTGTAGAACTATGTGATTTTTTTAAGTATGAGAGAATACAACTCTGATTTTAAAAAAAGAAAAACAATACTAACCTAAATGTGGTAACAAAATAGATTTAATGCATACAAAAAAAAAATACTACTAATATTAAGTATGCAATTACACTATTTTATAGACTGATTCTGGACAAATTCCTAATCTTAAGAAATTAGTATCCCATAAATTGTGTTGCAAAAGCCAAAAGGTTATTTACCATTTGTTAAAATACTGTGATGCTGTCACTATTTACAATAGCCAAGATATGGAAGCAACCTAAGTGTCCATCGTAGATGAATGGATAAAGGAGATGTGGTACATATACACAATGGAATATTATTCAGCCGTGAGAAGAAAACAAATCCTACCATTTGCAACAACATGGATGGAGCTAGAGGGTATTATGCTCAGTGAAATAAGCCAGGCGGAAAAAGACAAGTACCAAATGATTTCACTCATCTGTGGAGTATAAGAACAAAGAAAAAAACTGAAGGAACAAAACAGCAGCAGACTCACAGAACCCAAGAATGGACTAACAGGTACCAAAGGGAAAGGGACTGGGGAGGATGGGTGGGAAGGGAGGGATAAGGGGATTAGGGGACATTATGATTAGCACACATAATATAGGTGGGCATGGGGAGGGAAGTATAGCACAGAGAGGACAAGTAGTGACTCTATAGCATCCTACTATGCTGATGGGCAGTGACTGTAATGGGGTATGTGGTGGGGATTTGATAATAGGAGGAATGTAGTAACCACAATGTTGCTCATGTGAAACCTGAGCATAAGATTGTATATCAATGATACGTTAATAAAAAAAAAAGAATAAAATTACCATGAACCAAAAAATAAATAAATAAATAATAAATACCTTTGTGAGGGTGAAAAATTAATTAATTAAATAAATAAATAAATAAAAGTACCTTTGTGAGGGTGAAAAAAAAATACTGTGATGCTGTCTCTTTTCTCTATTTTTAGAGGGTTAGAAGAACTCCAGCTGAGCTGAGACAAACTCCTAGGTGCATGCTCCCTCCCACCTAGCTCTGCTCAAATTCTTCTACCCATAGCTAAGTGCTTGCCAGGGACTCCTTCTCTACAAAGGTTCTGAGGACAACAGGACTTTGGGCCTCTAATCTGACTCCTAACAAACATAATTTCCATGTGGTGAGAAATGCAGTGTGATAACTCTCCAATGAAGTTGTATATTCAAGATGCTGATACGGAATAACACTTTCCTCAATTGCAATTTTCTTTTCTGCTCTCAGTTTATCAATATTAATTCAAAAATATAAAGATAAAAAGTAGGGAGCTGGTTTTGCAGAAGTATGAGTGAAAAGGGCTTAGGTTTTATTTGGCAATAAGTTTTAACACAATGTGAAGTAGCTACTAAAAAAGTTACTGCTGTCTTAAGCTACCTTAATAGCTTAAAAGATATATACTACAGAAGTATAGTATCTAGATTCTACACAACAGATCTTATCAAATCACTAGACAATATTGCTTTCAGTTCCTAACTCCATACTTTGAAAGGAATTTAAATAAAGTAGAATAAATTAGCAGATGAAGGACTAGGTTACTGAGGAAATCTAAACATGTCCTATAGCTGGAGGCTGTAGGGTAGGACCTCATGATCAATAATTTCATGCAAATAAAATGGCAGCAAAAATAAAGAAATAAAGCAACAGCTGAAGTTGAATGAATTTAATGGAGAGTTAAGAAGATTCCAAAAATGTTGCAAAAGTCACCAATTTATATGAAAGACTGGTATGTGGAAGATGATTTAGATTTGCTCAGTACAGAAACAAGTGGTAGCAGAGAATTAAACAGAAAACTGATGTTTAAAACAACACTGAGAGCTTCCTCAGAAAAGAATCCCTGACTGAGATCCCTGAGAATCTACATATTGGGGGTTAAGAAGAGGCTGGTCAATAGTAGATGTGGCTTCAAACACCAAAGGGCTGATTAGACAATATGATTGATAAGGTTTCCTTTCAAACCTAAAATAGGAATCTCAAAGATTCCTTCTTTCCAACCATAAGATTTCATAACTAATATCATTTATATCTCAGTCAACTAGTTCAGGGGTTGGTAAACTGTGGCCTGTAGCTGGCCACTTGTTTTTGTAAATGAACTTTACTTAGTACATAACTATGCCCATTTGTTTACATATTATCTGTGGCTGATTCCATACTACAACCACAGAACTGAATAGCTGCAACTGAGATCGTATGACCCACAAGTCTGAGGTAATTCTCTGTTCCTATAAGAAAAAGTTTGCTGACCCCAAGCTAGGATACATTACAAAGGCAAACATGACATGTAAAATATAAATGAAAAGCACCAGAATTGTCCTCCGATCATAAATAACTAGAAAACTAGACAAGAAAAATATGAAACTACTGTTTCAGACACCGGACAACAGGCAGCACAGAGCTAGGATCTCTCAAAGAAAGAAAACAATTTGGTAGGCCCTACAAAAACTAGGGCAGCTGGAATTTGTAAAAACAGATCACCAGAAAAGAGTTATGAAGAAAAAGAGCCCCACAGAATTGATAGGGGTTCTTTTGAGACTGTTCATAAATACTAAGCTGCACATGCAAACAGTAAAATTCAACAAGACCAGGCAAAGAATTACTAGAGAGCTACCATTCTTATAGCTCACACAAAGCTGGGAGACAATGTAGTTCTCAACAGAGTGAAAAAACGTTGTTAAACAGCTTGGGCATCAGATAAATACCATAGGAGGGTCATGACCCCAAAGTAGAAAACTTGGCCTAGCGTAAGGATTGCTTAAGAGCCCACCCTAATAATCAAGTCTCAAAGATCATCATCATCACATCTACAAGCCAGAACAAGACTCAATTCTTTAAATTAGAAAAGAAAAATCCAGACTTTTAGTAACGTAATATTCACAATGTCCATCATCCAATAAAAGAATACCAGACATTCAAAGCAGCAGCAAAAAAAGACCTTTGGCTGGGAGAAAAATCAATGAAGAGAAACCAACCCAACAAATGAAAATGACGATGGAACTAAAAATCACTTTAAAACAGCTCTTATAATTATGGTCAAGGATTTAAAGGAAGACACAAACTTAAATAAGGACAGAAAATAGAAGATACAAAAATAAAAATTTCTAGACATCAAGTATGCAAAATCTGAAATGAAAAATTCACAGAATGAGTTTAACAGATCAAGGAAATAAAAGATCAGGGAATTTGAAAATATTCAATTATCCAAGCTAAAGAATAGGGAATTTTTTAAAACTGAAAAAATAAGTAAAGCCAAAAGCAGTCAAAATAATATCAATCTAACATACATGTAATTAGGGTCCCAGAATATGAAGGACAAAAAAAAGTTACTTTTGAGTAATGGCCAATTGTCTCCAAATTTCTGAGAACAATAAATCTCTCAAACCCAAGAAGTTCAGTGAACCTAAGCAGCAAGACCCCCCCAAAACACCAAAAGCAAAACAAGAAAACAAATAAAAATAACACCAAAATAAAACACATTAAATTTCTGATAACCAGTGATAAAAAAAAATCTTAAAAGCTATCAAGAGGAAAAAAGACACATTACATAAGGGAAAACAAAACAATATTTACTAAAGACTTCTCATCAGAAAATGTGCAAGCCATAAAATGATGGAGCATTCTGAAAGGGGAGGAAAAAACACTCCATATCTAGAATTCTAAATCATGCACAAATATCCTTCAAAAATTATGGTAAAACACAGATTTTTTTTTAAGGTGAACAGAAGCCAATAGAACGGCATTATAATAAATGTAACTAGAATAAATGGTTTAAAAAAAAAAGTTCTTCAAGCACAAGGAAAATATCAGATGGAAATTTGGATCTACACAGAAAGAATAACAAACACCAAGAAGAGTTAATCTATAAATAAATATTAATTTATTTCCTCCTTTTTTAATGTATTTAACAGCTAAGTGACTATTTACAGCAAAAATAATGCACCAAGCATATACAATATATGCTAAGAATACCGTGTAACAACAACAGCACAAAAGCCAGAAAGAAAATAGAAGCATACTACTCTAAGGTTTTTACCTTATAAATAAAGGAGTTTAATATTATTTGGAGGCAGACTGTGATAAATTAAAGATGCATATTATAATCCCATGGCCAGTCCCTAAAAAGTACAAAAAGGAATATCTAATAAGCCAGAATTGGAGATAAAGGGAACCACAAGAAAGTACTCCAAATAATCCAAACCAGGTAGGGAAAAGAGAAAAAAAAAACAAAAAAAAAAACAAAGGACAGATGGGACACAGAGGGAAAAAAGCCAAACTTAAACCCAATCATAGTGGTATAATTATTTTAAATACAAAGTCTATTATAAGTAAAAAGCATCAATTCTCAGATTGGGTAAAATTTTTAAAGGACCACAAGAAATGTACATGAAATATAAAGACAAGTTAGGTTAAAGTAAAATGACAGAAAAAGATATATTATGTAAACACAAATTACAAGAGAGCTGAAACAGCTAAATTAAAATCAAAGTTGATTCTAAGAGTACTATTACTAAGAATAGAGAGAAAAATTTTATAATGATAAGAATGTCAATTCTTCAAAAGACATATATCCAAATGTGTAGGCACCTAATAAAGTTTCAAACCATATGAAGCAAATTTGATATATCTAAAAGGAGAAATAGACAAACCCAGAATTGCATAATTGTGGATTTCAAAGGCCTCCTCAGCAATTGATAAAACAAGTAGACAAAAAAATCAATTAAGAATACAGAAAATGTGAACAAGACAATCAACCAACATAATCCAACTGACTTTTATAAAACATACTCAACAACAGAACACAACATTTTTTTTCAAATGCAGCTGAAACATTCAACAAGAGAAACCATATGCTGGACCATAAAGCAAATATCAATATATTTTTGAAAACTGAAATTTCTGAAAGAGAATTAGAAATTGACAAAATATCTAGAACTGTCCCCTCTTTCCCCCACAAACTCTGGAAATTAAATGTTTCTAAGTAACACAAAGGACAAAAAAGAAATCACAAGGGAAACTAGTAAATATTTTGACCTATGAAAACAAAATATACCAAAATGTGTGGGTTACAAGTAAAACAGTGCTCAAAGAGAAATCTATAGCTTTAAATATCTATATTAGAAAGGAAGAAAGGTATATATAAATTGCTCTAAATTTCTTCCTTCAGAAGCCAGAAAAAGTGTAAATTTAACCAAATGTAATTTGAAGGAAGGAAATAAGTTAAATATAAAACAGACTAACAAGAGAGAAAAACAAAAAGCTGGTTATTTTAAAAAATTAATGAAACCAAGAAACTTCTCACTAGATTAAGAGAGAAAGGAAAGACAAATTACCAATATCAGGAATGAAAGAAGACAAATAACTTCACATCCTAAAGACACTGAAAACATAATGGAATTATTATAAACAACTTCATGCCAATAAATACAAGTATTTAGATTACATGGACAAATTCTTTGAAAGAATTGCCAAACTAGCACAAAAAAAGAAATGGAAAATCGTAACAGCCTTATGTCTTCTAAAGAAATTCATAACTCCAAGAAACCTTTCCACAAAGAATTCTCGAACCCAAGATGGCTTCACTACTGAATTACATCAAACATCCAAGGAAGAAAGATCACCAGTCCTACTCAAACTCATTCAGAAAACAGAGAAAGGACTACTTCCCAAATTATTTTATGAGACCAAATTACTAAGACAAAGACATTACAAGAAAAGAAATCTACATTCCAATAATTTTCATGAACATAGATAAAAAATCACTAACAAAATATTAACAAATTAAATCCAACAATATGTAAAAATGATAATATACCCTACATATGGAGTTTATTGTGGGAATTCAACCTTAGTTGAATTCAAAAGCCCACTTATGTAATTTAAATCAAGCTTAGTTCAAAAACCCATTGATGTTATTCCACATATTAACAGAATGAAACTTATGATCCTCTCAATAAATACAGAAAAAACATCTAACAAAATTCAACATCTATTCATGGCAAAAACTAAGCATACTAGGAACTCGAAACTTCTCAACCTGATTGAGGGGACATTCAAAAACCTACAGCTAACACAATTAATGATCAAAAACTGAACAGTTTCCACCAGATCCAACAGACCAGAAACAAAACAAGGATGTACACTCTTACCACTGTTATTCAGCTTGGTACTGAAGATCCTAACCAATAACACAAGAAAAATAAATAAAAGGCATACAGACTGAAAAGGAAGATATAAAACCATCTTTATCCGCAGACATTGTCACCATGTTGCTACAAAAAGTCAAAGACTTTATAAAAAAGCTACAACTAATAACTGCATTTAGGAAAGCTGCAGTATACAGATAAATATGTGAAACAACTGTATTTCTACATACTAGCAGTGACCATCAGGAAAAACACTATTTAAAAACAATAATATTTAAAATAGCATTGAAAAACATTAATTAATTATTTAGGGATAAATTTGGTAATATATGTTCCATATCTGGACACCAAAAACTACAATGTTGAAAGAAATTAAAGATCTAAACAAATGGAAGCTAGACCATGTTCACGGAAAACCTAAAACTTTAACCTAAAAATTAACATGTCAATTGTCCCCAGTTTGATCTATAGATTCAATGAAATAGCAATCAAATCCCTGCAGGTTTGTCTGTTTTGTTTTTTTAATAAATTGACAGGTTGATTTCAACTTACATTGAAATACAAAGTATAAAGAAGAGCCAAAACAATTTTGAAAACAGACAAAGTTGGAGAATTTAACCTGAGTTGAAGATATACTACAAAATTTCAGTAATGCTACTTTGGTACTGGCATAAGAGACATGTAGTAGTACTTTTTAGCAAAGTAACAGAATACAGAATTCAGAAATAAACCCATGCATACACATACACACATATATTCAGTACATTCAACTGACTTTTGACAAGATGCCAAAATAATTTAGTGGAAAAGCATTGTCTTTTCAACAAATAATGCTGGAACAACTAGACACCCATATGCAAAAAAAACTTCAACCCCTATCTCACACGACACAAGAAAAATTAACTCAAAATGGATTACTTGATCACAGATCTAAACTGCTATAAAACATCTGGAAGAAATCCTAAGAGAAAATCTTTATTACCTTGGTATAGCAAATAGAACTTACATACTAACTAGTGGGAATGTAAAATGGTACAACCATTTAAGTTTAGCCATTGTTTACAAAGTGAAATCTTTATTTCCCACAGGATTCAGCAACTACACTCCTACTTATTTACAGAATTAAAAACCTATGTCCCACACAAAAACCAGTACGTGAACATCCATAATCAGTAAATGGATAAATAAGCAAATTGTAGTATATCAACATAAGGAATTGCTATGAAGCAATAAAAAGGAATGACCTACTTATCAAGCAACAATACAAAGCCAGGCAAAGAGGACTACATACTGTATGATTACATTTATGAAAATCTGGAAAAGGTAAAATGAATCTATAGCAACAGCAAATCAGTGGTTGCCCTAAGACTTGGGGGGGGGGGGAGTTTGCATCATAGATGCTTTCTATTTTTATTTCAGTGGTGGTTTCACAGATATGTACATCTGTCAAAACTCATGCAACTATTTGTTACTTAAAATAGGTAGATTTTACTGTAAATTATACCTCAATAGAGATCATCAAAAACTTACGTATTAATGGAAAAATCCATAAAAAAAAACCTCAAGGGAAAAAAATCTATTTTTAATATAGCCAAAGTACCACTTTGTGCATCTCCAAGGTAATTATAAATCTCCTTCAGAAGTATACAATATTTTCCAATAAATTATTTTCATGCCTAACTACATCAGAACACTAGTTAATGATTTACATTTAAACTAAAAAAGAACTCTTAGGAAACTTCCAGGAACTAAATTATTTAATGAAATTAATTAGTGACATTAGGATAATTTCTCACCCAACTACAATAACAGACTATAAACAGAATTTTATGTTATTTTGTTTGTATGGCAGACATTGCAAGTTTCCGATCCAAACATGAATGGCTCCTTCCTCCACAGTAATGTACACTCTATATTGCTAAGGATAACAACACGCCCACCTAAAACCTCTCTGAGGTTATCTGAGGCCAGAAGTGTTGTAAGGAAGTTCCTGGAAGTTTACAAGGAGGGGGTGTGTCCTTCCTACATTTCCTACTCTTTCCTATCTAGAATGCCATCACGGTGACTAGAGTTTGAACAGCCATCTTGGGTAAGATGCTACTTCTGATAAATTCAAGATGATGGAATAACAAGAAAGAAAAAGCATGGGACCCTTAACGAATAAGGAGCAACCAAACCAGTTTTGCAATGCTTGCTGCCAGGCTGCTTATATTTAAAAAAGAAATTAATTTCCACCTATTTAAAACTATTTTTTAACAAAAACATGATTATGTTACTATAATAAATCATTTTTGATATGACCTTTTCATCAACCAGCTTTTTATTTTTAAAAAACTAAGACTTTTGATTGGGATTCAAGATGGCGGCATGAGAGGTGAGACAGAGAACTCCTCCCAAAACCACATAGTATGAAAATATAGTTAAATAATACAACTAACCCTAAAACAGCAACAGGAAAGAAGGCTGGTCAGACTGCATACAGACATCACAATCAGAGAAGACCTCACGAAACAGGGTAACGTACGGAAGCCTTGATCCAGCGGGACCCAAGCCCTTCCACCACCGCAACTCACCAGCAGGAGGAAGAGAAACGGAGCGGGGGAGGGAGGTGGAAGCCTGGGACTACTGAACACCTAGCCCTGGAGATCTGCTTTGTGAGGAGAAACCTACACTGTGTGGTGCTCTGAAGGATGGGGAGCTGGGACAGGCGGAGTGCCTGAGAGACTGACATTCTGGCTGCTTGTGGAAGATGGGATCCACATCTGGCCACACTGTGACAGTGGAAAGGCAGGCAGTCTGAGAGGCACCCTAGCAGTGAGAGGGCTGCTGAAGGGGTGGGGGTTGCACGGAGCTTGCTGCACCGGAGAAGGGAGAGCTAGACAAGGTTGTCTGGGTGCACTCTGCCCAGCAGGTTGGGAACTTTGAGGAGCTTCAGACGCTCCATCCCCCTGGCTGGCGGCTCAGCTCCGAGGTCCCCCACTGTAACACGCAGCCCGCCGAGCCTTCCTCCTGGCCTAACAGCACCAGCTCCCAAACCAACAGTCACTGTACTGGCATCAGGCCAGCCAGAGGGAGGCCCCACCTACATCAGCTAGAGACACCAAGCACAGGGGCTTACACCTGTGTGCTCGGCCCACTGGCTGTGATACTGAAGACAGGTACCACAGACGTGAATCAGGAAACAGATCTTTCCAACCCCTAGGCACCAGCTCCACTCCCCAATGACCCCCAACCTCACTCTAGGGCCTGAGCAGCTCCAGAGACTGGAGCTTCTGGACACTAGAGGGCACCACATAGAAACATAAAACATCAAAAGAACCTGGTTCAGACCAATTATCTCACAAACCGCAGAAAAAGGACAAAATGAAACTGAACTCACCAATTTTCCTGAAAGAGACTTCAAAATAAAAATCATAAGCATCCTTATGGAGGTACAGAAAAATATTTAAGAACTCAGGAATGAATTTAAGATGGAGATTCAATCATAAGGAAATATTCCATATCTGAAATGAAATAAACAAAGGAGGGATTTAAAAGCAGATTAGATGGAGCAGAAGAGACAGTAAATGGAATAGAAATTAGAGAGGAGGAATACAAAGAAGCTGAGGCACAGAGAGAAAAAAGAATCTCTAAGATTGAAAGAATATTGAGAGAATTGTGTGACCAATCCAAAAGGAACAATATTCACATTTTAGGGGTATCATAGGAAGAAGAGAGAAAAAAAGGGATGGAAAGTGTCATTGAGGAGGTAATTGCTGAAACATCCCCAATCTGAGGAAGGAGATAGTCTTTCAGGCCATGGAGGTGTACAGATATCCCAACACAAAGGACCCAAGGAAGACAACATCAAGACACATAATAATAAAAATGGCAAAGATCAAGGACAAAGACAGACTTTTAAAAGCAGCTAGAGAGAGAAAAAAGATCACATATATAAAGGAAAACCCATCAGGCTATCATCAGATTTCTCAACAGAAACCTTACAGGCCAGAAGGGAGTAGCATGATATATTTAATGCAATGAAGTAGAAGTGCCTCAAACCAAGAATACTCTACCCACAAGGTTATCATTTAAATTTGAAGGAGGGATTAGACAATTTTCAGATAAGCAAAAGATGAGAGAATTTACCTCCCACACACCACCTCTACAGTGCATTCTGGAGGGACTCCAATAGATGGAAGTATTCCTAAGGCTAAATAGATGTCCCCCAAGGGATAGACAAAGAGTACAGAATATGATTCATAACATACAAAGAATGGAAAAGGAAGAAAAGAAAAAGGAGGAAAAAAACCCTTTAAGTTGTGTTTGTAATAGGATAGGAAGGGAGTTAAATTTGACTGTCAGATAGTAAGGGAATTACCCTTGAACCTCTGGTAACCCCGAATCTAAAGCCTGCAATGCCAATAAGTACATACCTATCTATCGATTATCACCCTAAATGTAAATGGTCTGAATGCACCAATCAAAAGACACAGAGTCACTGAATGGATAAAAAAACAAGACCCATCTATATGCTGCCTACAAGAGACTCACTTCAAACCCAAAGACATACACAGACTGAAACTGAAGGGATGGAAAAAGATATTGCATACAACTAATAGGGAGAAAAAAGCAGGAGTTGCAGTACTTGTATCAGATCAAATAGACTTCAAAACAAAGAAAGTAACAAGGGACAAGGAAGGACATTACATAATGGCAAAAGGCTCAATCCAACAAGAGGCTATGACTATTATATCTATGCACCCAATACAGGATCACCTACATATGTGAAACAAATACTAACAGAATTAAAGGGGGAAATAAAATGCAATGCATTCATTTTAGGAGACTTCAACACACCACTCACTCCAAAGGACAGATCAACCAGACAGAAAATAAGTAGAAACAGAGGCACTCAACAACGTATTAGAACAGAGGGACCTAATGGACATCTACAGAACACTCCATCTAAAAGCAACAGGATACACATTCTTCTCAAATGCACATGGAACATTTTCAAGAATAGATCATATACTAGGCCACAAAAAGAACCTCAGTAACTTCAAATAGACTGAAATTGTACCAACCAGCTTCTCAGATCACAAAGGTATGAAACTAGAAATAAATTACACAAAGAAAACGAAAAAGCCCACAAAACACATGGAGGCTTAATAACATGCTCCTAAATAATCAATGTATCAATGAACAAATAAAAACAGACACCAAGCAATATATGGAGACAAATGACAGCAATAAGTCAACACCACAAAACCTGTGGGACGCAGTGAAGGCTGTGCTAAGAGGGAAACATACTGCAATACAGGCCTACCTCAGGAAAGAAGAACAATCCCAAATGAACAGTCTAAACTCACAATTAATGGAACTAGAAAAGGAAGAACAAATGAGGTCCAAAGTCGTTAGAAGGAGGGACATAATAAAGATTAAAGCAGAAATAAATAAAATTGAGAAGAATAAAACAATAGAAAGAATCAATGAAAGCAGGAGCTGGTTCTTCAAAACAATAAACAAAATAGATAAACCTCTAGCCAGACTTAATCAAGAAAAAAAGAGTCTATACACACAGAATCAGAAATGGGAAAGGAAAAATCACTACGGACACCACAGAAATACAAAGAATTATGAGAGAACACTATGAAAAACTATATGGTAACAAACTGGATGACCTAGTAGAAATGGACAACTTTCTAGAAAAATACAACCTTCCAAGGCTGACCCAGGAAGAAACAGAAAATCTGAATAGACCAATTAACAGAAAAGAAATTGAGTTGGTAATCAAAAAACTACCTAAGAATAAAACTCCTGGGTGGTTTCACTGGTGAATTTTATCAAACATTTAGTGAAGACCTAATACCTATCCTCCTTCAAGTTTTCCAAAAAGTAGAAGAGGAGGGAATACTCCAAAACTCATTCTACGGGGCCAACATCACTCTAATACCAAAACCAGGCAATGACACCACAAAAAAAGAAAACTACAGACCAATATCCCTGATGAACATAGATGCAAAAATACTAAACAAAATATTAGCAAATCGAATTCAAAAATACATCAAAAAGATCATCCATCATGATCAAGTGGGATTCATCCCAGGGATGCAAGGATGGTACAACATTCGAAAATCCATCAGCATCATCCACTACATCAACAAAAAGAAGGACAAAAACACATGATCATCTCCATAGATGCCAAAAAAGCATTCGACAAAATTCAACATCCATTCAACAAAATGGGTATAGAGTACAAGTATCTCAACATCATAAAGGCCATATATGACAAAACTACAGCCAACATTATACTTAATAGCAAGAAGCTAAAAGCTTTTCCTATAAGATTGGGAACAAGACAAGGATGCCCACTCTCCCCACTTTTATTCAACATAGTTCTGGAGGTCCTAGCCATGGCAATCAGACAATACAAAGAAATAAAAGGCATCCAAATTGGTAAGGAAGAAGTCAAACTGTCACTGTTTGCAGATGACATGATATTGTACATAAAAAAACCCTAAAGAATCCACTCCAAAACTAATATCCAAATTCAGCAAAGTTGCAGATACAAAATTAATACACAGAAGTCTGTTACATTCCTATACACTAACGATGAGCTAACAGAAACAGAAATCAGGAAAACAATTCCATTCACAATTGCATTAAAAAGAATAAGATACCTAGGAATAAACCAAACCAAGGAAGTGAAAGACTTATAGTCTGAAAACTACAAGACACTCATGAGAGAAATTAAAGAAGAAACCAATAAATGGAAACACATAGGTGCTCATGGATAGGAAGAATTAATATTGTCAAAATGGCCATCCTGCCTACAGCAATCTTTAGATTCAATGCAATTCCTATCAAAATACCAACAGCATTCTTCAATGAACTAGAGCAAATAGTTCTAAAATTCATATGGAACCAAAAAAGACCCCGAATAGCCAAAGCAATCCTGAGAAGGAAGAATGAAGCTGGGGGGGTTACGCTTCCTGACTTCAAGCTCTACTACAAAGCCACAGTAATCAAAAGTTTGGTACTGGCACAAGAACAGACCCATAGACAAATGGAACAGGCTAGAGAGCCCAGATATAAGCCCAAGCATATATGGTCAATTAATATATGACAAAGGAGCCATGGATATACAATGGGGAAACGACAGCCTCTTCAACAGCTGGTGTTGGCAAAACTGGACAGCTACATGTAAGAGAATGAAACTGGATCATTGTCTAACCCCATACACAAAAGTAAATTCAAAATTTACTGAATGTAAGTCAAGAAACCATATATCTCTTAGAAAAAAACATAGGCAAAAATCTCTTGGACATAAACATGAGCGACTTCTTCATGAACATATCTCCCCGGGCAAGGGAAACAAAAGCAAAAATGAACAAGTGAGACTACATCAAACTAAAAAGCTTCTGTACAGCAAAGGGCACCATCAGTAGAACAAAAAGACATCCTACAGTATGGGAGAATATATTCATAAATGACATATCTGATAAAGGGTTGACATCCAAATTATATAAAGAGCTCACACACCTCAACAAACAAAAAGCAAATAAGCCAATTTAAAAATGGACAGAGGAGCTGAACAGACAGTTCTCCAAAGAAGAAATTCAGATGGCCAACAGGCACATGAAAAGATGATCCACATCCCTAATCATGAGAGAAATGCAAATTAAAACCACAATGAGATATCACCTCACACCAGTTAGGATGGCCACAATCCAAAAGACAAACAACAACAAATGTTGGCAAGGATGTGGAGAAAAGGGAACCCTCCTACACTGCTGGTGGGAATGTAAACTAGTTCAACCATTGTGGAAAGCAGTATGGAGGTTCCTAAAAAACTCAAAATAGAAATACCATTTGACCCAGGAATTCCACTCCTAGGAATTTACCCTAGGAATGCAGCAGCCCAGTTTGAAAAAGACATATGCACCCCTATGTTTATCGCAGCACTATTTATAATAGCCAAGAAATGGAAACAATCTAAGTGTCCATCAGTAGCTGAATGGATAAAGAAGATGTGGTACATATACACAATGGAATATTATTCAGCCATAAGAAGAAAACAAGTCCTACCATTTGCAACAACATGATGGAGCTAGAGGGTATTATGCTCAGTGAAATAAGCCAGGCAGCGAAAGACGAGTATCAAATGATTTCACTCATCTGTGGAGCATAAGAACAAAGAAAAAACTGAAGGAACAAAACAGCAGCAGATTCACAGAACCCAAGAATGGACTAACAGTTACCAAAGGGAAAGGGATTAGGAAGGATGGGTGGGAAGAGAGGGAAGTAGGAAAAAGGGTCATTACAATTAGCACCTATAATGTAGAGGGGGAGGACACAGGGATGGCAGTATAACACAGAGAAGACAAGTAGTGATTCTATAGCATCTTACTATGCTGATGGACAGTGACTGTAATTGGGTGTGTGGTGTGGACTTAATAGGGGGAGTCTAGTAACCATAATGTTGTTCATGTAACTGTATATTGATAGCAAATTTTTAAAAGAGAAAAAAAATCTAAGACTTTTAGTCAAATAAATTTGAGACTAGGCCGTTACCTAGGTTTTTACATTCCCCCTAGTCATCAACCAAAACGACCTATCCTAATTTTTCATTTTCCAAATAATTCCTCAATTTGGAATAAAGTAGTCTAAAAGAAAAATAGATATATATCTCCCTATCTGTGCAAAGAAATTTTAAGCTGCATTATTACTCCATTAATCTCTGATGAAACTTTTTTTAAAAAGTAAACTGTATTATCACTCCATTAATCTCAGACAACTTTATATGCTCCAGTGATTTCTACCTTCATGCCTGCGCTAAATTATATGGTCTACACTGTTAATTTTTTAAAGGCTCAGGAAAGAAAGAGATCAATAATGTTTGGAATAGCTACAAGAAACATCACAGAAGCCCTAAAACGATTTAAGAATAAAGAACACACAAATTCAATGCACTGGTTGAGTCAGGCTCTCAACCTGTGACTACTCAGCTCTATCACTTACAGGCTGTGTGACCTTGGGAAAGTTACTTAAATGTCGTGTTTCAGTTATCTTATCTGAAAAATAAGAACAGTAGTACCTAACTCATCAGGATCCTGATGAGAAAATGCATGTAGCTAGCAAGCAGATAAACAGTTCCAGGCAATCAGTAAGCAATCTTAGAAAAAGCAACAGCTCTGAGAATGTGCACATGTAAAAGTCTGCCTTGAAATATAGATGCCTTTTAGTGAGTAGTTGGAAGTTTTAAATAGAAAAAGAAAACAAAAGGCTTTTTTGAAATTAAATGTTTTTGAAAAATAAAAGAACTCACACAATATATATGAAAAAATGTTCATTACCTCATTAGAAATAAAGAAACTGAAAATTGGAGATTTTTTTTGCTCAAAATGGAAAAAATAAAATACATAAGTTTCATTATAAGAGATGATAGAAAAAATGGGCATTTATATAATGTCCATAAGAATATAAAGTGACACATTTTTTAAAATTATGGTTATAACTATCAAAATTCAATGCATAACTGTACTGTTACAGAAAAAATTGAATCTTAATGTTTTTCACAGTTGATAGTTACATAAACAATAGTACATCCATACTACAAAACAGGATACCAACTGTCAAAAATGATAATTAAAAAGAATGAGATACATCTAAGTTTACTGACTTAAAAATATTTTAAGACAATGTTAAGCAGAAAAAGAATGTTGCAGGAAAAAGTTGTGGAGAATTATTTCCTATCTGTAGTTTTTTAAACTACAACAGAATTCATAAATAAATTGTGGTGTAAGAGTGAATTAAAACTGCACATTGCAGAACATAATTTTACACTAAAAAAGCAAGTTGCAGAAGAATATATGTAGTATATTCCAATAAAAAGTTCAAAAACATACAAAATTACATATATACACACATACTCTATACATGATTAAAACTTTTTTGAAAATAGGGAATGATCCCTAATAGTTAACTCTGAAGGGAGAGTAAAGAGAATCAGAAGGGAAGGGCACCAAGGGCACCACAAGTGATAAAATGTTCTTTGTCTTACTCTGGGTGTTAGGCACATGGGGGGTGTTCATGGTATAGAGATTATTTCTACCTTATGTATATTTTATACATGCTATTTTCATTCACTCAACATCTAATAAAAACAACTTTGAAACTGCTTTTGTGTATAGGCACACAAACATATATGCAAATGCAAGAGAAAATCTGGAATGATAAAAATTTACCCCCCATGGGGAAGGGAAACCTTCATGTTTTATGTTAGATGCTTCAGTATTGTTTGAATTTGAGACTACATAATTTTTTATTAAATTTATAAAAGATTTTTCTCTTAAAATTGTAATATGAAACTGTAATCACAAGGAAAATGTTAGGGTATACAGCTGGGTAAAGGGCTGTATTTATATTGTGATTACACCTATGTACAAAAAAACACGCACAACAAGAATAGAAGAGCTAAGGTAAATCTGATCTAATGGAGTGACTGGATTACGGGTAATCTTTTTATAGGTTTAATTTCTTGGAAGTTTTATTTCTTGGAAATACTTTATATTTCATTAGTACTGCCCTCACTTGGAGAGAAATTAAGAAAAATGACAAATGCAAGAAAGCCAACTTTCCACCTTCAGAGCAGCCAAGTGAAAAATCTACCCACATGGGAGGGCTGAATGAATTATAGCCAATTGACAATGGATAACACATGCTGTGCCAGTAAGTGCACTCAAACTGGAGAGGATCCCCACCACACCAAGGAGATGACATCAAACGGTTCTGAAGTGCATATGTACATCTTAGCACTTAACTGAGAACTGGCACTGCCAAGTAAAAGTGCAGTCAGGGCAGAAAGGCTGCAGAGGACAGGGAGACCAGGAATATGCTGAAAAAGGAAACGGATATGGAGGGATGGGCAGAGAGGGAGGGAGGAAAGAAAGCTTTCCCCAATAAGTGAAGTAAAAAAAAAAGACGTAACAATTACACTCTCAATACCTGGAAAATTATTTCACAATCGGAGAATGTAGCACAATAAGTGCCTGGGGAGCAAAGAATAGAATGATAGAAGAACCCAAAATCAGAATGAGGAATAGGCAGCAAAAATACACATGGTTTTGCAGTCTTTACAAATGTCCTCTCTATCCTATCCACTACACCAATGCCTAACAATTGGCAATTTCCACAAAGGCAAGAAGAAAAACAGCGATAAAAGTCTTTCATCCTCCTACTGAAAATATCACTGGTACGAAATTAATATAAACAAAACCTTTAAATGAAAACATTCCAAAGCAGATTTGCAGAGGAAAAATGTCATCTTCTTTCTGAGCTTACCACTATTAAAAGCAGAGGCTCTATGTAACAAAGGCTGATAGCCAATTGCTGTTAGGGTAATACCCCCGGTCCCATTTTCTTTCTTTCTATCAGGGTTTCTCCTTACCCATTTCTGACAATCAAAATTTAATGGGCTCTTTCCCTTCAAAAATATCCTGATTCCCACCTCCAATCACCACCATCACTAACCCAGACACCTCCAAAGGCCCTTCTCCACCCACCCCATCAGTCTTGCCTTCTCCTTTCTTCCCCACCATTGTTCTCCACCCATTTCTCTTAAAAATCTCAACCTCAATTTAAGAGAAAACTTACACTGTCTCAAATATTTCCTGAAAATAGGTTATAAACGCTAATGTTTATTTTCACTATCCCCTGCCTTTTAACACCCAGCTCTTGTTCCTAATTAATTTTAAAACTCTGAGTTAAGTAGAGCTTAATTTAACAGGAAGAACCCAGGCTCAGTGAATACTTTCATATATACACACCTATGATCAAGGCCTAAGTCTTCCGATAACAACTATAGCTCATGGATGTTGCCAACTGTTCCTCCCTGTTTTTTTGCACACAAAAGAATGCAAACGCCATAAAACCAAGAACATATGTTTGCCATTTGATTCCTCTCCTATGATATATAAAACTGGTCACCAATTCCTATAAATTCTACTTCCAAAATAATACTTGAATCCATTTCTTTCTTTCCATTCCTACTGGCCCTGCATAACTTCTCACATCTACACTACTCTAACAGCTTTCTCTCTGTCTTCGGTTTCTTCGCTATTACAACCCACGCTCCACAGAGTCCGCCTGAATTTTCTCTCTGAAATATAAGTCTTATCATGTCATTATCCTCCTTAAAACTTTTCAGGCATTCCCCTGTGCATAACAGAATAAACTTCCAGCTCCTTCACGTCATCCAATTTGGCATCAAACATCACATTCAGTCTTGTCTCCCTTCTTGTTAAAGACTAGGTATTAAATAAAAGGTATAGTAAATTTAATAATGGAGAGTAATTTCCAATGATACCTAGAAATATTGTATGACTTATTAATGTATTATTCATGTAATTACTTATGTAACTGGCAAGCTTATTCATCTCAACCACACAATATTACCACGAAACTCAAATTTTATAAAATAGCTAAAACAATTTTAAACACATAATGTACTAAAACTAGATTGGGCTGTAAAAAATCTTTCTATTTCCAATTCCAATATTAAAATGTAAGGTGGATCACAAGGATCTAAATCAAGTAATTTACTAAGATGAGTGATACATCTATCATCAAATTTCTCAGTTTTCTGGAAGTTGTTAAAGTCATTCCTTTGGATTCTTAACAGTGTATCACACCTACTATATAAAAGAAAGTTTGGCAACAAAATCAAAGTTATTTTAGAAAATAAGTTTCCAGTTTAAGTGAGTTTCATTCATTTTCCATCTAGAATATTCCTTGACTTTAGGACATGAACAACCAAAATAAGCTATTCATCTTAACAGATTCATCAGAAAAATCTCCTAAGAACAAGTTAAATACTTATTTTTCAAATCAAATTTATAAAACTTACTGAAGAAGCCAGTTTATCAGCTTATACATATCAAAGAATGAATTATCATGAGAATCATTCTGCTGTTTAATTAAATGTTACAGGATCTTGCAGACAGATTCAAGAATAGCACCATCTGTCTGGGTTACAAAGCTCAGTTTCACCACCATCACCAAACAGCAACAAAGTATCATTTTCATACAAATCTCTTTAAAGTAGTTTACAGACAACTAATAAATTTATCTATTTGGATTCATGACATTTGATTCAATCCATACAGACAATTACACTTTGTATATAAACCAATATACTTAGAAAAAGGTTTTTAGTTATTTCAACTTTAAGAACTTGTATTTCAGAAGGTAAATATTTATGGTCTTTAGTAAACTGAGGTATAGATTTATGTTCTGGTATAATCTCTTAATGTTAAACTGCTCAGGTGTTATATAAATCTATAAAATTTTTAGAGTAATTACTATGTGAGAAAATTTGCCTAAAATATCTATAGCTCTAGGATTATATCAACACATTTTTTGAAGGATTTCAATTCCTTTTTATAATGTGAAAAGTACTTAAAAAGAATTATAATTAAAATCATCTATATAATCTGAAGAACACAGAAACAAAGCTGAGAAAAATCTCATTCAATTCCTGAATTCAAAAACAGAAAAGAATACCTGCCACTGCAACTTGTAATCCAAGCAACCAAAAGAGGCATGCCTGCTGTAAGCAAAACAACCTCTATACCTCCTCGCAGCACTGAATATTCAGGCAGACCATGATGAAGTAAAATTCTAAATACATGTTGAGTGCTACTGTCCTAATCTTCAACTGTGGAAGAAATTGCCAAAATAACACATGTGGGATACTAACCTTACTAGGCAGCCTCAAATAAGTAAAGCAACACTTAACTGAGCAAAGGTAAGAATTCTGGTCTCACAGACCACATTTTCTGCAAAAATCTCAAGAGATTATCTCAACAGGATGATTTATCTATCCCAAGGCTTTTTTTTCTTAATAACCTCTGTCTTGCCAAAATGGACCTTGGGATGTTATCAGAGATTTGCTAAACAGACAGTGACAGGGCACAACTTACAATTCTACTCCCCCCTTATGATAATTTGCTTTGATCCCCAGAAAGCAAAATGCCACCCCAACTTATGTCCCAATATCTAGTCTTACCAATCAATAGACCTCTAAATCCACTGCCACTGAAACTATGAAAGCAAAGTATACTGAAGCTCTAGACTCAAAACCTGGGAGGCAGCCCTAAAAGCAGCACCAGAATTATTGGCACACACTTACAAAGTATGCATGCCAATGTAGCCAAAAGTAGAGCTCTTCCCAGGATTTTTGCTCATTATAGGGTCAAGACCTCCATCAGAAGGGACTAACTTTCTGACTTAGGCAACAATGTAGAGCAGAAAGCAGAGCTAAGATAATAAATTACAAAGAGAGAAAAAAAGACACTGACCAAAGAACCATCCTTCAAAATAAAATTTTCTCAGGTGGCTGAATAAACTGTCTCTAAAAGCAATTCCAAAGGAAAAGGACCATAAATACTGTGTGTGGTGGCATCAGTATTTGACACATTTCAAGGGGGCTTACTTTGAAAAATACCTATCATTTGGGCAGATGGTGTATCAGTTCTGGTATGACTAGCTCAAAATCAGTTTTATAATTGTGAAGTGTACAATTTAAGGAGTTGCATTTACCTACTTAAAAAATAACCATTAAGGAAATAAAAATAAAAATGGCTGATTGTAACAAGCACATAAAGAAAATGCAGAAGTTTTAGCGTACTCAAGCTACAACTGAGATTCTCCCCACTGCCTTCACACTTACTCATTTATGTCCTCACATCTTTTATCTTAATCTTTCCCAGTGCTAATCCCATCATCTGGGTTCTTGATACTACGGTCAGACTTGTTTTATATTATCAGCATTTCTTATTTCCATCTTTCTGTCTCTCCACTCTATCACTGCTCTTAAATGTACAAACACAAATGAGGCTCTAGCCTTCTAAAATTATTTCCCTCAATCTGCCTTTCAATCTCTTACCTGCCCCACTCCCAATGCCCCTGCTTGCCTCACAATCAACCTTCTTCAACTGAAACGTGAACCATCCATTCATTCCACGACCCACTACAACCCAGATTCTACCCTCAACAGTCAAATGTAATGATTTCAGTTAAGTACCAAGCTGCCCAAAAAGCAATCTTCTTCACCTTCCACTTCTTACCTCTCCCCTTCAAGGTCCACCAAAACTGTCTTTGAAAAGCGTAATTATTCTTTATGTCAAAGAAAGCAAATTATACTGTCTATTTAAAGCACCTATAACATAAATATTCACAACTTAAATGTCTAGGCTTTATAAGAAGTAATCCCGAGCCAAAATCCAATTTGTTTTAAATGCACAAAATTTAACAAATGATGAGTGACACAGTTCAACAACTGCAGTTTGTCTATTTAAGAGAGCAGTCCTAGAAAGGCTTTTAAACACATTATTACATGTAATACCACTTAACACACTTGTTTTTCCTCAATTCATTTTTCATAATAGTTTCTATATCATCTTGGATTATCTCCCACTTTTAGTTTCATATCCCATCTGCTCATTTAAGATTCACGTCTGTCCAGTTTTTGAAATATTTGTCACTTTAGTAATTAGCATTTTGCGTAATATAACACTGTTTTTTTTAAAGTTCTGAACTGAATTATTTTAGAAAACTGATTATTTTAACATCACCATTTCTTAATCTAAATTGGCCTGCCAACACTTCAAATCTTCCACCTAACAAAAATTAGATTTTACTAAGTTTTTGTTTTTTTAAAAGGAAACCAAGAACCAAGACCATAAATGAGAAGTGCTCTCCTACACACCACACTTCAGTATATACGGTCAAGGACAGACTCAGAGTTGCCAACAGAGCTTCCAAAGAATGTCCTTTCCACCCCTCTTTAGCAAACCACATCCATCCACTCCTCCAAGATCCAGTTTAAATAAAACTCCACTGAGTTTTTCTGGGAACAAGGCACTATGCTATCTGTCCGTGTTGTTCTCCCTCTACACTTAACATACATCTTAGAAATTAAGTAATTCATGTAGGTCTTTTCCTATATATCAGACCCTTTTACAAGCCCACCAGATTTTCATCATTTGTGATGTATGTATGATCTGAAATGAATTATATGCCTAAATTTCTTAAACATAACATAAAAAATTAACATTTCTAAATACTAGTTTATTGACTACACCACCCTATCTCATCACCAGTTCTCTTTTTCATTTCTCTGGGGCTCAGAAGTCCTCATTTACCACACAAAATAGCAAGTAGATAGCCTGTCTCTGGAAGTGAGTGGAGGAGGAAAGGGAAGGGAAGAGCTAAAGGGCCAACACATTTTCCTGATGACATCACAGGACCTGGCACTGTTCCCCCAGTTTTAATAAAAGTGTATAAGCAGTGGGGAAGCAGCAGTGAAACCCTGCAGGAAGAGAAGGGAAAATCTGTTTCAACCCTTACTCCAATACAGCCAGCTACTCTTCCCTTGGGGGGCCATCCTCACCTCTCAACACTCTCTTCAAACCTTTCTTTCAGATAGCAATCCTCTCCTACACCTACAAGAGGGACTTGAGCCTGGGCCATCCTCACTCCCAGTGCCTGGAGCCAAGGTTTTTTAGGAAGTGCCTGTTCTAATTGACAGCACTATATAGTCAGAGGAAAGGTGTTCCTGATCTAAGCAGAAACAAAAAATATATATTTAAATTCGTTCCCATAAAAATGCCATCGTAATAGCATCTGAGTTCTGTAACACAAGTAACTAAGTACAATACGAGGAAGGGAGGTTAACCATCATTTGTAACAACAGAAGAGTAGGTTTTTATGTGAAAACAAATTCAGAAATTAACTTTTCTAATAATTTAGGATGCTGGAGACTACCTATATGTAAAATTCTAAAAACTTAGGACACTATTCACATTCAGTATGACTAATACAAAACTACAGGCTGAGGGTGGAGGGGGGTGACTTTCTTCCTTCAACAAGGTCTGAACAGTATTTTTAAATGTTGCCACATTATTAAATGGAAAATAGAAATTAGCCAGTAGTTAAGGATATATATGCTTTGTTCAAAACATAGTAAGGATTGTAACACGTCAGACTAAAATATGATTTAGTCTTTAAGAAGAAAAAGATATTTATTAAGTACTATTTCTGACATTCCCTGAGACAAATCTCAAAATGTTAATAGAACTGCTATTTAAAGTTCAAAGAGCACTCTGAAGCTGCCAGGGAATTAATAGCTTAAACTACCAAATAAGAGCCACAGTTCAAGTTCCAGACTTAGCCAGTCATAGTTCAGGGTTGGTACAGCAAAACTCACCCAGCATATAAGAGATATACCACACAACTGTGAATCATGTACCCAAATGAAAAGTTGTAACATCCAAAGATGAATTTCAAATAAATTTTTCCTCTCAATCATGGCTTATTTATGAGGGAAGTCAGAAAAAAAAAATTTAATCTTCTGCTACCCCAAAACAAGTACAAATACAATATAACTTCCATACTTAAAATAATTTTGTCTTTCCAACTTTCTGGTTCACTGTCTAGGGCTACTTTTTAACTTTAGTGGTAATTTGCTAGAAGTCTCTTCCTATTAAAGAGCATTATCTAGTCATCCAAAGTTATTTTCTCAAAAAGTACTCAAAATGATTTTCATACCTCATATTTCTACCAACTTTACAGAAAAAGAAACTGAGGCACAGAACCATTATGCAACCAATCTGATCTGACTAGTCAGTAGTAAAAAAATCTTAGTAATAAGGGGATTAACGGGTATTATGATTAGAACACATAATATGGGGGGGCACGGGGAAGGCAGTATAGCACAGAGAAGACAAGTAGTGACTCTATAGCATCTTATGGACATCTTATGTCACTGATGGACAGTGACAGTAATGGGGTGTGTGTTGTGGAGACTTTATAATAGGGGGGAATGTAGTAACCACAATGTTGCTCATGTGAAACCTGAGCATAAGATTGTATATCAAAGATACCTTAATAAAAAATTAAATAAATAAATAAATAAAAATCTTAGGAAAAAAAACTCAACTTGCCCTATTACCAGCTCACTGCCCATTTTATTGGGCTCATAGAAAGTAATCTTATAACTAAAGGTTGAGCAAAAGACCTCTTTGGACAGCTTAAAGAATGAAAATTTAGGAATTCTAGATCAAACCCCAAACAAAATCTCCACAGTTTCCAAAATCTATAGGATGCCCACCACACTACAGAAAATGTAAATACCAACAGAACATCTGTTCCTTTGAGGTATGATAAGCACATGTCTCTTGATCAGCTCTAATTCCCCTTAAAAAACATTTTCTAGAACTCATCTAAAATATTATAAAGCCACAGTACATACAGCCTAGATAATATGCATTCAGAACATAGAGCTAAACAACTAAGTAAGTTCAAAGAAAAATAACATTATTGAAATCAGGACCTAAATGGGCAATGAGAACTCCCGTAAGGAATAAGATGGAGAAAAGAATAGCTGTCCAGTAATCATTCATTTAACAGTTACTGAGCACCTAACTATAAAGAAAATGTAAAGATGATTTAGACAAGGTCACTGTCCTACAGAGACTCATATGCTTATCAAAGGTACATAGAAGGAGGTACACAGAAGGAGCAAGAGTGACTAGTTCTGTCTGTGGGAGGCAGGGAAAGCTTCACAGAAGAGGTGACAGTTGACCTACTAAAAAGATGAATAGGATTGTACCAAGCATACATATGCCAAAAAAAACCTAGAAGCTGGTTCCGGAGCCGATATGTATATATATACATATATGTTTTTCCTTGTTTGTCTTTAGGATGTTAAATTCAATCATGAGAACTGCCAACACAAAATGTTTTTTTCACACCAATTATATACTCTTTTGAATACCTTACTTATTACTTTCAAATTAAGCCCAGATTGATTTAATCATCTTTCTTATTTAATGAAATAACGTGAAACTGTTATGAGGAAGCTTCGTGTGTCTTACGCAAAAATACTTCCTCAGAAATTTATCAGTGTTCTTTGCAGGTGGTGGGGATATGATAGTTTTCATATAGTTTAATACCCTTTTTAGATGATCGATCTTTAGAATTTCAATTCAGTATTATGAAAATTCTATTCACAATTAATTATGTATTTTATTTGAAACAAATTATTTCCTTATATTAAATTTTAATGGCAAATGTCTTAAATATACCCAATTAATGCAGACTTTATATTAACACTTATTAGAGTAGAAAGATCTAAAGAAGACTGAGAAAAGAATATTTATCTGCAAGTTTACCTAATTCTTTTTATCTTTGCTCTTCCATTTTTTAAGTTAAAGTTACAAATTTAAACTATGCAAAATAAAGAAAAAAATGAAATTTTAATATAATTAATTCAAGAAGTTCCTTAACAGTAATGGAATTTCACTGTATTGGAAAACGTACAAAATGTAAAAAGCTGTCAACCAGGGCTCTGTGCTATTTCACAGTAGTTGAAATAGGGTTTTAATAAAGATTCTACCACAATTCATCCAGAATGAGAAAATAAACACTCCGAAATATATACAATAAACTAGAGTATAGAGATGCCAATGACATAATATTTTCCCTCGGACACAAATGATTCTCCTAATTCTCATCTAGAAAAAAAAAACGTCCTTTCTTCTTTTTCTTCAGACTAGCATCCAAATGAACTCTAAAAGACATTTTATTAACTTAAAAAGGAAAACAACTCCACCAAAGAACTAAAACATGTTAATACAAATGCAAGAAAAACAAGAGTTCCAAAAACTATAGCCAATTTATGAGGATAAAATCTAATCTATACAAGATGATTTTAACAATTAAGTAACAAAGCAATGTTATAGAGTAGGGGAACTGTCTCTGAAAAAAATAGACACTCATCACAGCATTTTAAAAGAATTTTAAACTGTTTTTACATTAGCTGAAGCAAAGATAGAAAACTACGCTGTTTTATACAAGTGACTTTATACTAAAGAAAAATTGGACAAGCATACATATTTCATCATGCAAATGAGTTTGAATTTACAATTCCTCATTTATGTTAATATTTACCAAGATTAATGGAAAATCACCTCCCCTATGTAATGCAGTGAATTCCAACAGAGCGAAGTTAACACCTTCAAATCTTTCAAATAAACAATGAAAGCATATACTATAAAAGGAAATTATCTGAGTAGGATCAGAAAGAAGTTAAATGATTGAAGGGGGGGAGGGGGAGTCCTAAATTGCAAGAACACATTACAAATATTGATTCATAAATTCCAAAACTCTAAGCTGTAAGAAACAAACATGCATGTTTGTGTGTGAATTTTTTCAACCCCACAGAACATTTTTAGGCTACCAGTTACCTCACTCTGCAATGCATTAAATGTATTTCTTCAAAATAAGAATATTTATAATGACATTAGAGATTCCGGTGGCCAACTCTACACACACACATAGTCTGAAAAGCAGACTAGCATCCAGTACAATTTAAACAAATAACCCTAATAGCAATGTTGCAGAAATCCTTTTTCTCTATTTCTAATAAATAGCTACCATGCACAGTTTAGTAATAATACTTAATATTCAACCATATTACTAATTCTCATCAACTGTCTAATCTCTCTCACTGGATAGCTTCCATGACATAAATGTACCATCCACCTTCAAAAAAAACAAATCAGTACATTCCACTACTAGTTCAAAGGAGGGGAACATTATATTCTCTTCTATCAAAAGTAAGTCAAATCATTTCAGAAAAATATCTACTCTATCTTTGAATCAAATTTTGGGAGACAATTGAATTAGCTGCTCGTAAAAAAACACCCAGATAAGCAACCTTATTACTATTTACATTGATGAATTTCATCTCAATTTTAAATAATTTAACGAATATAACTACAGAAAATACTTATATTTTACAAATGGTTATTTATAGCATATAGTGCAAACTGGTCACAGAGTATCTTCTTTATTAATCTCAAGAGCAGAAGAGATCTCTGAAAGCGTTTGATGAATACAAATTAACTCACAAGGCTAAATTAGCCAGTGAACAAAAAAGATGAATCAATTTTTCCATACCTAACTAATACAATCCACTACTACAACTTAACCTTATTTAAAGGAATGCCTTAAGATATTTTTTCCAAGTACTTAATACCATGAAAAAAATAACCAAAATAATCCAAAGAAAATGACAAGCTCTATAAGCACCTGGCATAAACACTTACTTATAAGCACACCCCTGCCTTTATTCTCCCAAAGAAGAAACAGACCCAACCTAACTTCCTCTCAATAAGCACTTCAAGCAATAACACAACATACTTTGTAGCATGCAAGTATTAGGTACACTCTTTTCTCTTTAAAATTATGAACTCATCACACGTACAAACAGCTCTTTAAAATGGTTCAGTAAACTGCTACACTATGCCTTAAATTGCTGTCTATTATGTACTTAAAAATATTTACTAGCAATTGGAGGTTAATATGGCAACTATTACCGGATGGCAATTATTGCTATTAAAAATATATACTGTAACACCATGTGCTACTAACAAAATGCTAAATAGAAAACATACATTAGAAAATCATAAATATTTTCACTAGAAAAAAATGAACCATCATGAAAAAAAGATGCTTCAAGTATAAATATGAAAATTAGAAGTTGGGATGAAAAAAATACCCTGAGTATATATTTTGGCACTTGAGAAGATTAATCATTCCCTTTTCAACTGACAGGCCTCCCCATTTGGTTCTAGCTCAAAAGACCGGATCTCAAAGTTTCTTTATTTACAACTATCTTTCCTTTCTGCAAAAAATAAATCTCTCAAGAAAAAAAAAGCCAGAAACAACAGATTACCTTAAACCTTCAAATACAGAAGTAATGGTTTTCATTTAATAGGAATTATGTACTAACGTGTGTATGTGCGTTTCAATTCAGGGAGGAAGAATTTGATATCCTCACCTAGTTACCCCAGTCAGGGAGATTCTAAGCAAATAAAACAACATGCATATAGAACACACATACCTCATATCAGAGTATCTACTTAAATTTTGTGTCTAACGGACACAAAATCACTTTTCTCCATATCATCTCAACAGAGAACAAAACTGAAGAAACAAAACTACAGATACACTTACATCTGGAAATTACATGTCTTTCCACAAGAGTGAGCTGACATACTATAGGGTGCACTGTTACACTTTCCAAAAAAAGCAGATTTAACACACTTAACTGAATTATAACTGAGTGAATATGTAACAAAAGTCTCCCAGAAATGTGATGGACAGTATGAGAAAACAGTTTTGAATCACAAAGGCACAGCCAGGCAAACATTTAATGCAGTAGCTACAAATCTCAAAACAGTAAGAATAAGAAACACATACAATGACCCATATCATACACACACACACACACAATGTAATTTTTCACATATAAGGAAAGAGGATAGAGGTTAACAGAGAATTTAGGAAATTGGATGCCACACAGTAGAAAATTGGAAAGCAACATAAAGACTAAGAAAATCGTAAGGCACCTGATGGCGCAATTAACTTCTGCTAAACCATAATGAACATTTCAAGGTAACAGGAAGTGGATGGGTCATTACTGAGGTACAGAACTTCAATCTCTAGTTTATATTTCCATCCACATTATTATGAGTATCTAGGTAAATTCTCCATATACAACGCTTTTCTCTTGTCAAAAACATAACTGCAGGCCAAAAAGAAAAATATATGCTATTATTGAGCACACAGAGTTCTTATATGTTTTATTTTGAACAGGTGATTTCATCTCCTTTGCATTAATTGTTCCATACCATGTACTTCAGGCAACATATTTTTAATATTCTAGGTTGCCGGTGTATCTGATGTTCAAGAAAAAGTCTCAGTTTGGAATGAGAAAAGTTTACAATATCAGCATCTTTTAACTGATTCATAATCTTGTTTTAAATTAGCACTTTACCCTCCACACACAAGAGAATATAGACATTCTATAATCCTTTAAAAAAAGAGAAAAATCAACCCATGAATTTCCACAGCTCTGCATTTCAAAGTTGCTACATAAAAAGTAACTCTGTTAAAAAAAAAGAATATTCAAAAATCAATTCCTGGTTTAAAGAGATTCAGAAGTGTAATATCCAAAACACAAACCTTTAGGCTAGTCATAAAGCACAGAATCTCTCCTACAAAACTGTTTCCCCAAAATAATCTCAAGCATCTTATCTCTATAACATTATCATCCTTACTTAAACTTAAAAAAAAAGATAAAGGAGGTATCCTAAAGATTGGCTACAAATATTTTTGTATTTGTCTAAGAAATATACTGTACATAATAAATTTGCCACATATACACAAGCCATTACCAGTCAGCATGATAAATTAGGGGGGTCTCCCCTCACTAATATTGGTCTACTTGGCTATTTTAATTACCTGTTAAACTGTCTATGTGGTCACCAGCGACCAAACAAAAACTGTTTAAAAATACCTCTTAATCAGTATGCTTGCTAACCTATGAATGTTCCTGAATCTGACTGATAATAAATAGACAAACTAAGGGAGAGAAAAGAGAATGCAAAACGAGTTCTACTCCGATATAGCAAAAAATCAAGGGGAAATTATCACAGTACTGAGAGAACTGCAACTTAAAATTGAATTTTACGATTAAATATCTGAGTAAAAATATTGGAAGAAAAAAAAATAACCTGATCTTACAACAATGAAAGCACGTTTACTATGTCATTTGGTCTTTGTAGATAAAAGTCACATGTTTTGATATTTTTTATATGCATAAGGAAACATTTAATAAATAACACATTTGAAAAGTTGGCAAGAATTTGTATTTCTCCACTAGTCTCAAAGAAGCATCCATGCTACCCATAATTAAATGTAACTAATTACAATTTGAACACCAAATTATTTATCCAGTGTAAATAAAGATTAAAAGGAAATAATACTTCTATCTACAGCAAAGGTTACAGAAAATAATTTCCAAAATGCATGCTCTCCAAAATGCAGTGCCCCCAAAAAGGGCAGACAACTTAAAATAAGTTTTTTTTAAGGCTAAATTAAACAAACGGTTCAGCCAATTTTCCAATTATATTGTACGCTTGAAACATAATTGTCTTACATCTGTTTACAAACCTTTGCTCAATATTTAAACAAATTCGTAGTCTCCCAGGCACATAGCTATACATACAGTAACTCATACACAAAGCACATATTTAAAGACCACGCACTGCAATTATTAGCCTAAACGCCAGGTTTAATAAGGTGAATGTTTTCAGAGCTAGGTAATACGACCCAGTAAAAAAGCAAAGATGGCATTTACCACCAAATGTCACTGCCACCGCCAGGAAAGAGTTGCTGGAGCCCGATACATTTTTAATTTCGATTAATCGAGTCGCCGTCGTCGGGTGCCAGGCTTCCAGGAGAACAATTGACAGCCTAACTGCTTCGAGATTAAGGCAGGCGATTCAAATCCCAAGGAAAAGTTGTCAATTATCAAAAAGAGAGAGCGAGAGAGGCGAAGGCAGATAAAAGCGATGTTATCAAACCTCCCAGCTTGTTGCTTTTGTGTGTGTGTGTGGATTCGTTGTTAGGATAGAGAAAACAGTTTTTAAAAGACACAGGAGGAGAGAAAGAAGAAAAAGCTTTCTCCACCTTCCGTCGGCTCGGTGCAAAGGCTTTAAGGCTCTCCAGCGTAGTAAGCCCCGAGAGGCAGGCGGCTGTCGATGTTTACAATCGCGGGAGCTTCGGGTGCAAGAGTACTTCACTGACACAATCGCATTCAATCAACTGTTTTCGGACGAAATTGCAGGTGTCATCATGGAATTTTTTTTTTTAATTCTAAAGGAGGGCGGGCGGGCAGCCGATCCGACAAGGGAGGAAAAGACTGCTTATCGCAGGCGCGGGCTGCACAAGGCAAAGCCTTCCACATTTAGGAAAAAAAAGGGGGGAAAAGGGGAGGGGAAGGGGGGTGTGATTGCAACAGAGGGTGGGCGTTCGAAGTGCGACCCAGAATCCGCAGCTTTGAGACTTCCACATGCAAATTCCACGCCGAGCGCCGCGCTCACAAATGATTTTTAAAGAGCCAAATAAACACTGGATGGGATCCAAGGCGAGGGAGAGACGATCCAAAAGGGGGAGAATCGGCGAGAGGCGAACGGCGGGGAGAGGCGAGGGAGGGGCGAAGTCCCGGCGGCGGGAGGAGAAAGTTGGTCGGCGGCGGAGGTCGGGGGACCCCCCCCCAAAGGCACAGCCCCCCCTCCCCGCAGCCCGGCTACTCACCAGCGAGAAGAGGTTAGAGTGACAATCCTCCAGGCTCGCCCCGTTCGCCACCCAGTTCGCTGCCGCAGTCATGATCCTCCGCGAGCCCGGCCGCCAGAGCGGGGCATGTCGGAGCGAGGCGTCCGAGACGAAGCCGAACCGGGCGGCGGCGCCTCGCCGGGGAGCGCGGGGCGGCCGAGCCGCCGCCGCCGGGGGGAGGGCGCGAGGCCGGCAGGCGGGCGGGAGCGCCGCCAGCGCGCTGCCCGGAGGCGGCTTTGACCCGGGCCGGCGGGGGTCCGCAGCGGCGCGCCGGCTCCTTCCTGCTCTGGCGGCGGCGGCGGCTTCCGCGGCGGCGGGCGCTGTCCGCGCGGCCCGGCGCCCTCCCCGCCTCTCAGGGCCGCCTCTGCCTCCCCGGCCGGCGCTGCGGGCCGGCCGCCGCCTCCGCCTTCCCTGTTCTTCAGGCGCCGCCGCCGCCGCCTTGTTTATCTCCAGCCACCGACTCCCCCTCGGCCCCCGCCGGCGCGTGAGGGGAGGAGAGCCCCGGAGCCGCCGCTGCCTCGGAGCCGCCGCCGCCGCGGAGCGCGAACTCGCGAAGGGGGGGGTGCGGACGAAGCCAGCGGGCGACCCCGGCAGCCGAGCGACGTCCCCTCCTTCCTCTTCCTCCCCCACCCCCCCCTCCTCCCCAGTCAGCCTCGCTTCTCCTCCCTCCCCGGGCTTGCTCGCTCTGACAGCAATGGCGGACGCCGACCGCGGCTCGGTCCGCCATTGGCTGGCGCCGAATCACGTGACGGGCGCCGGCTGCGCCGGGGGGTGGATGGCAGGGGCGGGGGAGGGGCCCTGAGCAGCCGCGGCGGTGGCGGCGGCGGCGGCTGGCGGCGGCGGCTTGCGGGCGGCGCTGCTGAGCTGAGCGCGGCTGGATTCTCCGGCCGGGAGCGGGAGGGAGACCGAGGGGCAGAGAAAGAAGCCCGGGCGGGCGGAGGCTGGCCGGCCCGCGGCCGCCGTGGGCTGCCCCGCGTGGGCGCCGCGCTCCACCACTCCGGTGCGCAGCTCGCGACCGACAGCCCCGCAACGCCCGCCGCGGCAGCTGCGGAGGGCTCCAGGTCCCTCTTGTGTGCCCCCCACCGACCGCGAAGGCCCGCTGGCGTGGCGGGCGTTCGCTGTGGGCCAGGCAGCACGTCCGAGCGCTCCGGGGAGGGTCTCGTCCGGTGGCACTGGTCGGCGGCCTTTTGCACAATGAGATTAAGTCACTTGCCTGAGGTCGTCCAGCTGGGAAGAGGAGGAGGCGGAATTCTTCGAACCCCTGCACGTGTGCACAGGGAAGCCAAGCTCTTGCATTGGGTTTTAAAAGCCTTGCCCAGGAATACTGACGGCTGCCACTTAGCGCTCACTGTAATCAGGCTCTAACCATTGAATACAGTAATGCCTTTTGAGCCCTTACTCCTAGGCTCTGTGTGTATTCATTCATGGCCTAAATGTTTCCTGACCCCTTGCTCTAATGCCAGAATATAACTACTAAACACTGTATTAGGGTTTGTTTGGGAAACAGAATCACCCCCAACCCCATTCATTCAATAACCAACATTTCCGGAGAACATATGGCCTAGGAGTCCAGAGGAACGCCAGTATGAGAAGGAGGCTCTCCCAGCCCTTAAGGCATTTGCTCCCTGCAGAGGTGGGGAGGATAGAACAACTTCTTCACTAGAAAGCCCCCAAACATGGAGGAGCCAGCTGTATTGAGTGGATTTAAACTAAAAGGAAGAAAATGGGAAAGATGGAATGTAGTAAAAGGAGAAAAATCCTAGTTGTGTGAATTAAGCTTTGGAACTACCACAAATAACTGACAAAGCAAAACCCACGAGCAGCATGTTATGTATTATTATCATGGCTGACACTGTGACAACCCACTGATATTATAACAAATGAACATACATTATTTCACATAGTCCTCAAACAACGACATAGAGAAGATACCCTTATTATCCTTAGACCATAGTAAATCAAGGCTGAGGAGCTGCAGCGACATCTCCAAGCTCCACTCAGCGATAAGCATAGGTCTATCTGGCTCCAGAACCCAAGCCTGAATCCAGAAAGCTCTATGAACAGATGCCTGCCATCGGCTTTGGCACCTCTGGTTGTGTTACATTGACCAACATAGTTTAACTCTCTGAGCCTTATTTTCTGATCCATCAAAATGGGATCCTAATTGCTCACCCACTAACCTCAGGCCAATATTGCACATTTCTATACAGATACTGTTGATGAAAATGGTTGGTATAAAAAACCCAAAGCACTTTATCAACGTTCATGGTGTTACTTGGACCTGAGCAATCAGATGGTGTGATGGTCCATCATATCCAGGTGTATTTACATCCCAGCAGGCCTTTATCCTATACACCTAGTCACCAAATTCTCATTCTTCAACAAGTTTAGGTTTAACTTTTGAAAGTCTCCCAGAGCAACCTAATAGAAAACATGGATGGTTTAAGAAAATAGAAAAGTTTAAGAAATAGAAAAGACATACGGCTTTTAAATATATAATAAGACTCTCAATCTTACTAACTACGGATTGAGTGTTTGTGTCCCTCTAAAATTCACATGTTGAACCCTAATCCCCAATATGATGGTATTAGAAGTTGGGGCCTTGGCAAGCAATTAGGTCATGTGGGTAGAGCCGTGATGATGGGATTCATGTCCTTATAAGCAGAGACGTGAGAGAGATTATTCTCTCTCCCTCCCCCAGCACACCACCCTGCCACGGGAAGATATAACCAGAGTAGAAAGCTCTTACCAGGAACCTGCACTGATCGTGGACTTCCCAACCTCAGAACTGTGAGAATAAATTGTTGTTGTTTAAGCTACCCAATCAAAGGTAATTTGTTATAGCAGCCCAAGCAGACTAAGATGCTCATCAGAAGAAAAACAGAAATTAAAACCAAAATAAGTATTGACAATATATTAAAAACTTAGACAAATGTGAAGAGAAGCAGAACTCTAATACACTGTCACTGGGAGTATAAATCACCACAGCTTTGGGTGTCAGCTTGAGAGTATCAAAATGTATAGTGCACATTATACCCTTTGACCCAGCAATTCTACTCATAGGCATTTATCCTACAGAGATACTTATACAGATGTATAAAGACCTGTAATGCAAGAACGTGAACTATAGTACTGTTTGCAAGGTAAAAACTGGAAGCAATGTGCATGTCCATCATTTGGGGAGGAGTTAACAATATAATTTAATCCCATGCAGCCATTAAAAATAATGAGTTAGCACTATGTGTACTCATACAAAATATGCTCAAAAATAGATAATTAATTGAGATATCCCTGGAAGGTTACACAAGACAATAGTAACATAAGTTGCCTCTAGGGATGGGGAGGCAAGATGGGGAAAGAAATTACTCTTCACTGTACTGTTTGCATTTTCTTTCTTCCTTCGTTCCTTTCTTTTTTTTTCTTCCTTTCTTTCACCAAATGTGTAAAATACCCATTGAATGCAGTAAGTTATAAACAATACAAATCCATAAATAAATAAACTTGAAAACAGAATGATCAAACGGCACCAAGACAACAAGAAAAAAACCTCATCCCAGATTTCCTTGGCTGTCAAAGCCAAGGCCCCAGAGTGGAAGAGAAGAGGCCAGAAGTGCAGTATGTGATTGCCCTGGCAACATGATACAGAATGAGAACCCAGGGGAACCGGGTTCTGGTCTCAGATGTGCCACTGAGCAGCCTGTTATCTTAGACAAGCCACTCAACCTCTCTGGGCCTTGGTTTCCTCTTGGGTAGAAAGGGCAGCCGGGTGATCCTGGGAGATCCTTCAGATCATCTAACCGCAAAACTCTGACTAGCTGCACAGTTGAGATAGACGGCAGATAAAGATCTACAGAATTCTTACTCAATAGAGAAAGCAATGGGAGCTGATGGAAAGCCTCAAGAGATAAGATGAAGCAAAACAAAACAAAAACCACCAACTGGCTACTAGGAAGCAGCAGAGCACCAGGCACTCAGACTTCTGAATTCAGTTCCCTATGTGGGGCACTCATCAGAAGTGTCCTCATGACTTAGTTTCCCCATTTGTGAGAATGCCCGCTGGCCAGGCAGGGAACAGGCCTTCCCTTCTGCAAGGTCTTATTCTCGAGTCTTATTCTGAGAATGACAGGTTGGTTCCCTTTCATGGTTACCAAATCTAATGGCAGAGAGAAAATGGAAGCAAAAATATGACCAGAGGAGGAACCATCTATTAGAAAGACCACAGGAAGCCACCACAGCTGCAGGGTGAGAGCATTTTGTAGGAGTTAAGAAAGTCACTTCAGAGTAAGACACACCTGGCTTCCAATCCCTGCTCTGCCATGCACTAGCTGTGCAACCCTGAGCAAGTCATTTAACCCTTGTAATCCCCATTTCCTCCTGTGTAGTGACTTCCCTGGGGGACAATATAGGCAAAGCTCTTGGCACAGCGCCTGGTCCCATAGACAGTGATCAATAAATGATAATCATAGTAACAAAGGAAAGTGGCACCTAGTCACATCCCTTACAGGTTTTCTCCCCTTAACCTAAGCTTTCTTGGATTGATTTTATTGTAAATAACAGAAGTAAAGTAACATAATGCTAGCTAGAGCAGGTCAAACAATATAAGAGTAAACAAGAAAAAGTGAAATACTCCTCTCTACCCCTCTGAGATAACCAAAGTTAACAGATTGTGAATCCCTCCTCTCCTTCCTCCATACCAAATAATACAATTTGAATACACATTTCTGATTTTTTTTGTTACTTTTTACAAAAATGGGATCGTGTCACATATATTACTTTGTAATCTGCTTTTTTCCACTTAACGATTTATCACAAACGTACCTCTAGGCCTATATATCTAGATCTAAGTCATTCTTTTATTAGCTGTATAATGTTTCATAGAACACCTGTGCCATAATTTATCCAATTCCCCTAATCCTGAACATTCAGGTGGTTTCCTGTTTTTTCCCACTTTAAATAACAGCAGAGTAAATATCCTTGCCCATATATCCTATGTACTGACACTTTTATTTCCATAGAATAAACTCCCCCCAAATAGGATTGCTTTTTTATTGTTAATAAATGTGTATTTTTATTGTTAATAAATACAGCCAGAAGACTTTCCCCAAAGGTTGTAGCAATTCACGATTCCTTTAGCAATGCAGGAAGACTGTCCACTTCCCCACCACCTTGCCAGCATCTGCATGTTGCTAGTCTTTTTCAATCCTTGCCAACCTGATGGTGGAAAATGGTATCATTGTTGCTTGAATTTGCTTTCCCAGAACTCTAATGAGGTAGATCATCTCTTAAATGTCTTCACAAAATGACTATTTGCATTTCCTCTTGAGTTATTTGCTACTACAAGCTTAGAAGAAAGACAGTTCCAATGAGACCAGTAAGGGACCTGGCACAATGACAAACACGAGTCTCTGGTCACTCTCTCCTGGCGTGGACAATGTGATCCATTCTATAACTCATAAAGATTTTTCCAGATGCTTCCATGCAACATGCCTATCCTTTTCATTCCTTTGCTTTCATGATTCACTTTTGAAGGTGACGTTTTAAATTCAGTCTGACTGGTCTTATACTGATGAAGCTGCACTGCCTTGGGCAATAATAGCTGTGCTCATAACCACCAAGGATTTCTTAATTGTTCCAACCTCTCCCCTAAGACAGTGCAAAGGATGAGGTAAAAACAATGGCAGTTGTTGCTGGCTTGGAGCCCAGCTTGAAGTCTGGGTAAAGGCAAGAACTTTAGAGTAGGACAAAACCTGGTTTCACATCCCAGCTCTGCCACCTATCCTCTTGACTTCCTGGGCTGTGATTTAACCTCTCTGTGCCTCCGTTTCCTCATCCCTAAGGCAGAGTCATACTTAGATTGGCCTCATAGAGCCATTGTGAGCATTCAGTGAGTTACTGTATACAAAGCACTAAGTACCCTCCTGACGCATAACAGGTGTTCAATAAATGGTCAGCTACCATAATTAATACCCAGAGGTCCTTTTATGAAATGTAGGAGGAGACTGGACTCCAGGAAACTCCACCAAAGAGATAATTTAAGCAACGATTTGAGTTTTTAAAAATTCCAATGAGTTTAACTGTATTCAATGGCATTCTACATCTTTTGCACACACAAAAAGGACTCTTTTGCTCTGGTAATGCTGATTTGAGAATGAATTTAGCAGCCCACAATGAATTGCTTTCAAATAGCCAGGAATAAAGAAGTATGTGAATGATGTCCCCTGCTAGTCTTCTTTGACAGCATTGCCTGTTGACCAAAGACAGGTGACTATATTCATAATGTTTTGGCATCCAGTAAGTTTCCTACATATTACAGGCTACGGCTATGGCCATGGCAGGTGGTGAAATATATCACGTGAAAGTAAATGCTGTTTCCTCTGGATATACACACATTCCCAAAACCTGAATGGCCTCAGTATACAACAGCCAAGTCTAGTTTTCAGGTGAACAAAATCATTGTTAAGAGAAGAGAGTATTCTCAAGGTGGATTCTATAACTCTTCCTCTCCAGGGGTCTGTGCAAGTATGAAATCGATGCTCGTGAAAGAAACGGCCTGCTCAGGTGGCCCAGAGCCATACTGTGCTCTGAAAGAGGAGATGCCAGTGTCTCTGGCAATTCTGCAGGCCCACCTCACCCTTTCTGTTTTCTGTGCTCCAGGCCAGACTCAAACATCCAAGGGTTTTGTAAGGAAGACAAATGTCTTTTCACTAGTGGCCCAAATCAGGGACTTCAGCTGAAGGCTGAATAAGGTGAGAAGGCAACTGATCTATCATCCCAGTATGAAACTGCTCTTTGAGAACCGACATCCAGGTCCTGGCATGTTAGGCAAAGGCCACCATCCCCTGGGGACCATACCCAGTCCCTCCAAACTGTGTGGCACTTCAAGTCCCAAGCTGAGAAGATACTCTCCCAAGCACAGGTGTGCTGTGTCCCTGCTGGCTGGGTCCCTGCACCAGGGCCAGATACTGTTTTCCTCAACAGATCATTTTATTTAAAAGCAACTCTTGGAAAGAGCACAGTCCTTATTCAGGCAACAGTTTGGAGGCAGTAAAAACACCACATGTGAAACTCGAGTCAGCCCTTTGTCTTCACTTCGCTTAAGTGACAGGTTCACTGGGCTTCTCCAGTCACCTGGATTATGGGTTCTCAGCAAGGATGCAGCAAGCAACTCATCTCTCCCACTTGAGTCTCAGTTTTTCCTTTTTAAAATGGGCTGCCAGCCACTTAGGATGCTGGTGAGTTATAATCAACTGGTTTTTAAAATTGTATTCACAAGTTCTCAATTTTCAGATGTGCTGACTACAGTAGTTTATCATGGATGGAAATGGAGTACATCTACAGAGTCACTCCGTTGCGGCTGTCGGTACAGATCACTTCCCCAAGGAAATAAATTACATTTCATTCTCTATATATTGTTTACTTTATAGTCTCTCGATCCTACTTTGCTGACTTCTTGTTGTAGATTTTTCGGTAGCTTGGTTCCCACTTAATCACAACAGCTGCTGTAAATGTTAGCGAGTTGTGTTATGGGGATTTGCTACTGGCATTTCACAACGGTTGCTGAACAGAGAAGCCCCTTCTTTATTCTGACAAAAATACCTCGGTAAATATTTCCCTCACTTAAAAAAAAATAATAGACCCTTAAAACGATTTTCCAATGAGCAGACTTTATTTCATGTTAACCATGCAATAACTCAAAGCACATTTTGCATTGTTCTGTATTTGTGGTTTTATGAAGAGGTCACTGTTTACATAACATGTGCACCCAGATGAGACTGTTCATTATAATCAAATCAGTCACTCCTCAAAATCCCAACAGGAGAAAGGCTTTCTTCTCCCTTCTTCCAGCAAAGCTGTGCAGTGCAACCCAAAGGAGGCAGGCTGGGACGTGCCCCCAACCACATACCCACTTACAACTCTCCTTCTCATACCATTTTTTCAGGAGGGGGTGTTCCCTGAGTGGATATATCGAGTTCATTTTAGGCCAGGCATGTAATCATCACAACTATCTTATGAACGAGGCCCTATCACAGTCCCCATTTTACAGATGAGACAACAGAGGCTCAGAGAGGTGAAATGACTTGCCTAAGGTCACACAGCTTGGAAGTTCAAGGCAGGATTTGAACCTTAGCCACAATTGCCTCCTGTACTAAGCTGAGGCTAGAGAGATCCCCATGTTCTGCCCCTTGTTCCAAGCTTCCCATCCTCCTCATTGGCCAGAAATACCTTCCCACAAATGTTCCTCGGGGGCCTGGAGTTATACAGCTCTGCCACTTATCAGCCATCTGCTCTTACATTAGGGGCATCACCCCTCTGAGCCTCAGTCTTCTCATCCATAATGTGGGCTTAATTATACTGGCCTCACAGGGAGGTGAGTAATAGTAACAAGCTTGGGCATATTTCTTGAGTTCTTCCCATGTGCCAGACACTGGGCCAGGTACCAAGATCTTGTTTAATTCTCCCCACAATCCTATGTGAGTGATATTATTATTATCCCATTTTGCAGATGGGGAAAGTGAAGGATGAAATGGAAATACCCAGAATGTGCCATCTCCCAAGACTAAGCCACTGTCCTCTTTGCTGTTCTCATTTCTTTTGCCCAGACCCAGTTTTCCTTTCCACACAGCAGTCAGAAGGGACCTGTTCAAACCGAAGTCAAATCATTACACACCTCTGGCTCTCAACTCTTCCATGGCTCCCATCTCACTCAAAGCGAGAGCCAAACACTTTGCCAGGGCCTGCAGGGTCCAGGGTGACCTGGCCTCTCACTCTCTTGCCAGCATCCTCCATGCACACTTTAGTGCAGGCCCATGACCTCCCTGTGGTTCTTCTCCCATCCCCTGGCTCAGGGCCCTGGGCCTCCAAAGGCCCTTCTCCCTTCGAGCCAGATATCCCCATATGGGAAGGCCTGCTAAGGACCACTCACCGAAACCACTGTGCCCCTATCTCTCCTTCCCACACCGCTCACTCACAAAAATGAGATCACACCATATATAGCTTTGACATATATTTGTTTTAATACATTTTGCCTGTTTCCCCCTTTACTCTTTTAAAATATAAGCCCCATGAGGATAGGGTTAGTATTTTCCCCGTTTGTTCACTACACTATCCCCAGTGCCTAGAACATTGTTGGTGTTCTACAAATATTTGTTACATGAAGGAATTACAAGATGACACTAAGTAGTAAGTCGCTGGCCAATGCCTGGCACAGAGCAACTGTCAATAAACATTGACTGTTATTATCAGAGGTGTTAAACCACCTGGGGCCATAGGCGGCTCTTCTCCTTGGCAGGAGGAGGGCCATGTCAGTGCCCAGCCTCCCTCCGCCTCTGTCCAGAAAAATCAGTCCCATAGGATCTGGAGAGCTGATTCCCCCCAACAGCAGCCTTGAGGGGACAGCAGCACTTCCTCGTCTGGAGGCAAGAGGGGGCCCCAAGCCAGAGAAGTGGGGGGTGTACAGGCTTCTTGAGGGGTCTGCAAACTCCATCTTCAACAGCACGAGCAGACGATTGCCCCAGAGCCCAAATTAGGACCCCTTTCCCCAACCCAGATAACTTACTGGCATACTGGAGATTCATCTAGAATTTTTTTTCCCAGGCATATTCTAACATCTAGTATTATTACTTACAAAAATGAAATCACACCAAATATAGCTTTTGCACCTGGATGTTTTCCCCCTTAATCAGATTTATGGAGGTATAATTTACATATAATAAAACTCCCTGTTTTTCGTGTAGAGTTCCCTGAGTTCTGACAAAACACCAGCAGTTGTGCAAAGCATCACCACAATAAAGGCTTAGAATACTTCCATTGCCCTCCCAAAATCTCTTGCACCCTTTTGTAATCAACCCCTTCCTTCACACCCAGATCCTAGCAATGCCTAATCCATTCTCTATCTTTTCCAGAAAGCAATATACATGAACTCATAGGGTGTAAAGACTTTTGAGTCTGGTTTCTTTCACCATAAGGCATTTGAGATTCCTCCATGTTGTTGCATGAGGCTGTGGTTGTTCCCTTTTATTGCTGTATAATATTCCACTGTATGAAGGTACCACAGTACCATTGTTGTTTACCCATTCACCAGTTAAAGGACATTAGGGTTGTTTTCAGTGTTTGAGAGATTCCATATAAAGCCACCATTAACATTCACATGCAAGTTTTGGTATGAATATACGTTTTCATTTTTCTTGGGTAAATACCTAGGAGAGGGTTTGCTGAGCCATATGATAAATACATATTTAACTTCAGAAGAAACTGCCAAACTTTTTCCAAAGTGGCTTTTCTACACACCTTGCTTTTTTTTTAACCTGATATGTTAATATCTGATAATATGTATTTATTTGTGTGTGAAAAACTTTCCTATCAGAACAGTGCCTGGCGCACAATTGGTGCCTAACAAATGTGTGTTGGGTGAATGAATCCCATGGAAATCTCTCCATGTGAAGACATGCAGATCCATGTCATTAACCCGTGAGTGACAGCAGTGTGTCTTCTGCTGCCCGGCGTCTCACTTTTCTCTACTACTCCATTACTGTGGGTCCTCGATACTCTAGTTTCTCACTACAATATGCATCAATGGGCTTGAATTTTTCTTTTCAAACTTTCGTGTTTCCATGAAAACCAATTCTGGGAGGAGAAGCTCTGGGTCAAAGGATATGCAAGATTGTAACTTTCATAGACACTGCAAAAGACTAACCGTTGTATACTTCCACCAAGAGCAGAGGACATAGCCTGCCTCACCCCAGCCTACCTGCACTGAGTATCACCAACTGGGATGAATGTTGAATACATATTCCTGGAGGTCCTGGAAGAACATCACTTCCCCGATTTTTGGGTTTCATACACGCATACAATCTCCAGAAAGAATGGTGGAGACTGATATAAGGACCTTCAACTTCTTGTTTTCTAAGGACCAAAACCACAAAAACAACAACAGAAAACCAAACCTACTATCTGAATACATAGTATTTCCTTATGTATTTAGGAATACATAGTCTCATAAAGACATTTCATTCCATTGAAAAATTGGAAAAGTCTGAGAATAAAATTAATCTAATTCTAAGACATTTGGACTTGCTTTTTCTATTTCATGGTGGATTGTTGGGGGTGGTACGCAGATAGGGTCTTGTGGATGGGTTTGGAGGGGAGCCTGGTTACTACCAGCAGGCCTGCCTAGGTGACCGGATAGGGCCCTAAATGAGAACAACAAGAGGTATTTGGAAAAAAATGAAACTGAATAGGAAAGAAATGAAAGCATTACAATTAGCTAATTGGGCCCAGTTCTTCTGGAAGTAGTTTTATCTCCCACTGTTCACTGAACTCTTCCACACATCAAAGACCACTGCTCACCTGGAGAATCGGAACCAGTGTTTGTGGAGTGCTTTGAAGATGTAAAATACTGTTTAAATGCTAAGTATTATTATTTTACTTTAAAATTTAAATACGCTTTTTGGGGGGGTGGGTGGGAATATTTAATGTTTGAGGTTCTTATTTAATGCTGAAAGCAACCTGTCCGTTATAGCATACCTCGATTCAGGTTGGGGTGGGGCGAGCAACTCGACATACCTCTGGAACAGCAAGCCAAATTCACCCACTCTGTCCTTGTAAATTGTGTTTTCTGGGGAGATGAACACTGTCAATCCGATGCTGTCAGTTTATGTAAGAACATGTCTCAAGATCTAATGAAATACAGTATTTTTCCAGGCAGAGCTGATAGAGTTATCACATTACAGATTTTATTTGACTCTGCATCTCAATTCATCCCTTTGTATAGTTTCCAGATTTCTTCATAAAACAGAAATTAGACACAGTCTCAACATTAGAATTTCACGCAGAAGCAATCAAATCCAAATTACTTCGAAGAAGGAAAGGACTATAAAAGTGACTAAACAAAATGAAAGTAAAAAACATTCTGGAGGGCCCTGGTTCATGAATTAATTTTCTTATTTGGTCCTTGGGACAAATCCAACTTAATTTAGGAGGTTGCCAGACATAAAACACAGGGAAAAACTTTCGTATCTGTGGCTACTAAGAGCTTAAAGATAAATATTGTAAAGTTTGGAAGTTTTGTTTACTTTTCATCTTTTTTTTTTTTTGGCATTGAACTCAGACAATAAACCCAACTGGGCAGTATCCCTTTCATGTGTTCTCCGTGTGCTAGTTGATTTTTTTTTGCTTATTGGTGGGGAATTTTTTTAATTAAAAAATCATCAAGGCTTAAATGAATCACCTGACATAAAACTTGGATCCAAAATGGAACACAGTCGTTGGGCCTTTGCAATTTCCTATGGTAACCAAAGACCAAACTGTGTTTTAAAAACTATTCTAGTAATGAGTTCACAAGAGGTCTCAAGTTACTAAGTGGCTTTGAGCCTCTTTTGAAATCCAAGTAAAGGAAAATCTCATTAATTTGAACTGTGCTAATAATGGAATTTGTTATAATTCAACCTAACTCAGCTGCAGTTTACCTTAGGTCTACCTGTGAGGAAAAGCTTTCCAGAGTAACTGTGTAAAGAAGACTGTGCAAGGCATGTCTCATGTCTTTAAAGGAATAAACTCTTTTAAGGCTTTTAGCACCTCAGTCTGCCCTCAGAATAAATTCCTGCCAAATCCAGAGGAGTTTTAAATGTTGATTAGAACAGACAGGAAGTAATACTACTTGGGAAAGCTTTCTTTGTCAAATTCTCCTCTATGTTCAAAAGAAATAAAGGTTCATTTTGTTGAAGGATTCTAAAGAGTCCCTTTAATGCAGATGGGTCTCTTAACCTACCCTTCATGCCGAGTGTCATGAATGAATGAGATTTCATTGAAGCTATAGCTGAAATTACAACCACTAACATGTGTATATGGCAGGCCATGTGCTAAGCGTTCTGTGATTTCTTTACACTGTGCCTGGTAACGAATAGATTCTTAATAGATGGTCACATACCATTAAAGTCATCTGGATCTTCTTCCAGAGATAGGAGGACATTAACATGTGTTGGCCTCATTGGTATCAATGAACACCTAAAGGATGGTCAAAGGAAAAGGAGGAAAATATACATAAATAAGGAAATAGATAATAGATGATGGATGGATGGATAAATGGATGGATGGATGAAACAACAGATAGATAGATGATAGACAGACAGAGAGATAGAGAGAGAGAGATAGATGACAGATAGATAGATAGATAGATAGATAGATAGATAGATAGATAGATAGATAGATAGAAGTACACAAAGCAAAGAAACAGGGAAAAGTGTTCACTTTGGACATGGTAGCCAGGTGTCAGTGAACGATTTTTCTCTTCTCCATCCAATCAGAAATGTGGCACACTGGAAAGTTGGCCATGAATCAAGAATGACACAGTCCTCCTGGTGATCACAGCAAGTCAGCTCAGGACTCTATTTGGTGCTCCTCTTATGAGGTCCCAAGGCTGTAGGAAACCAATGGGAGGAACTTAAGCAGGCTAGATTCCAATCTGTTAGGGAGGCTGGGAAAAGGCTCAGTGGGTGGCTGTGTGTGCCAAGTAACCATCAAGGTCCTGCTAACCTGAAGGACTGGTTTGATTCCATGGCACATGAGTTCAGTTTTCCTTTCACAACATTATCAGGATGTCATTTAATGGGCACCAAAATTCTCCCTCCTTACTAGAAGGAAATGCCTCAAATTCCCCCCATTCCATTCACATTTTCAAAAAAAATTTTTTTAACCTTTTTGCCTTATCTGATTATAAAAATAATACCAAAAAATAAATGACTAAGAAAATAACAGAGAAAGAAAGGAAAAAGAAGCACAAGTTCTTCATAAAAATTCAAACAATATAGAAGACAATTAATAAGCAAGTGAAAATGAACAGTCAGTGATATCCACTGCTAACATGTTGGTAATTATCTAATTAAGCAATGAAAACAATATTTTAAAGAAGATCTACCATGCACCAGGCACTGGAGATATAGGGGACAAAATACAGTTACAGACTCTGTGCTTAGAGACTTCATAATCTATTAGAGGTAACAAATCAAACAAGTTTTTACAAGTGTGATGATTATTTTGTAACTTGTTTGCACTCAACAATAGGTCACAGGCATTTTCGCATGTTAAAATATATATATATAACAGGGATTAAATTATTACTTAGTATTCATAAACCTCACCCTCTACTCTTTCTTCTAAGATCATTCGACCTTTGCCTGCCTAACCCCTAGACTTCTGTTGCACCCTTCAAGGACTAGAAAACCTAATGAACAAATCTGCTCCTCCAGCCCTATCCTGGCAGCTCTTCTTTTGACATGAATTCACTGTCTTTTGACTTCTGCTGATTCTCATAGCTTCCATAGAAGACAGGTTACCCAAGGTGGTTAAGAGGCTGGTAACCAACAGATTCTTAATAGGTGGTCACATTCACTATTAAAGTCATCTGGATCTTCTTCCAGCTATAGGAGGGCATCAACATCTGGGTCCATGCCTCAGCTCTGCCTCTCTTTAACTTTGTTGCTGGCTGTGGGCAGTTGATTTCCCTTTCTGAGCCTCAGTTTTCTCATCTGTAAAATGGGGATAGTTAAGTATTCTCTCCAAGAATTTTTGTGAGGAATCATGAAATATAGGAATAAAGTGCTTAGCGATACTGTGTAGAACACAGCAGGCACCAAATAAGAGCTAATTTTGTTTTGTTTTTTAATACAGTAGTTAAGAGGTTAAAAGCTTAGAATCTGAAGTCAGGCTGTTCCAAATTCAAATCTCAGATAACTGTCCCTGGGCAAAAACTTAATTTCTCTCAGCTTCAGTTTCCTCCTCTATATCCTGAGATGATACAAATGCACTTGGTCAGGAACCTGGCAGGAAACAGATGGCACATGGAAACCTGGTAATCTGAAGAGAGTTTATTAAAGAGATTATTTGTGTAGGTGTGGTCAGGGTAGGGAGATCAACAGGGTAGGGTGCAGTCCCTGGGCCAAGCCAAAGGAGGCACTGTTCCCTGCCTGGGCCTGCAGGAGCAAGGACAAAGATTAATTCCAAAACCTGGAAAGGGGAACTGTGTGGTGAGAATCACCTACCAACAGCTGTGGCTTTCGGTGTGGCAAGGCCAGCCCTCAGCAACACAACACGGAGGAGCCTGGGGAATTAAAAGCCTGACTTCATTGTCTTCCTTCCTCCATGCCATGCCATTGCCTCTTCTTGGGCAAATCCAACCAGAGGCCAGAAGAATAGGAGCCCACCAATTCTGCATCCTGGGCTCAGAGCAAGAGGAAAGAGAGGCAGATGGATCTGGAGGGGGCAAAGAGATGAAATCCAAGATATAAAGTCCCACCTCACAGGGTCAGTGGGATTAACTGCAGCCATGCTGCTATAATATGGAGCACATAGCAAGACTTTGCTGAGTGGCAGGCCGTGGTTGCCCCAGAACCCACCCTAGCCTGAGTTCTCGAAGTTCGTACCAAGCCAGCCTTGACCCAACCTACAACAATGCTGGGAGTGGAAGAGAGCTGATCTTCTGCTATATTCTGTGTTTACTTAGAGAAAACTTGGCTGTTGAGAGCAAGGAGAGGTTGGCTGTGGTTTTCTGCAACAGCTGGGGGTGGATGGGAGGCAGAAAGAGGGGAGCTGTATCATATTAGGACTTCTGAAAGCCAGGAGCCCCTGGAGCCCAGGAATCTGAGAAGTGTCCACGTCGAGGACAGTGTTTGCCTGAATTCTCTGCCAAGGAACTGTGGATTCGGGAGCTGAGTGACATGTCCTGGGACCTTGTCCCCAGGAGACAGGACCACGGGGCAGCCTCAAGTGCCAGCCATGTGGAATGTGCCACTCTTGGAACTAAGGCTCTTGCTTCTTAAAATTGGCTTGTAAATCTCCATAGAGTTTTCAGGGTTTAGGAATTTTATTTTATCTGGATTAAATTCATGTTCTGTTTTGGCATCGGAAGGCGTTTATGACTCTTAAAACAAGAAATGAAAAATATAGGCCTGGAATCAGCGAGGCTGCCTCCTGCCAGACTCCTAGAGATTTGTCTTGGGGGCCAGGCTGAAGGTTTTCTGCCCCTTCTCCCCGACTGGGCTGGTATTTCTTGACGAAGCTGGATCTGACTGAATCAGAGCAGCGAAGGCAGCCGTTTGGTAGGGCCCCCGAGGAAGAAAGTCTTGATCTTTGCTTAAGTAAGCTTTACCATTTTCCTGGATTTCAGTTCCCCTCTCTAAGCACACGCTCCAGGGCATTGTTTAAAGGGTTTCTCATCGTCACTGTCACTTGGCTACACTTGGTCCAGGGAAAAAATGGCTTAAGACTTTTGATTCATCATTTTGGGATAACTAGGAACTACCCAAATCACAATTTGGGGCAGTATTTAAATAACTGAGGTTCCAGCTTCCATGGCCTATTTGGCCATCTTCTCAATTCCCTTTCACTTTCAAAGCATGTGAAAGTGCACACACGCGCGGACACACACACACTCACACACACACACACAATTTCTTCCCTAATGGCAAAAGTTACACATGCTTCATGAAGAGCACTTGCAAAGCAAAGTAAAGCACCTCAGAGGTGCAAAAAAATCAAAAAAATGAGAATAAATGAAAGCAAAACAAATCGTAAGCAAAAATCACTCAAGATTTCAGCAAAACTTGTTCTAATATTTTTCCTTCTCTCCATCTATCAACCATGTATCCTTCTTTTCACATCACAGACTATGTGCAGTCCTGTTGCCTGAATTTTCAAGTATAGGTTGTGAGCATCTTTCCATTTCTGTAGATAATGCATTGTATTTTACGACAATAATAATAATGACTATGACTTTATGAAGCACTGAAGTTTTAAGAACTCAGCCTGGGTAGCCAGAGGGATCTGGGTTCAAATCTCAGCTCAGTTAGCATCTTTGGGCGTGTTAATTAATCCTGCTGGGCCTGAGTTTCCTCATCTGTAACATGGGGATAAAGTTTTATCTACCTCAGAGGAAAGGTTTCTGTGAGGACAGTAAAATTCTGCCAAATAATAAAAGCCTGGGAAACGCTTGGGTCCATAGTGAGCATTCAATAAATTACAGCTTCTATTCTTCCTTCTCTGTTCAGCAAGGATCCGTGTAGAACATTTGTCTGTTTCTCTTTTCATGAGAGTGCTTTGTGTAGCATTCTCTCCAAATCAGAATTTTGGGTTCCACAGCATTTGTTTCATGGTTAGCAGTTAGATGATTTTAAACTTCTCTCTTCCCCCAAGAATGTTCAACAAAATTGGCAGTCTGCACTATGCAAAAATTCACCCAGAAATGGAAGACAGGGACATTTGCACAAGCTGGGTTGTGTCTACAGAATTAGAAGGCACAGTTGGACTAATTTTAGTGCCTAAAAATTGGAAACATTGGAATGAAGCTTCATGGGAAAAGCAAGTTCTTGAAAGTCGCAAAAGGAACCGTCAGGACTGGTTGAAATGGGGACCATTCCTGCAAGGTTTGGGCACTGTCCCAGACTGTGCACGGATTCTCTTTGGTGGGAGTTAAAAAGTTTGGGGGGGAAAGGGTTAAATGTCCTTCAAGAGCTTAGTTCAGAAATGACTGGAGATCTTGTCCACAGTGCCTCTCCATTGTCCTGGCTTTCCCGGCTATCTGCTTGCCTTTGTCTTGCCATAGATAATTTTGATCCTGTGACCGGCAGCGCTATGTTGGGCTCTCTGGTATTTTGTCCTTTGGGATTTCTGAGAGGGGCAGGCCCCTGTGACTGGCCTCACGTGGGCAAACTGCACACAACTCACTTTGTATCTGAGGAGTAGAGTGGGGGGCCTAACTCCTTTTCGCCGCAGCCAACCAGGCTGGGGTGAATTTATGAGATGCAGGCAAACCACTTTGAAGAAAGGCGCCCTTGTCTGCTGTCTTGCCATGGCTCGGTGGTGCGCATGGGGAGGTGGGGAGGGGTGGGCATGGCCAGAGGGCTGGCGCCCTGGGGATGGAGGGGGAAAGAAAAGAATCTGAGAAACTAGGGTCAAAAGTCTTTCTGTGAACAGGAAAGAAAACTGAGCAGCCTGCCTTCCTTCTCACAATGGGTCAGGGAAGATGGGCACACCACAGGCCCTGCCTGAATTTGCCCCCAGCCCCCACCCCTTCAAGAGAGCAGAACCAGAGAGAGCAAGATCGAAACTTCTAGAAGCAATCATGGTAACCAATAATCCAGAAGCAGTACTATCTTCACCGAGTCAGAGAGGTTGCAGCTTCAGGTCTTCAGATCTTCATGTGCTTTTGCTTCCTATCTCCTAGCCTCAGTTTCCTCAACTACAAAAAGAAGTAGTTTTTAATAGTGAATGACTCAGAGGGCTATTGCAAGGAATGTGTGTAAAGCACTTAGAAGAGAGCCTGGTATGCAGTAAGTGCTGAATAAGTAGAAGCTATTATTATTAATAGCAATCATATTTGGTTTCAAAAGAGGTATTCTGTTTTCCTTAAAGCCAAAAATAAAGTCCATTCATTCCATCGTTCTTTCATCCATTTACTCCAGGCAAGCAATAAACATTTGACAGGGCCTACTAGGTGCCAGCTATTTTACTGGAGAGGATGATACAGTAGCTCACACTTCCTTAGGCTCTGTCTTAAGCATTAACTTATATACTGCATTAACGTATATAAGCTTCACAACCACACTGTGGAGTAAGGCTTGAGAAATTGAACTTGGTCAAGATAACACAGCTAATAACATTTGGAGCTGGGATTTGAACTAAGGTCTGCTTGCTTACCAAGTCCATGTCTTAAGCACTATGCTAGTCCTAAACTGATAAATAACCCACAATTCCTACCTCTGTGCCCTGCCCCAAGGCAGTGCTGTCCACTAGAACTTTCTGCAATGATAGAAATATTCATTATCTGTGCTGTCCAAAACGATACTCACCAGTGACCATGGAGGACTTGAAATACTGCTAGTGCAACTGAGAAACTGGATTTTAAATTTTATTTAATTTGCGTTCATGTCAATGTAAATAGCCGCACGTGGCTAGTCGCTAGTGCATTAATCAGCACCGCTCTAGGAATTCAGAGTCGAGGTGAAGAAATTCACGTTAATCAAGGTGGTAAGTGTTATGCTCTGGCTCTTCCAAAATTCCAAGAGCACGGAGAGAATCCAGCCTTGGGGCGGGGTGTGGTCTGCAACAAGGTCACTGGAGGCTTCCCAGAGAAAGTCCTCTCTGAGCCAAGTCTAGAGGAAGGAGGAGTTGGCAGGAGAGGAGGTATTTTTAAATATACCCAAATATGCTGGATTTCAAAACAGGGCCTCTGCACAGCCAGTACTTTTGTGAGGACTGAAACCTGTAATCAGGATCCAGGGTCTTCTGTGAGCTATGAGATAACCAGAGCTCACCCCTGAAGGATGAAAAGAATACTGGATTCGGGAATGTGTCCACTGTTTTACTTATTTATTTATTTTCTGGCTACAGGTATCAGCTTATGTTTGACTTTTAACCATCACCCCTCTGAAGATGTGAAAACACCTGGAAAACGAATTTGAAAAGTTCCCCAGTTCACTAGAATGCTTTGGCAATACCACATGAAGCCAAATGTCCAAGACTGGTGAGCCAACTCAAGGCTGACAAAAGAGTACTACTAATAATAAGGATAATGATGATATTAATGAAAAACAGTTACCACTTATTAAGACACTTACTTTGAGCCAGATCCAATGTTAAGTGCTTTTGTGTATTGATCGTTTCACACACTCCTACAATCCATTCTCTACGTGGCAGCAAAGTGGCCTTTTTAAGACATAAACTCTAAATCAGATCATGCTAGACCACAGCTGAAAACCCTTAAGTGGCTCCCCATTATACTTAGAATGAAATAAAAGTTTTGTGCCCAGGCCTGAAAGGCTTGGCCCCTGCCTACCTTTCCCCACTTGCTCCCACTCTCTCCCTACCGACTAAGCTCCAGACGCATAAGACCCCTCTCTGGTATAAAGTACCAGGCTTTTACCTGCCCCAGGATGTTTGCACTTGTTGTTTCCCCAATAAACCACTCAACTCCCTCTCCTAAACCTCCCCTGGAATGAACATGCTGGAGGGCAGAGACCTTGTCTCTTTGACCACTGTTGCATCTCCAGCCTCTAGAACAGTAGATACTCAATAACAATTTGTCTTATGAATGAAAGAATTTCAATCCTATGTACTAGGCATTATTATCCTCATGTAATAGATAAAGAAACGGAAGGTCAGGGTAGTTTATTTGCTCAAAGCCACATAGCTTGTTAATTTCTGACTACATGTCTGGGGAATTCTGTCCGTTCTCTCCTTGTCAGCCAGCTGTGCTGTGGCTGCACAGCTGCCTTGGGAGAGAAGAGCACCTGCCAAGATGTGCAAAATCGCCTTTCCTGTGCAAATGGCCCTGGTTTGCCTCACTTAGTCCTGCGTTGCCAGGATCTGGCTACAGAATAAGAAACCCTAGCCTGCAAAACTACCCAGTCTTCCTCTGGCTTTTACTTTATGTTTTCTTTGATCATAGAAATGAGTGTTGCAGAAAGACTGAGAACTATAGGGAAAAAATGTGGGGCAGTAAAGCCTCATGATCTCACTACCCAGAGGCAACTCAGTTAATGCTTTGGTTTCTTTACTGCCAATCTTTTTTATCATCTTTGTTACAGAGTTGATATCATCTCTGTATGTAATTTTGTGTCCTACTTTTATCCCTTAATGCTATATCTTAAGAGTGTTCTCAAGGTTTTAAAAATTTTTCATAAGCATTAAAGCCAATGGTTGCATAATATTCCGTCACTTAGACATACCCAGTTCACTCAACCAGATTTCTTTTGCTTGGGGTGAGGGGATTCCCTTTTCTCATCCTGCAGGTCAGTAAGCCAAAAATAGGACTTAAATGTAAAGAGGCACACATAAATTATGACTTAAATATAAAGAGATGCATGGACAATTATATTTTCCTTCTCAGATTAGAAAAAGGCATGTCTGTATTCCATCAGAATAATTATTACTATTATTTTATCATTTCCTGTGATTTTATAGTATATGGAATTTATGGATATTGTGAATAATACCTAAAAGTCTTCACCCAAAGCACAGGTTTTAGGACTATGTTGACTCTCAGGAGAACCCCCATGGGATTGCATGTCACTTACACCTTCTTGGCCACCAACCCTTCCCGGGAGGTGGCTGCTGCCACTGCAACCAGGAGGTGGGGTGGAAAAGGGACAGGAATTGGAGGCTAGAAACCCAGGCTCAAGTCTAGCTTCTAGGCTTGCCCTTGGACATGTCACTTCTCCTCTTCCCTGTAAAATGAAGATGACAGTCCTTGCCTCAGAGAACTGTGAAGGTCAAACGAGGGATCAGACAGGGAGGGTGTGGAGTTGAACAGAAAAGTGCTATAAAGTTGTTTGGAATTCTTACAATCCAATGAGTTATGACCTCAGTGGCTATTTAAAAAGACTTAAAGGTCAGCAGCCCAAATCTTCACAAGGCTGGCTCTTGTTATAAGACGATATATATAAACTGGATTAGCGAGTTCTCTGCTAGTAATAAATTCATGGGCATTTGAAAAAGAGTGTGTAGCAAGCTTTGCTGGTTGCCTACTGGGCATCCTTGCCCCCCTCCTCTCTAACAGAAGCAGTTTGGATCAGGCATTCACCCAATCCCCATTTAGGATGTGACTCAGGGCAAACTGACGCCGTCCCCAGCTCCAGGGATGGGCCAGATTGGTCAAAGGATGACTCCACCCTTTGCCAATGATTGGTGCCACCAAGGGCATGTGATCCTATTCTGGCCACTGAGACACATGGGGACATGGGAGACAATGAGAACAGATCTCCTTGCTCCTAACAAAGTATCACAGAAAGAGAGACTCTTCTGTCTCCCTCTGGATGCCCCACCTTGAACTGTGGCAGCCATCCTGCTACCTGACTGAGGACAAAGCCAATGTGGAAAGGGGAAGAGCCGAGAGGGCTTGATGGGAATAACAACTAGAGCAGCAGCAAACACGGATTGGGTATTTAGAGCTTTCCAGGTCCTATTCTAAATGTATTAGATGCTTGAGCTAAAGGGGGTGGCCCTACCTATTCTGGTGGCCTATGAACTAAGGATGGTTTTTACATTTTTTAATGGTTGAATATAAATTTAAAAAGCAGTAATATTTCAGGAGACATGAAAGTTATGTAAGATTCAACTTCCAGTGTCCACCAATAAAATTTCACTGGCACACAGCTGCACCCACTCATCTACCTATTGTCTGTGGCTGCTTTCACGTCACAACAGCAGGGTCGACTTGGATGGAGGCTGGCAACTACTCTGCCAAGAACAGAGCCTAAAATATTTACCATCTGGCCCTTAATGAAGTTTGCCCACCCTTGTTTAGCAGTCACAACCACCCTAGAAGTTAGTGTCCTATCATTATCCTGTTTCTCATAGACGAGAAAACCAAGGCTCAGAGACATTAAGTAATTTGTCCAAGGTCACACAGCTATTAAGAGATGGACTTGAGATTCACTACCAGACAGAGTGGCTCCAGAGCCAGCACTCTTACCACTTTGGCAAAGAACCTGGATTCCTGATGACATTGTTGAGATGCTCAGTCAACCAATCCACAACCTGCCTTCCCTTGGACTTCCTTGCCTTGCCTTACCTTGGCAGGTTTAAGACATTATCATATTATTGAAGCCAGCTTGAGGCTGCATTTCTGCTCTTTGCAGGTGAAAGCATCCTAGCAGATGCCAGAAGAAAGCATCTCAGAACAGGTAAGAGCAGAAAGGAAAGGCAAGTTATCAGCATTGTGGGCCAACTGCCTTTTGTCCTTACTCAGGAGAATAAAATGTCTTTCTTTCTCCAGACACTTCAAGTCTCCATAAGTTCTTCCCTTTAAAAGGGATTATGAAGTAAATCCTATTTTAGAATTGCTGCTGCTTTTGGCAATCTGCAATATTAGCCTGATGAGGAATTAAACTCACTAATAAAATATTTCAACTTGGGTTGAGTCTAATTGTTGCAAGTGCTAGCAGTAATAGCTTGTCGTGGGGACTTCTATGCCGACGCATCCCTGGCTTGGCTACAGCCCATGTGGAAAATCAATTTCCTCTAAATGTTTGAAGAATGGCACAGAAGGACCTGATTTCTTTTCCCTCTGCTGGAGTCAATCTGGAGACAGTGAGCCTATAAATGAATGAAAATAGCTACAGTTGCAAGATGCAGGGTGGAACAGCAAGTTATGCAAAGCCTGACCACAAGCTCTAAGTTCTAGCTTTTTTGTCCTAAGGCCAGAGACAATATACATTTGTGCCCCAAATTGATGGGCTCTTAAAAAGTCACAGCACAGAAAGGATTTTACTTCTACCCAGCAATTTCACTTCTAGGAATCTCTACCACAGAAAAACTCCCACGAGTAGGTGAGAATATACAAATAGGGTGTTTCTCACAACCTGGTTTGTGATGGTGAAAAGTTGAAGGCAAGTTAATTATCTGATGAGAGGACACTGGCTAAATAAATGGCGATAGAGCCACTATGAAAGGATATATCTGTATGTATTCATACGGAAAGATTTTTGTGATAAGGTATTGAGTGGAAAAAGAGCAAGTTGTGGACAAATATATATAGTATGAATTCATTTCGTTAAAAAAAATCAACAATGATGTGCACATTTATATGTAGATGTTTGTACATGAATAGAGAAAGGTCTGAAAGGGTACACAACGAGTTGTAGATGGTGGAGGCTAAACCCAGGATGGAAATGGTACAGGTGAGAGGGAAACTTCCCTTCTATGTTATTTAGATTTTTTACAACAAGGGTATATGGCTTTGATAATTAAAAAGGATAAAGAACTGAGTTTCCGGCATGTCTGAACAGCACTGTGCAGGGTCACTATCGTTTCTGAGGATATGGAAGCTCAGGGCTCAACTCCACAGTGCTTATGATCCAATCAAGCCACAAATGCAAGTCTGTTACATAGTTTGCTCTGATAGGCCATAGCTCTTCCTAGTCTACAGGTGGCAGAGGGGACTTCATACTTAGCCAGCTGCCTACCAAATCAGAACCAAACCAAACATCATTTTGCCAAGGCCAGAATTTAAAGATTTAGTTTTAAAAAAAAACTCTGGTATATACATAACATAAAGTGTACATTTTAGCCATTTTAAAGCGAACAATTCAGTGACATTAGTACACTCACAGCATTAAGCAACCATCAGCATATCCAGAACATTTGTATCTATTAGCATCACTTCAAAAGGAAAACCTGTACCATTAGCATCACTCTACATTCTTCCCTCCCCTGAGCCCCAGGAAACGACTAATCTGTTTTCTGTCTCTATGGATTTTCCTATTCTAGACATTTCATATAAATGGAACCATACTGTATGTGGCTTTTTGTGACTGGCTTCTTTCACTTAACATCATGTTTTGAGTTTAAGCCATGTTGTAGCATGTATCAGTAATTCATTCTTTTTTATGGCTGAATAATACTCCATTGTGTGGACATGCCACAGTTTGTTTATCCACTCATCAGCAGATAGACATTTTGGATGTTTTTATCTTTTGGATATTAGGAATAATGTTGTTAGGAAACTCCCTGTACATGTTTTTGCTTGAACACCTGTTTTTAATTCTTTTGGGTATATATGTAAGAGTGGAATTGTGGGGTTATATGGAAATTCTATATTTAACCTTATAAAGATTTGCTTTTAAAATTCCAAAAGGCTAGTCTCCTGACCAGGGAGGACATGCCACAAGAGGGAAACACTTCCCCTGAGTTTCTCTGTTATGTCTCCTGAGTCTAGGCAGTTAAGTATCTAGATGAAGATAATTATTATGTTATTACTTTATCTATACTTAAAAAACCATCTGCTAAGATCCCACTTCGAGACTATTCCAAATATAGCAATTACATGAGCAACTGGGGAGCTGTTATTCAAAATACATGGATCAAATGATTAATCAGGATTTCTCATGTAAGTAAGTTTCACTTTCTGTTCCACTTGTGAAAATTCAACAATTCTGACTATTCCTAAACACAGTGGCACTAACCCAGAATTTTGTCCAAGTGCCACACCAGATCCTTCCAGGTGAGCAGGGTCTTGAAATGGGATTTTGCTGAATGGTAGCCTGCAAAACCGGTGTATCTGAAGGTAGGTTTGACTGGCCATTAAGAAAACATAGTAGTTAAGTTGCTTTGGGTCAGTAGGACCTGGGTTCAAGTCTCAACTCTGCCATTAACTAGCTTACCTTGGGAAAGTCACTTAACCCTTCTGAGTCCCTCAGTTTCCTCTTCTGTAATATGGGACTGATTATAGGACATAGTTCATGGATCATTTATTCATTCAACAAACATTTATTATGTGCCTACTGTGCAACATATACTGCTTACCAGCACTGACTGAAATAGACAGACAACAAACAAACAATAATCATAAGTAATTATAAGGTAATTAGATGGTAATAACTTTATGACCAAAAAATAGAACAGGAGGACTGAGGGCAGGGCTACATTTTAAATGGTGAGATCAGCATAAGTCCCACCAAGAAGGTGATATCTGAATAAACACTTGAAAGAAGAAAGAGGATATGTTATGCAGAGGTCTAGAAGGAGGAAGGACAGGTAGGTGCAAAGGTACTGGGGCAGAGGTGTTCTGCCATGTCCATGGAAAGGCAAGGACACGGGTATGCCTAGACCAGAGTGCACATGAGGGAACAAAGAAGGAGCTGATTCTGTGGGCCATAGTGAGGGAATTGGATTTTACCTGGAGAGAGAAAAGGAGCCCTTGTAGGTTTTTGATCTGAGCTGACTTATTATTTCAAAAACACCATTCAATCTGCTGTGTTGAAAATAGACCACAGACAGACAAGGGCAGCAGCAGGGAGACCAGTTAGGAGCATACTGCAGCAGTCCGCGTGAGGGAGTATGGGGAATTGGACCAGGGTGGTAGTATAGAGGTGATGAGAAACGGCTGGGTTCAGCATAGACTCTGAAGCTAGAGCCAACACGATCTCCTGTTGGGAGGATTAAATAAGGTATTGCGGGCAAAGCCGTTATCATAGAGCCTGCACGTAGTTAGTACGGAATAACAGCAGCCATGACTATTATCAAGGTGGGTGTAGCGTGTTCCCCTGCGGGGGCCGGTCAAGAGCTAAAAAGAAAGTGAGCAAGAGGGAAGCTATTAAGCTTTCTGCGTGATTCGCAGTGACTTAGGAGGCCACCAAAGGTAACAAGGCTTTAACGCATGCGGACATGGGCTCCTGCACCTTCCACAGAACTGGGAAGCCCGAAGCAGCAAAGCCACATCGTTTAGACCAAAATAGAGATTCAGGTCCAAATTTTTCAGATAATCACAAAAGCTTCTTTCTCAAAGCAATATCAGTCAGGAAAATGTTTGTTTCTAGATTCCCTGGCTTTGGAAATATTTACTGGCTCTATCACTGCAGCCCAAGGATTTATTATTTTTTTTTTTTACTTTTTTTTAAATTTTGGTATCATTAATATACAATCACATGAGCAACATTGTGGTTACTAGATTCCTCCTATTATCAAGTCCCCACCACCTACCCCATTGCAGTCACTGCAGCCCACGTATTTATTTTCGGGTTTTTGATTGATTGAACTGCTCAACTCCAGAATCCCTTTCGGGAAGAAGAACCAATTGTCAAGAGACACCTGGATTCCTTTCAACTCACCTTCTCTTCGCTCCAAATTCGAGAACAGACAAGAGGTTGTCTGAAGTTGAAAGAGATAGATTTTTCCAGAGGAATGCCAATGTCTCTCTTTCTGCCTCTGGTAATTATGCCTCCTGTAAGCCCTTTGCCAAACTCTTCCCATTGGACATCTGGACCCAGCAGGGAGAAACAGGGACCAAGGCATTTATTTTGGCTTTGATATCAGCAGAGGAAGGCCGATTAAATTCATCATTAGTGCAAATTAAAATGCACCAAACCATAGCTCTCTGCATTTATATCACCTGCATTTCTAGAGGTGGCAAAGGTCTTGCTTTCCTTTTGTTTTCATTTTGCTCCGGATTAAGGTATATATATATATATTTACAGTTAATTAGAAGATAATAATGCCAACAAGCTTATTGTTAATTATTTGTATCTGTACTTGATACTTGTAAGTGTGCTCAGCTCTCTCAAGCTAATATTTGGCTTGTCAGATGTGTTAGTCATTATAATTAATTGAGCCCATATACATTTGCTGGGGCCGTGCGTAGAGTTAAAGAAACAGCAGCAGATATGCAATGTCTGCATTGCCCTGTGCTTATCCCTAGAAGGAGACCTTTGGGGAATTTGATTCTTCTTGGGGCCTTCATTCTTTACCTGTCTGGCTTTGCACCTCCCAAGAGGGTCTTCTTTGTAAGACCTTCCTTATCCTCTCTCAACTCCCTGTTAATTTCCTCTGTACCGTGAGGCCCACCCAAGTACATTATCTGTGAAGTCTGGTGCAAAATAAAGACACAGATCCCCTTGTTCAAAATTGTTATGAATTTTAAGATGGCTACAGCAATGTATTAAACCAAATGCAGGGCCCTGTGTAACCACATAGATTGCATCCCCATGAAGCCAGCTCTGCGTGCCCCTGATCGCCTTTTATCTCTCCCTAAAGGCATCTCCCCATCTGAATGTACCCCCTCCCTCTTCTCTACAGCTAGAATAATGCATGGTACTCTCAAGGGGCTCAAGAAATGGCAAAATTATTTTTCAAACAAAGCTTGAAAAATATGAAGTGTAACCATGTAATGCCCCTGCTGAAAATCCTCCCATGGCCAGGACAGAGGGAACTTTCTGGAGGAACAGAAGTGTTCTACATTGACCAGTGTAGGGGTGGTGGTCACGTGGGAGTAAACATTTGTCAAAACTCAACATGTAGACTTTCCAAGAGTGCATTACACTGTGTATAATTACACATCAATTTTAAAAAATCGCATGCCTAAAGAACCCCCAAAGGCTCCACATTACTTCAAGGTAAAGCCTATTTTTGTCATGTCACCCAAGATCCTTGCCCAGAGTGGTTCTTAGCTTTTCAGCCTCACCTCCAGAGCTTTTGTGGCTCCCTGTTTTCCTGCCATGCTGGTAGCCATCTTGTCCCATCTCTGTGCCTCCTTACTCAATTGCTCTCTAGCCCAGGAGTGAAAAATCAAATATGTAACAACCAGTATGGCACCGGCACCAACTGGAAAGGACTGGAGAGGAGTGGAGCCAGTCCTGGGGCTTCCAGCTGTGCCAGGTGCTAAGCCTTTTGGTTCCGCACTATGACGACAGATGTGGATGGAGTCCCAGAGGAGAGAGGGTGTGGAAGGGGCACTTGGGGGGCTCCAGGCCCTGGCTATTTACCAGTGAACGTGGAGTCATTGCCGTATAAGTATGTACCCTCCGAACATCAACCCATTGCCTAAAACGAGAGCCAGCCCTTGCTTCTCTGCCTGATACCTCCTCCTCCTCCTCCATGAAAGCCTTCCCGGACCCCCGTTCTCTCTTGATCTCTCCTTCCATATCTCCATAACAGCATTTACCATATTGTCGTTGATTAATTTATATACATTCCTGTCTTCTCCATCCTTTTAAGGCTGAGACCTTGATTTCCTAGGCCCAAAGTCCTGCTCAGTGACTGACACACACACAGAGCCAGATCTATACATTCAATGAAGGGATTTTCTTATTGGCTATCCTGGCACGTGGTGCAGACACAGATATATTATGTGTGGATGGATGAATGAACGTTTGAATGAATGATGAGTGAATTTCCTCTATATCTCATCTGTATTTCCTTTCATCAAGGCAGGGAGGATTCTTGGTCGATCGGTCTGGAGACAGAGTATTGCAGCTGCTAAGATCCTAGACTTGGAGAGATTCTAGGCTTGCTGGCTGGCATACTCAGGCAAGTGACTTGACCTCCCTAACCATCAGATCAGTTCATGATTGGTCTGGCTTCACAGGGGTGTTGAGAAGTTTAAATGAGACAGTGTGTGCAAAACACTTAGCCATCAGCAGCTCTGACTGAAAAAGAATTTGGATCTTACTCACCAGGGAGGTCGAATTGGTAGACATAGTCATCAGACAACAGGAAAAGAAGTTACCTGCCATTCACAGCCAACCTCAAATAAACAGCTCTGATTCTGCCTTCCATGAGCTACCCACTCTCCTGGGTCAGATGATTGCACAACAAAAGTGCAAATTTCCCTGCAATAAGAATGTAACTATTGGCAGATGTTACTGAGCCGAAATCTGGAAGACAATAAAAATGGGCATTTTCTCATTTGCCTCCAACTTCCTGTTTCTCTGCAGGAAGGCTCCAGTTTCAGCCACAAGAGAGAGAAGACAGTGATCCTAAATCTTACAGAGAAATCGACTTACTGATTGCCTTCCCAATCAAAATGCCTGGTTTTCAGCCTTTCTAGATGTTCTGCCCAAGAATAATTCTTGGCTAAACATGGCATAAATTGTCTCATTGCCCCATACCTCCACCTCCTTCCAAACCATGGCCTCCCAACCAAGTCCTAAATTTCCAAGAAAAGGCAGTTTTGCATCCTGCAGAACAACTCAGACTCCAAAGTCAGACAGATGGGAGTTCTAATCCTGGATTCGAATGGACCCAAAGTCTAAGTGTCCTTAGAAGAGGAGGGGGATGACACACACATGGGGAAGCCATGTGGAAACAGAGGCAGTTAGAGAGATGCAGCCACAAGCCAAAGGGAAGCCAGTAACTACCAGAAGCTGGAAGAGGCAAAGAAGGATCTTCCCCTAGAGCCTTTGGAGGTGACACAGCCCTGCCAACTTGATGTCAGACCTCTGGCCTCCAGAACTGTGTGAGAATACACTTCTGTTGTTTTACAGACACAGCCATCCCAGAAAACAAACATGCCCAACAGCATCTTCAATGGGAATGCAACAACTTGCCTCCACTGCGTAATTTTGAGGACAAAGGAGATGATCCTTTTATGGTTTCCTGCCTTAAGCTGTTTTGGTTGAAGCTGGCATGGAGCACTTATAGTGTGATGGTGAAGAGCAGACAGACTTGGGTTCAAAATTCCAGCTCCCCTTCTAATCTTTGTGCAATCTTGGACAAGTGACTCAACCTCTCTGAACTTCTGTTTCTTCAAATATAAAATAGGAGTAGTAATATAACCTACTTCATGGGATAATGGGATGATTCAGAAGACATATCTGAGGTGCCTGGAGTGCAGAAAGTGCTCGAAGAATGGTTGCCACGATGACTCTTTTGGGCAAATCCATCTAGCTTCTCACACACGTGGCAAGATACTGATGTGGTTACGGAGTGGCCTGTGGCCATGGGGAGCCCACAAAATTCAGTGGCCTGAAGTGGGTTGAATCTGTGGCCGATGCTGGTCAACACAGCCCTTTTCCTACTGAAGAAAAGGCCTGGCTGTCTTGAGGTACCTTGCGAAATAGCCAGCCATTCCGGCCTGCCGCTTTCTTGTTCCTTGCTGAACCCGAAGGTGACAGAAAGCCTTGAAAGTCAGCCCCGTGCTCCCAAGATGCTCTCTGTCTGCAACAAGCCTTCTGAAGGCAATGACTTCTAAACAAGCAGTATTGGCTCCATGGCCATTCTTGCTACTGCTTCCTAAGTAGGTCTGTGTTCGGGAGGCTCCACCATCCATGACCCTTCTACTTACTGCCTAGAAGGGGCACATCCTTTCCACTCAGTTAAAAGGACATTTTTCCAATGAGAGCAGGTCATATTTCAAACTGCATTGCCAAGGTATCAGGAGCCAGTAAAAAGGGGCATTTAACACCGTATTTATTTTGACTGGCAAAACAGGTCATGGCTGTAAAAGAAACAGCTCTTGAGAATGAGGCAGCCCAGCCGACTCTGGGCTCACTCTCTACCCACACACACACTGTTTAAAGCGTTCCAGGGATGCTGCCAACTTTCCTGGCAGAGCTCTTATTTCTTTACATGTATGTTACATTCCATCTGCTTAATGTGTGCTCTGTGCCACTCGTGAATTTTGGCAAGGCCTGGCGAGGTGGCATGGCACGCTCAGGCTGGTTCTAAGTAAAACAGGGCACAAGGCAGACGGGGATTGGAGGCCAATGAAGGAGTTCTGTTTCCCCCTTTGGCTCAGGGGGGCCTGCAGTTGCAAAGACCAAAGGAGAAGTGCATAGCAATTTTTCTCCAGATGTGGCTGAATCACGTGTGTATCACTCCAGCCCTTCACCCTGCACCAGGGTTTTGGGGTACCGCTTTACAGTTTCTGATACATGGCCAGAGAAATAAAAGTGATGGAGAAAGGTAACAGTGAGGAAATCGACTCACACTCATGAACCTGGAGTTTCCCTTGAAATATTCTAAAGCCTTGAAGGCCAGAAAATGCCAACATCAGGATCCCATAGTCCCAAGGCCTATAGAAAACTGAATTTAATCTTTATTCTCAAGAACCATTAAGTGCTTGGTTGGAGAAGCTGAGGCAACGTGCTGTGATTTGGATCCTATTTCATCCACTTGGAAGACAGGAAAACCAGGTCTGTGCCCTGCCAAAACATCTGGCAAATTCAGTTAGAAAAGAAAATGCATCAGTCCAGTGGGGAGAAAACAAAACCCTCTAGAAACAGTTGTTGGGTATTGGGTGACCAAAAACATTCCCGATTGACTCAAATGTTCACTTGCCATTGGTTCCTGTTGAGTCGAGCTCTTCAGAATGGGGAAGTGAAGACTCCAGATAGAGAAGGGAAGATTACGTGTTTAAAAAACACAGAAAAGTTCTCACTTTAAGGAAAAGTTCAAGTGTACATTTCTTTTTTTTAATTCTAGCCAAGAGTGTGAACAGGATCCCCCTGTTAAGAAATGGAATTACTCACCTGAATCAGGAGAGTGGCATGGCACAGGAAAAAATAAGGTACAGACTCCTAATAAGAAACAGCCCCATGCAGAACAAAATTAGTGCAAGTTGTGTAATCCCAGTTGGCCAGTTGTAGGAACAGGGAGGAGAAAGAAGCAGGGGGAGCATGTTTCAGATGTGATTCAAGAGGTCCTGGAGCCGGTCCTGACCCTCTGGGTTGGAATTTCTGAGTCTCTTCTCTGCCTTGACTCAGAATAGGAAACCGTATCCTGACCGCGCGTTTCTTTTTATAGAATTAAACTTTCTTGCCAACTTCCTCCAGAGCACAAGATCATCCCTCATCGTCTCTAAACAATACGCCAATCATCAGTTGGAAGTGAGGTGGGGTGGGGGGGGGCACTGACCTGTTTGTACCAAACACAACCCAGGCCCAGAGCAGAAGACAAACAACAGGAACAGAGTTTGGCTTTTGTACCCAGCCTGGTAAATACAACATGTTCTTACAGGTTGGAAAACCGTCTGGCTCATCTTTGTACTTTCTCTCTTTCTCCCACGTCTTCTAACTTGGATCTCATCATTCAGCTTTGACGTTGGCCAAGTTCACATTTGCCAGTTACCGAGTGGATAATGGGTGGTTTGTAAGATTAGTAATATGCTAGGGATGAGGAGTCAGGCAGCCAAGTATACATGTCTATGCAAAAATGACTTCTCTTTATCCTGATGCCCCCCCCTCACCCCGATAGGCTAGCCACGTGTCAGTAGGGGGTCAAGGAGGGTGAGAACAGAGCAACATCATTCCTGTTGGTTTGGTCACTGTATTTGCAGTGGCAACAAAACTTCCACAATAATACCCCTTGCTCTGCAATCAGTTAGTGGGGGGAACTTCTTGTGTGTAAGGTATCATGGAGCCTGAGAGCTCGAAGGGAACATTAATAGTATGCCAAGTCTCTAGTAGTCCCTCATTAAAAATGCATTTTGTTTTCAATGCTTTGAGGACAGGAGCACTGAAGTTGGAGCCTGTGCCTGTCATTGGGAGCAGGTCTCTTGCCAGATTTAACAGTTTTAAGGGATATCCAGTTTTAGGTTTACAGTACTACATTCTGGCTCATTGAAATTGCATCTAAACGTTGCCAGAATGTGTCATAAACCACAAAATCTGTACAAAAAATGTATCGGCATAATGACTCTCTATCCTTAAGTCAGGGAGATGGGGGAGCAGTTTGTTCTGAGCAACTCTGTCTCCAGACAGACTTGGGTCACCTGGGACAGTTATCATTCATGGGATTCTGGTCCTGGTCTGACCAGTTTGCTCAGCTGCTTCGTATACCATGTTAAAGGGCTGAAGAATCAGCCTCACCCTATCCCACAACCATGGATGGTTTCCCTACTGATGCCACACTTGACAAGAGTTTGGGATCAAGCCCAGGAGACCACCCCTGCTTGCTCCTGGAATACAGCCCCACAGCCCTGCTTACCTCGCCACTCTCATCTCAGCCCACCTGTCACTCACTGGGCTCTAAACAACAAAGCATCTTCTTTCAGGTCCTCCAGTTGACCAAGCTCCCTCCTGCCTCTGAGCCTTTGTTCATGCTATTCCCCCTGCCAGGCACTCTCTTCCCAAGGCTGATTCCTGCTCCTCACCCAGCACTCAGTTGAAAGGCTGATTTTTATGGAAGCCTTTCCTGAACCCTCGCACTGGATTCCTCTGTAGCTTCTTAGTCCATTCAGGCTGTAATAACAAAAATACCACAGACGGGGTGGCTTAAACAACACACACTCACTTCTCACAGTTCTGGGGGCTGGGAAGGCCAAGGTCAAGGTGCCAGCAAATTTGGTGTCTGTTGAGGGCCTTGGTTCAGAGATGGCCATATTCTTCTGCATCCTCACAGGGGTCCTCATGCGGAAGAAGGGACAAGGGAGCTCTCCGGGGTCCCTTTCATAAAGGCCCTGACCCCATTCACAAGGGCTCCACCCTCATGAATGAAGGGCCTCCTAAAGGCCCCACCTCCTAACACCCTCACACTGAATGTCGGGGAGACACGTTCAGTCCATAGCAGTAGCACTTATCAAAACTGCCACTTAAAACTTCTGTTTCATGTCTGATTAAAACAGCACTTCTCCAACCGTAGTATGTACACAAATCAACTGCGAGCATGTTAAGATGCGGATACCGATTCAGCTGATCCAGCGAAGGGCCAGAGACTGCATTTCTAACAAGCTCCCGGTGACGCCCTTGGACCACACCTGAGAGCCACCCTACCAACCTTTCTCAGTCAGGTTCCATGAGAGAAGAAAGCCTGACAGCAAATGAGCTGAGCTCCTATTTTCCCGGTTCTCCGAAGGATGGTGCTTAACTAGAACCATTCACTTGAAGAACAATTCCTTATCTATCTTGGATGCTATAGGGAAAGGTTTCCCAGCCTCCATACTGTTGACTTTTGGGGCTGGAGGGGCCTGTGCACCCCAGGATGTTTAGCGGCATCCCTGGCCTCTGCTCACTAGATACCAGTAGCACCCTTCACAAGTCATGGCAACTAAAAACATCCCTCAACATTGCCCAGTGTCCCCTGGAAGGCAACACTGCCTGACAAGAAGCATGGCCTTTGGTCTTGAGAGTGTCCTTCTCTGGCAGCACCCCGTTGAGAAGGGCGGGAGGTCGAAGAAAGTGTTTCGTTCGCGGTCATGATCCCTGGCACAGTGTCCCATATATGGCACATGCTCGATTTATGTTTGCTGATTAAATGAGTGAATGAAAATAAATGAATGAAAATGAACTCCCAAACCATGCCTGTCTGCTGGGTGAAGAGAACCCCCTTCACACAGCCTGCAACCTCCCCCCCACCCCCCCACTCACCCCACCAAAAAACAGTAAGACGTACTGGGCTAGTTGTCATCCAAAGCACAATTTTTCTAAATGTAGCCTTTTCCAAAGTAAATATCTTTTTGAAAAAAAATGCAAAGAAAGATTCTCACTTGAGATCTTTTTTTAAATGTCTCCAGTGACTAAAATCCTCTTACGGTAAGTACCCAGAGAATTGCATTTGCTTAAAGAAAAAAAAACCTGCCGTTTTTAGTCTCAAGTGTAGAAAGCACTTGAAAATCATATACTTTTTTTTTTTTTGCCTCCCAGTGGCAAATTATAAAATGATAGAATTACTTTTCATTCTAGATTGTTTCTGAAACTCCACCTCAGACTGAGGCTACATGGATAAAGTAACATTAGGGACCTATTAAAAAAAAATCTCTTTAGTAATAGCATCAGGAATTCAAGGAAAAACAGTAGTTGTGGAGGGGTTTTTTTGAGGGGGTTTGCATAATCTTACATGGTTTCAAGAGTAAAACTGCAAATAAATAAAAATAAATCTGCACCTTGCTTAAAAGTTATAGATTCTGTTTCTATAAAGAAAGAAGGTGAATTCATTCAATTTGCTTGTTTCCACACACTCAGAGACTCAGAGACAAGTTTTCAAACCAAACTATGTAGAAAGCAAAGCCATTTTATCCCTCTTCTATTCCAAAACTTTGTGCAAATGGGATTTGGAGCACTGAAGAGATTTCTGGAAAAGGATACGGTGATGGTGACATTTCAGTGCTCTTCAAAGCATATCCTTCTTTACCAAGTAGAGACAGAAAATCTTTTTTATCTTGTGTGCCTGCTCTGCAAGCAGTTGGTAGCTGCTGTATGCACGGTTTTTGGAAAAGAGTACATGATTGATTGGTAATGTCTGCCACCAGCAGGGGAGTATAAAGTGGTGGGCCAGCAGTGTATTTGACATTCCTGGATCCTGGTATAGTCTTCTCCTCTATCTGAGCATAACATGTCTCACCCCACTTCACACAGACACACCAAAACAGAATTTCAAGAAAGTTCCCAAGACAGGTATGACACAGTTTTGAGGGAAATTTCTCATCCTCCTCTGGACATACTGCAATAGGATAACATATATGTGACTCCCTCTCAGGGTCAGTATGGCCAGAACATGCCATTTCCCCCCACCCAGTTACCCTATATTCAGCTCTGTCCCTGTGGCACCATATGCTGCCGAAATAACACATCCTCCTTCTTTGGAATAAAAAGGTCTTTTCATAAGACTTATTAAGTCTGAATAGTAATCATATTCATCATTATTCAATCTGCTCACTGTCCATAATATTTAAGTGAAGGGAAATGGAAAAATAGAAAAAGACAAGTTTAGGATCTTCAAGACACTGATGAATAAGTAATGATGGGAAAGAAAGCAACAGTGACCATTTAAAAAAAGAAACATTTTAAAGTAAAAAAAAAATCCACAAATAGATTCTTAACTTTCAATATTAGTCTTTATTTCAAAAATAAGGGGAAGGATGATTAAAGAGCTGAATTCACTTTTTGACTAGAGTCCAAATGACTTAAGAATTATTTGGATTCAGATATTTCAGTTGGACAAGGAATAATATTAGAGTTATGTGATACATTTCAGGTTGAAATGAAATGGAAATATTTCTTTCATTTAAAAGTAATCCTCTGGCGTTTGTGGTCCTTGAGCCTTTCCTAGGTTGTGAGTCCCAGCTCCCCTCCCCCTCCTTTGCTTTGGACTCATGAACTTCTATTTCAGATCCTGCCTGTTTAGAGGGAAAATGGACTTTGTGTTCATGAGAGCTTCTTTTTTAAATCATGTGGCTTGCAAGGGAAGGCTTTCCACATAGAGTTGAGGGTCAGTAATTTTGAATCCAAATTAGAAAGTTTGGATAATAGTGATATGGTGGAATCACATTTGAATTTGCTGTTGGCTTCAGAATCTTCCCTTCGTGGAAGATACTGCCCTCAAACCCCACTGATGAGTGGGGCAAAACAGGAAGTGCGAACTTGGAAAGACAGGAAGCAGGTGGCCCAGCTCTTCTCCACTGCACCTCAAAAACAGAGTGTATGTGGTGGGCCCCATCAAGCAAGATTTAACTTTAAAACCAGCAAACATTTATTAAGCACCCACTATGTGCCAGGACTTACACTAAAGTCTCTTACATAAGCATCTCATTAAACCCCTGTGACAAGCAGACACATCCTAATGGACTGCACCCCATCTCTCATTCCTAAGTGTGGATTTAATAGTCACCTTAGAGCTGGATTTCTCCACCTCAGCACAACTGGCATTTTAGACTGGACCATTCTTTGCCTTGGGGGGCTGTCCTGTACGCTGTAGGGTGTTCAGCAGCATCCCTGGCCTCTATCCACTAGATGCCAACAGCATACTCCACCCTAGTTATGACAACCAAAAATGTCTCTAGACATTGTCAAATGTCCCCTAGGAGGGCAAAATTGCCCCCAGTGGAGGTCATTTTTCTTAGAAACAGACTGGTTTGAACATAACATTCAAGGCAGCTGTAGATAAACATTTCTTTTATTCCCTCCTATGGTCTGACTCAGTGGTTCTCAAACCTGAGTGGTCCACAAAAGATATCTTATATACCCTACTTCACAGGCAGGGATTTTTCAAAGGATACTTGACTCCATCCATTTTTGCCTTACCATTTTTACTGACAGGAGAACCTAACCCCCTCTTAGGTTTAATACTGCTGGCCTCCTGAGGAGCCCTGCGGGGGGTCACAAAGGTCTTTCGAGTCCCAGCTTTGCCCGTCTCTTTCATGCCCAAGCTTTCTATGAAGCCAAAGGTGATGACTGCCATTTTGAACACTTCCCATGGGGTTGGGTCAAATCCTCACATGGACTCTGGGAGTTAGGAGTATTACTGCCCATTTCACAGAGGAGACACTGAGGCTCACACAGATTCAATAACTTGCCACAAATTACACAGCTAGTAAATGGGGGAGCACATTTGATGCTGAGCTGTATTGCTTTTCTATAGAAAATATGCACAGCATACACTCAATAACTAATGGCAACTGTTTACTAGTGGGAAACAAATCTAATTTGATCATAAACAGTTTTTCAAAATTATTTCCCTGAACTAAAAAAGACTGATCATATTGGCCAATCCTCCTAACATCACAGCTAGCAAGAGTATTCAGGATGTATATGAATATATATCCCAAATTGTGTTTCTCTTCCAAAACACAAAACAGGAGCTACCCAAATATGCATTAACTCACCGTCAAAACAAAAACAGGTCATTTCATTTGGAGCTACACAAGACTGGAGTGTTGGCAGGTACTATAAAATAATCATGACCACACTTGCCACATCATAGTATCATCACACATTTGCAACTACAGTTCTCCACATGGCTGCATGTTTCTCGAGGTCAGGAACTGAATGACAATGACTCATCATCACTAGACCCTGGTCCCATACTATGTTTGTCGAATTAGTGAATAATACATGAATGAACTTTTTAACCTAACACTTATGAACACTTTATCTCCATTCTTGAAGTAAGTATAGGTGGTATGTATTTTTGAGAATCCTCTTTTTCACAGGAAGGGACTGAAGCAGAGGGAGATAAAGTGACCAGCCCAAGGTCACCCCTAATACTGTGGGTGCAGGCTTCATATTCACATACCATGTTTTGAACCCTACATCTCGTGTTTTACCATAAGAGCTTCCAAGGTAAAGGTGGGTTGGGAATCCCAGATGCTAGACTTGGCCTTGATGTCTAACATTTCCGAACTAGCTTCCTATTAAGCAAATTAAGTATAGGGAAATTGCATCCTATAAGACTTTAATGCATGTGGATTCAGCCACATATGCTTGTGGAGAGAAACAGAGAACAATGTACAAAGGAAGGATAGTTCCCACAGCAGGCTATAGGATGTGTGCATGTCCAGGGTGAGTTTGGGGTGGGACTGAGGATGGATGATCCCCTGCCAGTCTCAGGAATCACCAGCCTCTTTCCATGTACGACCCTTGGCTGCCCTGAGAGGGAGTCCAATGTTTATAAATGACAAATTGTTTAAGGGTCATCATTTTTCATGCAATCTGACCCTTAAATACAAGGGAATTGCCTCATCTGGTTCTCATTCAAAGAATAACGTGGGAAATACTGGCTGGGCAGAACTTACAGTATTGAGAGATGGTCTATGAATGACCAGGAAGGGTGACTACCTCCTAAGGGATTTTTGAGGGACAAATGTGACTATCACCAAACATGGTGATTTTTGATCCCAAAATACACCTGAGAATTGTTGAGAAAACATCAAAACCAGACCTTATGCAAGAAATCTATGAAGACATAAATTAAAATAAGAAAGAAAAAGACAACTTTGACTCTTTTTGTTTTGATTGCTAGGCATTGTTCTACAAAGTTCATATATGCTAACTCATTTAATCATTGTAACATGCCTGTTCAGTAGGTACTCTCATTTTATTCTCAAGTCACAGATGAAAAAACTGAGGTATAGAGAGATTCAGTAATTTACTCAAGGACATAGCTAGGAAAAGGATTTGAAGCCAGGTAGACTGGGCCCTCTACACTAAACCACATTTCTACCTCCACAGTCAGGCAGTAATCCCCAGGAGACCTGGATTAGAGGTCCTCATCTTTCCATCTCCCCCAGACCTGACCCTGTCCTGTAAACATTGGGAATTCAATAAGGACTTGTTTTGATGTGACTCAAACTCTTAGATTGTTGACTATCCTTTAAAACATTTTGACAAGGGAAAAGGAATAACTACCCAGGAGCTCAACATTTCGAGGCAATTTATAACTTGGTAAACACACCAAAAGGAGTGGAAACAGGGTGATGAAATGAAATATAAATAGCCTCACCATTATCTGCAGAGTACGTTACAATGCGTAACAGCAGCTGGTTGTTCTCTATAGAAAACACAACTTCTTTGCAATGTTTTGTTTGCATTTCTGTTTCTGTTGGTGTGAAAGGATTACAAATAAAGAACTAACTTAAATATTTTAGTGAGAATTCTATTAATTGGGCCAGGGGTTGAATGCAGGCCTATATTTGTCCTAACTCTGAAAAATACTGTGCAAAGCCCAATAGCGTATGTGAGGTAGCAGGGGAAAGGCTTTGCCTACTCAAAACAACAGTTTTCAAGCAAGTTGACAGCCACTTTGCCAGGGTTCCTTTAATGAGCTCATTACAAAGGGCTCTTAGGTGTTCTCTGCAGCCACTCCTGAAGGAGCTCTACTTAAGAAACACTGAATGAGTCATTAGCACCTGAAATACTATAAACACTATAGACTCTTAGAACTTATAATGAAATGCATGTATCTGCCTCTTCAGACTGATCTTTAGTAGTCAGGACTTTTTCAGTTGCAAGCAACAGAAAACCAACTTAAATTGGCTTAAGCAGAAAGGAATGTTTGCTAGCATTAGGCATGGCTGAATCCCTGTGTTAAAGGATGTCAGCAGGAATCTGACTTCGTCCATTTCCTGGCTTTTCTTCTTTTATGTTCTCTCCATTCTCAGCCAGGCTTCTCCTAAATGGTGTTAAAGCTGTTCCTGGCAGTTTCAGCCTTACAGTCTACCCAGTGGAAAGAGAGCACTTATTTCTCAATGGTTCCAGCAAAAATCCCAGGGCTAAGGTTCTTTGGCTCTGAGTGGCCCAGCTTGGGTCACATGCCCATCGTTGAGCCAATCCCAGGGGCCAGAACAACTCAGTACTCTTATGAGTCAGGGCTGGGTCACCAGCTACCTCTAAAACCAGGACATGGCCAGGCCCGCTTGAACCACAGAGATAAAGGGGAGGGGGCATTTTCCCAGAGAAATATCTAGATATGGGAATCGGGGGAGGTGGGGGGTAGGAGGCAGGATGGAGGCTGAGCAGGCAAAACCAGGGATGTCCTTGGAACCTCCTCTCGAAATTACCTCCCACAAGCAAGGTGTTACTGAGCAGAGGAACTTTGTGTTGTTTACAAGCATAATTTAGATATTTACTTAGATATTTGAGGTTTATGACATGGCCTGTATTGGCTACATTTTGGAAATATTTCCTGCAAATTGCACTCACCCACATGGCTTGAAGGTTTGGTGTTTTTCTTTCTTCCTATCTTTCTTTCTTGCCTTTTTTTAAATTCTTGGAACAAATTTCTAAGAAAAAGAGGAACAGAAATGCCACAGGATGATTTGAAACAGACAGACGACTCAGAGCAGAGATGGCAAATTAACACACAGTTGACATTCCTTCTGTCCTGATACATTTCTTATGTTGAATAATATTCTCAGGGTTCCTCTCTGCCTCTTCTTTTTATATTAATGACTTTGTTCCTAACTACAAAAGCAACACCTGCCTAATGCAGAAAGAATTGATTGCATCCAGAAAGCCCCACAGTGAGTGTGCAGGCACTGAACACACACACACGTATGCACAATACCATCACCCACCATTTTAGTCACTGTTTAATGAGTACCATGCCTTAGGTTGTTCGGGCACTATCCTAGCCCCACTTCACAGATGAGGAAGCTGAGGCTTACAGCATATCAGCAGGTAAGTGGTAGAGCTGGGCATTGAACTCATGTCTGACTCAGTGCTCCTGTCCTTAGCCATTCTATTATCCTCTGCTCTGTCCTGTTACCCAAAGAGTAACCTTCCCAAAATGGCATATTGTTCATAATGTTTTATGGCTTGCTTTTTCATATATCACATTTTCGCATGTCATTTAATGGGCTTCTATGCAATTTTCCTAGACTATCATATAGATGGGCCATAATTTACTCATCTAGTCCACAAGTTATTCAACCAGTGCAATTGTTGGATATTCAGTATTATATGAATGGTACAGTATTACATTATTATTTTTTCAGTATTTTTCAGTATTATATGAATGGTACAGTGAACCACCCAGAGAGAACATTCTCACATACATCTCTGATTATGTCCTTAGGACAAATTCCTAGAATTGCTGGATCAAAGGGCTTGTGTGTTGTTAGTGTTGAATACCTATCACTAAACTGTTCTTCAGAAAGGGAGGCCCAGTGTGCTATCACACAGCAACGGATGAATTCCTGCCGCCCTGCTCTGTCCCATTATGCCTCTTGCTCAGAGATTACTAGTCATTAGTTAATTGTGCCTCCCATCCCTGGCAATGCAGAATGGGGAATTTTTCAAAGTATAAATCATTTAATAGTATTTATTAAAATGGTTTAATGCAAATGCAGAGGTAAAAAATCTGTCAGTAATAATTTGTATTCCCATCCTCATTACTGCCTAGGCTGGGAGAGTTCATAACATTTTCCCCAGCCCTTGGGACTGAATCCACAGCCCTGGAAGAGGACTCTAGCGGGTGCTATTGTGATGACCCTGGGTGTAAGTCAGCAGTGATTCACTGGCTTCAGTAAAGGCTGACCTGCCATAACGATGCTCATTTACGACTCCAAGTGGCTATGTGGACTTGGAACCGAACCCTCCCAACTTCCCTTTGTATGGAAACCTCCTGCTTTGGGGAGCCACTGTCAGCTGTTTTGTTGTCTTGGGGGGGATCTGACTGGAAGGGGCTCATGGCCGATAATACAGTTGGACTCAAACGCAAGCGAATCATACTTTCAGGGATTTGAAGTTGAAGAACTGAAACCATTGAAGGCAAATAGAAAGTAGCTAAGTCCATTAATGGGAAGGGGTGTTGGAGGGAAGATTCCGTAACCCAAGATTCTGTGGCTCTATGTCAAGCACGGGCTTGGCATGTAGTAGGTGCTCAATATGTGTTTGTGGTCAATCGAATGAATGGATTTGATCACAGCGGATCTCTCTTTTTCTACTCTGTTCAGGCTCCCTCCTCCTTCTTCTGGTAGCAGCACCCCCATTGCTTTGGGGATTTCTACGGGAATTGTAATTCCAAAACCTCATTCTAGCTGGGGGAGGGCCTGTTCCCAAAGGAATGGGAAGGAGAGGTCTGCTTCGTGTGAATTGATACTGTCCACTTGATCCACCTGAATCAAGAGGTGAAGTGTAAACTCCTCAGCTCTTGCGCCCCCTCCACGGTGGGATACCAACATTCTTTCCCTGCTTCTACACCCACACCCCTCCTTAGCTTATTTCCATTCCCTGCACTGTGTCCTCTGCACATTTACTCTACTATTTTTCAAGCCTAGCATATTCCTTCCAGGCCATTACAAATGCCTCTTCCAGGAACCCTTTCCTGATCTGCACTATTTTAATTTCTTCAAAGCACCAGTCAGGACCTAAGATTCCCTTCCTTGTTCATGTGACCATGGTCTGTCTCCCTGCAGGAGGCCCCTCAAGTGAGATCTTGTCTGTCTTGTTCTCAGCAGCATCCCCAGGGCTCAGAATAGAGCCTGAGACATGGCAGGGGATTGAAGAACCTTCTCAGTGGACCCAACCTTTATGTGTCACCCAAGCAAGGCCAGTAAAAGGTTTGTCTAGCAGTTGGACTCGTAAGGGTAGAGAGTGGACACCTGCTGAGTCATCTGGTAGTCTGTCTGTCATGAGTTCCTGTGGCCGATGGCTGCGAGTCTGTGCTGGTCCCGAGCTACCCACAACCTTCCAATAATTATTTTTTGTCCAAGTGACTCTGTTTTTGCTCCTTGACATCATAGAACCCCAACCATATACTGATTTTCCTAACTGACCTTTATTTGCTCATTTGTAGAGGAAGAAACAGGCAGGGATTTGCCCTGTGTCCCAAGCCAGCATCATCTGTGAGCTTTGGGGGGCTTCTCCTGAGTTCCTGTTGAGACTGGCTGATCGACAGCCTACTGAGAACAAGGTGCAGCCCTTCACTCTATTCTCCAACAGACTCTTGGCGATCTGACCTCCACTTGCTAACAAGGAAATGAGTGCGATCTTCAGGAAGCAAAGGGCCAGGTAGGAGGTATTGAGAGCCATGCAGAAAGGTGTGGACTGAATTTATTCCTTGGTGGCTTCTGTAGCTGGGGGAGACACAAAACCAAGCCCCTCTTTCCTTGGTGCGGGTCCCCCTTGGTTCCCATGCATGTCACAGACCATCTGATATTCAGGGTCCACGTGCCCTTAGCTCCTCTCCATGTTCCTGTCCTCTATGATTGGACTTGAAACAGAATTTAAGACATGACATGGGATGATTTCTTGACCTGCCTTCTGTCAGGCCCCATGTCTTAGCCTCATTCATTCATGCTTTCATTCATCATTCATTTACCTAGTATCTATTGAGCATCTACTATGGATGGGCCTATTCTAGAAAGGTGGGTATATCAATCAGGTCCCTGCCCTTATCAGGCTTACAGTCTAGCAGGGGGAGATAAGTAACAAATGAAGAACAAATCATAATAAATGAGCAAATTATCTAGTGTATTAAAAGATTTTAAGTGTTCTAGAAGAAACAGTAGAGTCAGGCAAGGACAATTAGGAGGAAGTGGAGAAGTGAGCTGTAGTTTAAAACAGATTACTCAGAAGGAGAGATTGGAGGAAAGTCACACAGGTGCCTGGGGGAAGGAGGTCCAGGCTTTGGGACCCCCAAGTGCAAAGACCCTAAGTGAGGAGCTTAAGAATCTAGCAAGTTTGGGTTCCAATCCCTAATTCTCCATTTTCTGTCTGTGTGAGCTTGGGAAAGTTAATTAACCTCTCTGAGCCTCAGTTTCCTTATCTGGAAAATGGGGATCAAAATGAGATAATACCTATTAAGCAGCTGATCCTCAAAGCTGATTCTTATGAATTGTTTAATAGGGCTCTGGCCCAATCCCAGACCCTAATCCCAGAGATTTGGGAAATAGCTACAGGAAAGTCCAGGGTAGCAGCAGGCAGTGAGTGTGAAGATTTAAGAGTGTCAGCTTCTTCTCTGTCATTTAGTAGCGCTGTGACCTTGGGCTAGTTTATGTAACCTCAGTCTCCTCACTTTAAAGTGGGATAATAATAGCAGCGACCTCAGAGAGTCATTGTGAGGAATAAATGAGAGAATCCTGGAACGTGCTCAGGAGGTGGGCTTAGCTCTGAGGAAGCACTCCATGAATGGCCGCTATTTTTTGGCTGAAACCATGGGGAGAGAGGCTTTCTTTTCTTCTAGGATTGCTAAGCTGGTAGAATGAGAGCTGAGAGCTGCTGGGGGCTATCTGTGGGAGGTCCTGCCGGCAAAGGAAGCCAGCCCCAAGAAAGCCGGCCAGAAAGGAACTCCTGATGACTTTTTAAACGGTAACTTTAAAAAATAACATTAAAAACTTATTACCATGGGGTTGCCCCCCACACACGTTTAACTTATGCAAATCCAGCTGTCCATGCTTGTCTTGTAAGGAGGAAGTGAGGGCGCTCCTCAGGGGGCAGTGGGCTAGGTCCGAGGTATTGAGTGTCCTCCGGAATGGTAAGGACTGAATTTGTTCCTCCGTGGCTTGCGTAGCTGCGGGAGGCACAAAACCAAGGCCCCTTTTTCTCCCCCTACGCAGTGGTTCCCAACCATCCCAACGTTTAGCAGCAGGATGCCCTTTTTAAAACCTCCCCAAATCTTACCAACCTGTTGTCTAAGAAAAGGCATAACAACGTAAAGCCATTCTGATTTATTCTCTGGTTTTAAGGGATTTTTTTTTTCATTGCACTAACGCTGAAAATCTAGTCATATGTCTATGAGTGGGAGGTATTGTTTATTCATTTTATGGACAGTTCCCACAGTTCTTTGGCTATATAGGCCCTCACGCTGACAGTAGCCCAACCCCCCAGACCTCTGCTGCCTGCAGGCTGCAACAGGGCGCTTCTCAGTCTGTGGGCTGCAGCCCACTGAGCTGGCCTTCAGCTCCCACCTAAAGGCCATGCACTGATCCCGAGGCCACGGTCTTCCTCTGGTTCTTATGAACAAGAAACACATTGATCGATTTCTAGCTTTGCACATGACTAAGAGCCACTTTCTAGGAAACTACTAAATGAGTTACTACAATTTACTAGTCATAACTAAAATTAGTGTGTTACTAGAGTTTACTAAGAACTCAGCTACAGTGTTCTTCTTGGAAGTCTGGCTCCTGTTCCAAGTTTGCCAACATTGTAAAACTCCTACTGCACTAGTCAGGAAGTGGGAACTGGTGTGTAAATGGGATAAAGGGTCTTTGGCGTTGCTAAGTGAGCTAAATGTCAAAAGAATTTGAGAGCCACTGTTTCAGGATGTGGAATTCAGAACCCCTTCTCTGGGGTACTTTAGCCACCCTCTCCCTCACCACACATTTCAACAGCCATGACATTTCCAGCTGCCCCTACATCAGTGCTGGCCTCTGTATATCTAAACCACAATGAGTTACTCACACAACATACTTTAGACCACTAGTACCCATAAATAACATTAAAATTCCAGTTCTGACCTTCAAATGCCTAAACCTTCTTTATATATTTCATAAACATTCATTAATACTCTAAAATGCTAAAATTAGACATGGGTTAGTTCTGGGGCATACAGTGGTAATCATGTCTGTCACATTCCCTGTCTGCATTAAGCTTACAGTCAGGTGTCAGAAAAAGACATTACACAAGTAAACAACAAAGCAATTATACAATTCTAGGTGCTTAAACAACTGAACGAGGTACTGAGGTAGAGGATAGCAGGGGAGGCCCTATTTAAACACAGTAGTCAAGGAAGGTGTGATCAGCCAGGATTCTGAGGTTGCAAGCAACAGAACATGATCCTGGAATTTGGTTGGAAAAGCATAAGGGGACTCACAGAAGCAATGGAAATACTAAATAAAGTATAGGAAGGACAGGAACCAGGGAAATTCTTGGGATCTAGAGAGCAAGGAGTGGAGTGTGTTCGATGTCTCACATACAGGATGTATCAAGGCCAGCCATTTCCCATTCCTGGTCAAGGGTCCCTCCATTGCTGGAGAACAGGGTAGAAGGGCAGGGCGTCTTGACTGACAGTTGCTCCAAGACCACATGGAACAGGGAGGGGGAAACAGGGGTTCTATGGCAATCCCACTGGTGGGCCAAACCTGTGTGTGTTTCTACCTCCTTCCCTTCTGTTTCCATTGTCAAGGCTAATAACAGCTAAATCCTTGCCTTTTCAGCCTCCCTTGCAGCAAGGGGGTGGCCACATGACATAGGTCAGGCCAATGAGAGGCCAATGAGAAAAGCTCCTGGAGGTGGGGAGTGCGTGTTCCGGGAAAGCTTTTGTTTTTGAGTGAAACGGACAGATGTTGCTGGTACCACCACTCCCACTTCTTTCTGTTTTGAACACAGCTATTAAGCCTAAATGGCAGCCATCAGCCATCTTACAACGAGAGAAAAAGCCCAAGAGAATGACAGAGGTCTGGATATGGCTGTGTCACTGAACAAACTCTACAATCACCTGAGATTTTGTTTTGTGAGAAAAATAAACCACCATTTTGTTTAAGCCATTGTTTGTCACGTATTCTACTGTTACTTGCAGCCAACCATATTTTTAGCATATTGTGGCAGATTGTATTATTATTCCCAACTATTTGCTCCCTTCCCTATAATAGGATTATACATCTCTGTCCATTGCCATGTGAATCACAGTGCCTCCCAAGAGTGGTGCATCCGTCCCCCATCCTGACAGACTTGGACATGTGACTTATTTTGGCCGATGGAATGTCAGCAGGTATGACTCACATTCATATGCCAAGTCTGAACTAAAAGCTTGAAGAGAGATGGTGCAGTTCAGTCCTGTTACCTGCTGTTTTCCATCAGCTACAAAGGCAACTTGTCCCAAACAGAGATTGCACCTTCAGCCTGTGTCCAAGAATGAGAGATGCATAGAGCAGAGCTAGCTGTAGCAGCTGAAATCTAACAAACATGAAAGAAATGTTTATTGTTGTAAGCCACTGAACTTGGGGGTATTTGTTACCGCAGCAAAGCTGACCCATACCCCAAAATGATGCTGTTTCCCAAGAAACTGGCATGGATATTGGGCAGGCAAAATTTATGTGTATTGAATATTGAAGGCCTTATTAAGAAAGAGACAAAAAAGCTGAGGCCTAAAGCCTGCAAAATAATCAATCAGGCAGTGAATCAGTTCAGAGAACCACATGCTCAAAGATCTGAAGTAGGGAAAGCATGTGGAATTTTTAAGAAATTGGACAAGTTTAAGAGTTTGGCATGGCTGGAACAACCCTGTTCTTACCCCTTACTCTGTTTCCAATCTTTCAGCTTTGACTCATTTTTCTAGTGCCACTCTCATATCCCTTGACTTGCTGACCCATCTCAGATTCACTGTCCCTGACCCTCCACCTCTCTGTAAGGACTCAGGTTGCAATTATCTCTGGCTCATCCGCCTCTTAAGCTCTTTGGGGTATTGTACTTGCCCGTTCCAGCTCTGATTCCAAGAACCAAACACCAGCCTAAATTAGGCCTCTGGAAACACAAAGCCAGGCATCATTCTCTCCATCTCCCCACCCAGGTTCATTTGATGGGGCTCCAATTCAGCATCAGGGTAGCAGAAATCCCTACATATATTTCTTAACTGGGGACTACACACAGCTTGTTAAGCTTAATTAATGAGGCCTTATCAACTCATTTTTCATGCTTTGGTGGAAAGTTGAATTCTCCATGCAGGTTGGGAAAACAGATGGGTGGGTGTGTCTACAAGGATATCAGAGGTAGGTTGTATTCCTGGTGGGTACTCCTTGGATACTCTGTCTAATATAGTCAAAATCCCAAGCTTATTAAACCAAATGATAAATCTGCTCCTAAATCCTATGAAACAGACCCATTTTAAGATACCCACCTGCACACAGGTCCTATCTCTGAGACCCTGCCTCCATCCCAGCCCTGCAATGCTTCCCTGTGGTTATCCATTGCTCAAGAAGCTTCTTGGTGCTTTGTGGATTTTCTGCCCTTGGTTCGAAAGAATTGTTTTTACAATAAGTTGTGTCTTACTAATGGGAGCCTGAGCAGGTCTGAGACATTCAGACTAGACCATCTGCTCTCAGTTTTGCCCACAGCTATGTTATCTAGTACAAACCATGGTATTGTTATCTGGAGAAGTACTCCCACCCATCCCAGACTGCTCACTTGGAAGAAGATTTGTTTTTTTTCCTAGTGAGTCAAGGTGCGTCTGCATGGAGAGGAGCTGAGGAAGGATAGGGACATGGAGAAATGGAAACATAAATTTGGAAGCTAATTGAGACCGGAAGAGGCTGCTGGTCCTTTGCGAATTCACAGGCTAGGGTGACTTCAGACAACTTCAGCATTGCAAACATGTTTTGTTGGGCTGGAACGATGATTTTTAAAAACTTGCATGTGAATACTTTGAGCAGGAATATCTTTTCTTGTTCATCACAGTCCTCACCATTCCCTATTGTCACACATCCAAGGGTTTCCTTCACTGCATCTCGTTACCTGTCTGGCTTCTGTAGCCAACTGGGATTGTCATCTGTGCTTTGTGTAAAAATTCTGGTAAGAAAGGGCTAGAAGGGATCTATCATTCAGTTCAACACTGACTTTACACTTGACATCTGTCTACCAGAATCCCATATTATTGGCCTTAGTTCATCGTTTTAATGTATTAAATGTGCTAAAGAGTTATGAAAGTAAAAGGAGTGTCTCACATGGTTTTGGACTTGACCACAGATGAAAAACTAACATTTTTCACCAGATTCTGAAGCTTGAGAAGGAAAAGAACTTTGCAAGTTCCCTTTGGAAGAGAAGTGAATTCTCGGTGGTATCATTTCTGCCTCTGGGAGCATAAGACTTCTCATGGGAGGAAAAGTCAAAATGTCTCTCTAAACAGAAAGGGGGAAAAAGGAAATGCACTTTGGGTCTGCCATGATGGAGAAAGCTGGTCCAGAGGCAGTGCCGAGGGCAGGGGGGGCAATGTGTCCAGACATGGTAAGAGACACTCCAGCTGCATTCCCCAGCTCAGCCTGAACTTTCGACCCCACTGTCTACTCTAATTACTGGAACCAGCAGGATTAATTCCTCGACCTACTTTCCAGTCCTTTTTGCTGCCACAGAGCGATAAGACCTCACTGGGCTTCACTCCGTCATTTTAATGCAGCAGAACTCTCTGAGAAGTTACATGCAAACTCGCATTTGAACCAAAGAAGGATCTCATCTTTGAGCTGAAGAAAGAGGCTCTGGATAGTTCCTTTTCAGCTGATTCCAACATTCACTTTCTCTAAAGTTGCTCAACAAAGAGCCATCAAACACAGGAAAAAAATCCCCCACTTTGGGAATAGTCAGATAAAGAAATAAAAACAAGATATCATTTTATATCTACTAAATTAGCATAAAATTTAAACCGATAATACCAAGAGCTGGTGAGGTTGTAAGAACCTATATGTTCTCAAGTTGCTGGTTGGCACAATTTTATAATACAGCAGTATGTACCAGGGCCATTAAAAACACTGCCATCCATTCATCCAGTAATCTCATTCCTGGGACGTTATCCAAAGGAAATGGTTCAAAAGAAGGAAAAAGCTGTATACATAGAGACCTTCCCTGCAGCATAGAGACTTCCCTAGTAGCAAGATGACCTGTAGTCTGGCAAACCCAGGGGCCAAATTCAGCCTGAGACCTGTTTTTATGTGGTTAACAAGCTAAGAATGTTTTTCTTTTAAAGGATTCTTAAAAGATTGTTAAAACAAACAAGCAAACAAAGGATATGTGAAGTTTGCTGACCATGGAGTAAGAGAAAACTGGATAAAGACTCTAAAACCACCTGGGGAAATGTTTACAATACATTAAACTTTGCAGGATATAAATGCAATGTTCTCTATGATATCAACCATGTAAAAGTATGTCATGGGCAGACAGACAGGAAGAGAAGGCAAAAAAAAAAAGAAATCTGTTGTTTGGGAGTAATTTGAAATGATTTATTTTCTTAAAAGTATTCTTTCTTACCAGAAACAGCCCAGATGCTCATGGGTAGGTAAAGAGTTTATTGAGTAAATGCAGCATCCTCACAATGGAGCAGTACACTGTCATCAAAAATGATGTGGTGGGTCTGTATTTCTTGAGGTGAAAAGATGCCTGTGACATACTGTTGAGTGAAAAGATACATTATTGAGCAGCATGCCCAGTGTGATCTCATTTCCATAAACTGAATGTGGGTCCATCTCTGTATGTGCATGGAGAACAATTTGCAAGGAAGGATAGACACTGAAATTATCTGTGGGTGATGGGATTTGGGGTGAATTTTATTTTCTGTTTACTATTTGAAGGTTTATGGACTTTTTTGCAAGGACCCAGATGATGGTCTGCCTTGTCACACACCTTCCACTTTAAATGTTATTTCCTCTAGTCTGGGGCTCTCAGACCCAGACCTGAGAATCATTTGAGGGAAGTAAAGCACTTTAAAATTTAGAGTGGCACTAAAAATCAGTAATCACCATAGAATCTAATGCCATATTTAAAAAAAAAATCAAAATGAGTGGAGAAAATCCATAATGAACAAATATTAAAATTTTAAATAAGGACAGACCAGTCTCACCAACCTTTCCTTTGGTTCAGGCCCCAGCAGGGCCTGGCCCTGCACTGCTACTGACTCTGACCTTATTCAAAATGTTGTATTTTGCTTATCATGGATTTTTTGTCATTAACTTTTATTTTTAAAAAGTATCCTATTATATGATGTTACTTACCTTGATAGTGAGTTTTTTGACACCCCTTAAATCTATACTAAAAAGCATTGAACTGTACACTTTCAAAAGAACTTTATAATATATGTAATATGTATTATGAATGAAGTTGTTTAAAAACTTTATGGATACTGAAATTTGAACTTAATGCAATTTTCATGTATTACAAAATATTCTTCTTTTGACTTTCTCCCAACTGTTTATGTGTGTAACACATTTTTAGCTCACGGGTAATATAAAGCAGGTGGCTGTTCCGATTTGACCCACGGGCCGTAATTTCTGACTCCTGAATTAAAACATGGGAAATGCTTGACACAGAACCAAGTGGGCAATAGTTTAACTTAAAAGGAGTCAACAGGCCTCCGTGAGGCTGTTCCCTCCAACAGCAGAGGCTAATACCTACTGCTTCCGGTTATGCGAAGGAAATGCTGCCTGTGTAGAACAGGACCCTTTGGCGTGTCAATATTTTCCCACATAACCAGGAGTGGGGAGCTAAGCCAGGCCCCAGGCACCTGCTCTCAAGGCTCTGGGGCTGTTGAATGGTGCCTAGTATCACTATTTCTGTTCTCATCACCCCTTGGTCTCTTTCTGCCACAATAGTCCCCACTTCTTGTTCATATTTCTCAGCAGTTTTTTCATGACTGTCCAAGCGGCCGCCACCTAGCACCTTATCTGCTTCCTTACTGCATGACAGAGCTGTAAACCCGCAGATAACCCTGGCTCTCAGCTGCTGCCTTATCGGACACTGGCTACAATAATTAACCATGCAGGGGAATAAAAACAAATATTGGACAGCAAATGCTTCATGTGTGACAGAAAGGCCCTTACTCAACGAAGCCTGTGGGCTCTGCTGTTTCCCTGTCACTCTGCCTCACAACAGCTTTCCTGAAATTTCCACCCGCCGGGCTCCTGCTTCACCCACCTGTTCCCACTGAGCAGCAAACCTGCACGGCTGAGTCTTTTGTCCTCACCCTTAAAGACCTTTTCCTCACCCCTTCTCTTCCCCAAGTCTTTCATGCCCCCGAATTCTTCCACTTTGATCTGTCAGGTCAGACTACCAAAAAGTAAAATGGACCAATGACACTTCCATCACTGGCTTGTTGGGACAATTAAATAAGGCCAAGTACATGAAAAACCTGGCTTGGTGCCTGACCCCAGGTGGGTCTTAGTGGATAGCTGTTAGTATCATTTCCATAGAGGTGTTGAATAGTGCCTAGTATTTACAGGCATGCCCTTATTCCCCAGGGGAACAGACTGTCTATAAGGTAAACTTCATCACCTGAAGTGCAACAAATATCTTGTTCTACCAAACCATTCATTCGTTCATTCATTCATTCAAACAGTGTGGGGATTCTGTATCATGTTAAGTAAGCTGGACTCTTCTGTAACCATTGAAGGCACTGACATTTTTTAAGTGTAAAACAAAAAAGACATCAAGACTATATAACTGAACATCTAAGCTCCAAGCACTGTTGCAGACAAGAGCAACATGCTTCCTGTCCTCAAGGAGCTTAATAAAGTTGAGAGGCAGAGCTAAGCACACCATGTAGGTTGCATGCAGGAAAGATGAATTAGTTCAGGAAGGTTCAGCCCAAGAGGCTTCCTGAAGGAGGAACAGGAGTGAGTGGCCCTTAAAGGATACATGGGAAAGGTCCAGATGTGAAGGGGCTCAGGCCTCCACCTCCCAGGACAAGGGAAAAGTACAGATGGTCCTTGCAGTAATTTTAGCCAACCGTCCACACTGGCAGCCATTCTTAAATGTCGTTGGAAAAGCTTCCTAGGCTCCCGCCTTTTTTCATAAACCTACAAGGTCCACACTGTAGAGGGTTTGACTCTTGGCTGCCGAAGAGGGTCACTGAAGCTTTCTGTGCTTCAATTTCTGGATCCACAACATGGAGATGATAAAGAGAGTGTCCCAGGGGTGTGATCAGGATAAAATGAAACAACGTACGCAGAACGTTTGGAGGCTGGTAAAGGTAGAGATTGTCATGCACGTTTACCCTTGCCAACTTCTCCCTCCTGCTTACTCCCCACTCACAGGCAAAAGGAGGTGAGTGGATGCTAAACAGTTACCGAGACAAAACAAAGTAAACCCAGCTGAAGTCTTTTTATCACCTGTCGCACCTGGTGATTTATTAATGACTACCTCTAGGAGAGGAAGCTGACTCCTGTCTTTTAGCTGCTTTGACAGTTGGGTAGACCCTGTTAGTTGTTTACCCAATACCCATTCCCTCACTCTTGCTTCTTAATAGAATACAATTTTGTTTTGGGTAGCAAGGTGTCAGCCTCCAAGGTTAGATCATAATGGGTCTAAGTCAATCTGGTCATGTGTCTTTATTTCTGCCCAGATGTATTGAATTAAATGAGACCAAAGCAGAAGGCTTTTGCTTTCTTGACAAATGAGTTCACAGCTGGCACTGTCTCTGCCATTATCTTCCTGGATGAATCAGGAAAGTGAGGGCTGGTGCTGTGGCAGCCACAGTATGATCTTGAGCAAAGTGGTCAAAAGACTCTCAGAGACAGTAGTCCTGACATGACTAAGTCACTCAACCAACACCACAATTTTTGTTTGGCGAAAAGACAGACCTTTCTTTATGTGTTTAACCACTGTAATAGTTTTGGTTACAAACAGCTCCAAAGGTAATCCCAACTCTTTGAGCCGGGTTAATCATAGGCAGGCTTTCATTCAGAGCCAAGAGCACCAAACCAAAGCACTAAGTCACGGATATCTGTGGTCTAGAGTCAGAGTACCAGGCGGGCTCAGCAATTCAGAACTCAGGTCCTGGCAGTGAGGCCAGGAGCAGAACACAGGAGAGCCGAGCCCCCTTCACTAAGCCAGAAATATGGCAGCAGACTAGCTGGAGGAGGAAGAAGTGCCTCCATCCAGTCTGGCAAGCTAGGGCATGTTGGGGCCAGAGGAACAGGTCTCCAGCAGAGACAAGGGCTCACGCACCCTGACACCTGACTGGATCTGGGCTTCTCACTCTACTACATCTTGTCCCCTGCTTCCTCAAGCTCCTGATATCTTGTTTCTCTGATTATCTCTCATGAGGTCTTATTTTTACAACCTTCCCCCTTTGTTGACTTGTTTCTCAGAATAAGGTAGAAAGCTGATAGGGAAACAGGCTTAAAACTCTCAGGGGCTGTAGGCCCTTTTCCCCACTCCCCCCTCCGACCCCCCCACCCTGCATAAACATTTGCTGAGTGAGTGACTGAATGCATGAATGAGCAGGTCCTGCAGATTCCATCCTGTTACTATCTGTGTTAATCCATAATAATTTCTATTTGCCTTTGGAATGCATTATGTAATTTGAATTCTGCAAATTTACTCTCCTAATTATGTTCTTCTTTGACTAACACAGAAATTACTTTGCACAGATTGAGTGACGGTGGGGGAAGTTTGCTAGGTGTTGGGATCATTAGGTAGATAATCCATATATTGGCAGTCAAGAGCTGTCTATATGAGGAAGGTCAACTAGACTGATGTTTGAAGCGTGGGAAGTATATGTGCAGGTGCGTATGTGCCTGGAGTCCTGCTTCTGCATTAGCCAGTCCATAGAAACTGGGCCTATAAAACCCTACCTACCAGCTAGCTCAGTCATAGTCTAGACTTTCTGACCTATCCTGTCACGATTCTGAGAGTTACAAGGTAGTGCATGGCTTTGAAGATCCAGCACTGAGTTAGATTACATCTGGCCCTGCTCAGACCTCAATGCCAGGGACTAGGTCTCAGGCTAGTGTACAAGATGCTGGGATACTGTATTATCTCCCTGCTTGTTCAATACAAGAAAGAAAGAAAGAGGAAGAAAGAAAGGTCGGGTGGTTGGATGAATTCTTTATATAATGGGTTCCCAGGCTCAACTCTTGGTTGTCCGGGGGCAATTGCTATGTGTTGTCCCCTGCACCCTCCTTCTACCTGGCTCTCTACTGATTGACTCTTCTGTTTGGGCTGGGGCTGGGGTTCACTTGGACCTTGGTTATTAGGCTCTTCTTTGCCCTGAAAAGGATCCCAAGTGGCCAACCCAGCTGGAGATTCTTGGCCTTAAGTACCTGGGCCTGGGATGCCTGGTTCCTGGGCTTGTTCCAATGTTTAGACATTTGACAGGGCCTGGCCTGGCCACGTGCCTTTAAGCCAGAAGGTGTCACTCCCACCACATAGCCAGCATTCGATTCAAATGAACCACTGACACTGCCAACCTATTCACAGCCTTTGTCCTGAACCATTTGCCTTGACCTAGCTAGCCTGGCTTTTGTTCCTAATATCCTCTAGGTATCTTGGCTCCAACCCCTATATTAACCCCCAGATTGATTTATGATTCCACACCATTGACTCTGATCTCATGTTTCTCTTCTGGACGATGGGTCACACTTGACTTCCTAACCCACGATTGTGTCACTGAGCTCTGCCTTCCCTCCTTAATGAAGACTCATGCCAATCCCTTTGATTACATCACCCCTGGCAGCTTTGGGCTACGACTTGACCAAATGCGTGCTCCTAGGTCCACAGCATCCTGTAGCCTTCTCTCTCCTATGCATGCCTGGCCTCAGGATCTAGAGCAGGACTGGCTACATGTGTAGAACTGCTTGGATCACTAATGCCAGCCTTCCCTGATCTCTCTTGGCAGCTTTCATTCATCAAATACGTACTATGTGTCAGCACCGTGCCAGGTAATAGGGACTTAACGGCAGCCTAGACATACACAGTCATTGCACTAAAACCTCTGAGAGAGAGGGATGTGTAAACAGGCAATGCAGCATGTTAAGAGCCAGAACAAAAATACAAGAGCTCTGCAAACCATCCCAGCATCTCCCAACGAGAAGTCAGAATGGGAATGAAGGAGAGGACAGTGGTGCCAGATACCAAGTGGGATCCAAACGGAAACCCAGGGAATCGGTGATTGCAAGTTCTGTACTCTGGAAACCAGAGTCACTTCCTCCTCTGGGGAGGAAAAAGCACTGATGGCCCAATAGGCCTGCCCTGCCTTTAGCAACAACGAAAGCCACCAGTTGTTCCAATAACCAAGCTCTGGGGGACCAGCACAAAGGAAGACTTTATGAAACCTCCCTCTCAAAAGCAGTACAGAAGTGTCCCCTTATCCATGATATGTTCTCAGACCCCCAATGGATGCCTGAAACTGTGGAGAGTTCCAAATCCTATGGAAAGCTTTTTCCTATACACACATACCTATGATAAAGTGCAATTATAAATCAGGCACAGCAAGAGATTAACAACATTAACCAATAATAAAATAAGACAATTATATATTGTGATAAAAGTTATGTGAATGTGGTTTCTCTCTCTTTCTCTCTAAATATCATACTGTACTCACCTTTCTTGTGGGGATATAAGATGATAAAATGCCTACTGTGATCAGATGAAGTGAGGGGAATGACGCAGGCATTGTGAAGGAGAGTCAGGCTGCTTTTGGCCTGCTCATTTGTCAGAAGCAGGATCACTGGCTTCTGGACAGCAGGAAACTGAAACCTCAGAAAGGGAAACTTCAGATATGAGGTAACTATTGTATGTATTGCTCCAAAGCTCAGGTGGAGTTTTTGCCCAAAAGGAGAGAGTTGCAGGAGTTACTGAAAACACAAACACTATAAATTCTGCCCCAAGATAATGGGGACAGGGTTTTTAAAGAACTCTCCTATGTAAAAAAAAATTAGAAGGAAGCTGGGCTCTTGTTGCATGAGATGAGAATCCAAGAGAAACATGCAGTATGGAAGTCTTGGAGTAAGGCAGCGTCAGAGTGATGTGCAAAGTAAATGCAATAAATGGTAAAGTTTTCTCCTCTCCCACACGTACATAGTCTTAATACAGTATGGTACCTGGAAATGAATTCACTAATTTGAACTATGTGAGGAGAGAAAAATCTAAAAGACTAAGTGGTTCAAATGATAGAATATATTTGGAAAGACGTTATTTAATTACCTGGAAAAAAGTATAGTAGCAGTAGTGTCAGAAAGGGTCTGCTCACATGAATATATAAGGCTTGTTTGGTAATAGGACACTGTTTTAGGCAAATGCTGTTGAAAGCGCTGTCCCTTCCTCTTCCTGTCTGGATGGGCTTCCCCCACATTATATGCTCGGCTTCCTTGCACTGGCACTGACTCTACTCTCCCCCTTAGAACATGTGCTAGATAGAGTGCAAGGGGACAAGCTGGCTTCTCAATACAGGAAGATCCCAAAATGCATCCCTGTTATATTTGTTACCACATGAATTTCTTTGTCAAAACCTTTTGTGTTAGTCCTGATTCTCCTAGAAGCAGAGGCTAAAATGGGTCTTAAAGCAGAAGGGTTTTATTAGGGGAAAGGTTTGTGTGAGAAAAAATAGAGAGGGAATCAGGGGGTTAGGAGGACCGTCAGACCCTGAATGAAGAAGAGAGGGAAGGAAGGTTTTGTGAGAGCATCTAAGACCCCTGTGCTGCCTACAGGTTTGGCAGGGCCCTTGACATATGCTGTTGTGCTCAGTCATTGGCTGGAAGCAGCAGACCTGAGTAGGTCAGAGCCAGCACTGGACCCTTGAGCAATTTCAAGTATTGTGCTACGATGTCCTTAGGGAACATTGCCATGGTTGCTCTATCTCTCATCACAGTTTCAAGTTCAAATACATATATGTCTGGACTAGGGCTTTCTGCACAGCTTTTGCACGTGGGAGACAATCATAGAGATACAAAGTTTGCATGCTAAAGTATTGCTGAGATAGTCCAATGGCTTGTGAAGACCACTGGCGTAAATACTTAAAATTCAAGGCAGAGCTTGTCAAGGGTAGCCCATTTCTGGCAAAAACTCTTGGGACACCTGTTAAAATTTCTTTATTTCTGCCCGGACGTATTGAATCAAAACCCTTGGGGCTGAAACCCAGAGGTCTAATAGATACGATATTTATCCATAGCACCAAGGTAAAGGGAATCTTGTTTGAAATTATTTACACCAAACCCCAATTAAATAACTGAATAAGTGAAATCTATATTTTAGTAACACAACCTCCTGACGTTCTTCTTCCTGCTGGTAGCTCCATACTCTATTCTGCTTCAAAATCCCTTCTCTTTTCCAAGCCCTCTTTTCAGAGAGCTTAAAAAAAAAAAAAAGAAAATTCTCAGAAAAACTGTGCTTCAGAAAAAGCAGTAAGGTTACTCAATTGTTTCCCGCTTGTTAGTTTGAGGATCTTAAATGATGCGGTTGTTGTGCACGCATCTGCTGTTCAGTTCGCACGCCTGAACGACCGGTCTACAAGATAAAATCAAGCATAATAATTCAAGTAACCTGTGTGTGATTTCTCCTCACCCACATTTCAGGGCTGGCTGTGTTTGAGGTAAAGAATAAATAATTAAATCACAGCGGAAATGCAGGGGAGTGTCGGTGGGGTCACCCCGCCACCTCGCACCTCTACCTCTTCTAGATTGCTAACACTTTCTCCTTACACGCCTGGCTGGATTTGATAAACCTCCACCAGACCTCTTTCCCAAAAAGGCTTGAGTGCCCCTTTTCCCAACCTTAAATCTAGCTGGACAGAGGGGCCACATTATCTTTCGCCTGCCTTCTAACCTTCAATATAAAGAAACTCCACAATACAGACGGCGCTGAAATTTGAACCAATGCTACCACAGTATGCAGATTAGGAAGTCGGAAACACCCGCCCATTGGCTGATTGCTGGTGTGACGTCACAAAGGCCCAACCCCTAAGTGGCCAGAAGTGCTGTGGTTTCTGGACAAGTTTGAAAAGCTTTTATTATTTGTGTGTGTGTGTGTGTGAGCCCTCCCCTACCCCCCCCCAACTTTTTTTTTTAATCAGCTGGTGCTGGTGTCCTGCATTTCCTGTGTTAAGGGGAAAAAAAAGTGTTCATGTACTACTGCCAGAGCTGAAGGACTCAGGGCCAAAGAGCATTTTGTTCTTGGTATGGCACCTCTGTCCCTTTCTTTAGGGCTGACCAATGTTTTGAAAAAAAGTGACATGAGGGAAAGCTAGGAACTCCACATGAGCTATTGGCGCACACATCTCCATGTTGCAAGGGGACCTCTCCAAAGCTTGGTGGTTTCCAAGAAGTCCCAGGCTGACTCAAACTCTGAGTCAGCTGGTGAAAGTCTTTGGCTGTGATCCGGACCCCAAACCTAAGGAAATACAGGCATAGGAGGTTGCAGGCCTCCTGACTTTTCCCTATTCCTATTTTCTAGGTTTAAAGCAGAGACAGAATCAAAGTCCCTTGACTTGTGAGCACCTGACAGCCAGCCCCTCAGTGTGAAGCTACCAATTTCAATACTCGCGAAAAGTTGAAGACTATTAGAACTGAGGGAATGCTCATGAAGAGAGAACAAAATAGATAACTTCAATCTTCACACACCCTGAAACTTCGTCTTTCCCCAAACAACTGCCCTTGAATTGTGACACTACCTAAAAGCCACTAGGACTTTTCCCAACATCTCTAACCACAGGGAAATCCCTCTTCCCTAAACTGACAGTCGGAGATGTAACAGTGGAATGTTTCATGGGAGTGGGGTTGGGGGGAATGCCACATAGTTCTTTTTGTTTGCCTAGATACCATGTCACCTCCTGGGATTAGCATCCATTTTTTTTCCTTCGGGGAATCATCCCACCCTCATTGTTAGTCTTCGGTTAGAAAGGGATCCCTTGCCTCCAGCTCTAGACATGTATGTATCCCAGGCCTGACCAATTCGTGCGTTCCATTTTCCTGACTACACGGTGACTGGATCAGGACTGGGCATGTCACACATGTGATCCAGTGACAGCTAATCCTGGACTTTGTTGGGGACTCTTTGAGAATAAGGGTTCTCTTTTCTCACTGGCACTGTTAAATCAATGGGAGCAGCCATGGGACCGATGATGACCATCTTTGATCTACAAAGAAAGAAGCTATTCAACAATAAAGTCAATACCAAAAAAAAAAAAAAGAGCTAAAAGAGAGATTTCTTACAACGCTGTTTGTGCATCTGGAACCAGCTGTGTTTGAAACATTACCCCCTTTGCATTTAGTTAATGGAGCCAATACAGTTTCTTTTTTATATGTCAGATGGAGTTGAGTTTCTGTTAACTCAGTAAAAGAGCTCTCACTTGTACATCCAGCCACAGGGAACCCTTACTCTCAAGGGTGGGTTGAGAGCTACATTCGTCCCCTCCCCGTCTGGCTTCTCACTGGTTTCCTCTGCTTGAATGCTGGGGGAGGGGAAGGGTTGGTGGGATGGCATACGGGTGACAGATAGGGGAGACTCATTCATTCTGGAGCAGCAAAGCACAGGGATCAAATGAAGTTGACTGGGGCCAGGTAGAGCTGAGCAGCTAACACCACTTCTTTGAGCCTCACTTCTCTCATCTGTAACATGGGGAGAATGAAAGGCTTGGCATTGTGTGGAGGTTTTATGCTTCATGCCTGGCACACAGTAAATGCTCAAGAAATAGTAGCCGACTTCCGGGAAGATGGCAGCATGAGCAGGGTGGTGGAAATCTCCTCCCAAAACCATATGTATTTATGAAAATACAACAAGTACAACTATTCCTAAAAAAGAGACCAGAAGATACAGGACAGCACACAGCCTGCAGCTATACCTGAGAGGACTCGGCACCCGCGAGGCGGGTAAGATACGGAGCCGCGACCCGGCGGGACCCGAGCACTCCCCCACCCCAGCGCACTGGCGGGAGGAGAGGATTCAGAGACGGGAGGGTGTGGAAGTACAGGACCACAAAATAACCAGCCCCGGTGATCTGTGCGGGGAGTGCTGACACACATTGTGCGGTGTAGCGGAGAATGGACAGACAGAGGGTGCAGGATCTGAGCGGGGAACGTACCCGGGTCCTTGCAGCCAGCTCCTGGGAAGAAAAAATTTAAAAAAAGAAAAGTGCGCACTTTTTTCAGCGGTCTTAAAGAGACAGGAGCCCAGCGGAGGAGCTGGATCGTCCCAGCACACTCAGCCCAGCAGGCTGGGAATCCTGGGGAGTTTCGGACCCCTTGGTTGGCGACTGGGAAAGGGTGGCTGCACATAGACTTCCCACCCACAGAGATCAACAGCCTCCCATTCGTTCCCACCCTGGCCAGAGATATAAAGGGCCCTGTGGAATGGCATGGCTGCGGCTTTGGAATAGTGGAGCAACAGCGCCACCTGCAGTATCCCCACAGAATCTACTCCCAGTGGCCGTTTTTTTGTTTGTTTGTTTTTGTTTTTTGTTTTTTCTTCTCTTTCTTTTTTCTTTTCTTTTCTTTGTTTTTTTTTCGCTCTTTTTTTTCTTTTCTTTTAAAAGTCTTAAAGAGCCCAGCTGACATACGTGGCACCTACCAGCGACCACTTCTATAGCCATGAAAACAGAGGAATATGGTCCAGACTAAGATCAACCAGACAACACCAGAGAGGGAGCCTGAGGGATGGAAATGCACAATCTTCCTGAAAAAGAATTCAGAATAAAAGTCATAACCATACTGATAGATCTACAGAGAAATGTGCAAGAGCTGAGGGAGGAAGTGAAGGAAGTGAGGAAAGACAATGCAGAAATCAGACAAGCAATCAACAGGCTTAACAGCAGACTGGATGAGATGCAAGAGACTGTTAATGGAATAGAAATCAGAGAACAGGAATACAGAGAAGCTGAGGCAGAGAGAGATAAAAGGATCTCTAGGAATGAAAGAATATTAAGAGAACTGTGTGACCAATCCAAACGGAACAATATTCGCATTATAGGAGTACCAGAGGAAGAAGAGAGAGAAAAAGGGATAGAAAGTGTCTTTGAAGAAATAATTGCTGAAAACTTCCCCATGTTGGAGAAGGAAATATCTCGCAGTCCACGGAAGCCCACAGATCACCCAACACAAGGGACCCAAGGAAGACAACACCAAGACACATAATAATTAAAATGGCAAAGATCAAAGATAAGGACAGAGTATTAAAGGCAGCTAGAGAGAGAAAAAAGATCACCTACAAAGGAAAACCAATCAGACTATCATCAGACTTCTCAACAGAAACCTTACAGGCCAGAAGAGAATGGCATGATATATTTAATGTAATGAAACAGAAGGGCCTAGAACCATGAATATTGTATCCAGCACGATTATCATTTAAATATGACGGAGGGATTAAACAATTTCCAGACAAGCGAAAGTTGAGATAGTTTGCCTCTCATAAACCACCACTGAAGGATATCTTAAATGGACTGCTCTAAAGGGAAGCACCCCTAAGGCTAAAAAGATGTCACCAGAGAAAATAAAATGATAGCAAAGAAAGCAGACCATCCAAATACTAACTAAAGGCAAAGAATAAAACACCTAGTATATAAAGATTGGAGGAGGAAGAATAAGAAGGGAGAGAAAGAAACATCGCTGTTTACAATAACTTAACAAGAAAGTTAAGTTAGATAGTAAAGAAACAACCCTTGAACCTTTGATAACCACGAATCTAAAGCCAGCAATGGCAATAAGTACATATCTATCAATAATCACCCTAAATGTAAATGGACTGAATGCACCAATCAAAAGACACAAAGTAACAGAATGGATAAAAAAGCAAGACCCATCTATATGCTGCTTACAAGAGACTCACCTCAAACCCAAAGATATACACAGACTAAAAGTGAAGGGATGGAAAAAGATATTTCATGCAAACAAAAAGGAGAAAAAAGCAGGTGTTGCAGTACGTCTATCATACAAAATAGATTTCAAAACGAAGAAAGTAGCAAGAGATAAAGAAGGACATTACATAATGATAAAGGGGTCAGTCCAACAAGAAGATATAACCATTATAAATACATATGCACCCAACACAGGAGCGCCAGCATATGTGAAATAAATACTAACAGAATTAAAGGAGAAAATAGACAGCAATGCATTCATTTTAGGAGACTTCACCACACCACTCACTCCAAAGGACAGATAAACCAGACAGAGAATAAGTAAAGACACAGAGGCACTGAACAACACACTAGAACAGATGGACCTAACAGACATCTACAGAACTATACACCCAAAAGCAACAGGATACACATTCTTCCCAAGTGCACATGGAACATTTTCCAGAATAGACCACATACTAGGCCACAAAAAGAACCTCAGTAAACTAAAAAATATTGAAATCCTACCAACCAACTTCTCAGATCACCAAGGTATAAAACTAGAAATAAATTTTAGAAAGAAATAAAAAAGGCTCACAAATACATGGAAACTTAACAACATTCTTCTAATTAATCAATGGGTTAATGACCAAATCAAAACAGAAATCAAAGAATATATGGAGACTAATGACAACAACAACACAAAGCCACAACTTCTGTGGGACGCAGCAAAGGCAGTTTTAAGAAGAAAGTATATTGCAGTCCAGGCTTATTTAAAGAAGGAAGAACATTCCCAAATGAATAGTCTAAAGACACAATTACTGAAATTGGAAAAAGAAGAACAAATGAGGCCCAAAGTCACCAGAAGGAGGGACATAATAAAGATCAGAGAAGAAATAAATAAAATTGAGAAGAATAAAATTGAGAGAAATAAGTAAAATAGGAAAAATCGATGAAAGCAAGAGCTGGTTATCTGAAAAAACAAACAAAATGGATAAACCCCTAGCCAGACTTATAAACAGAAAAAGAGAATCTACACACATAAACAGAATCAGAAATGAGGAAGGAAAAATAATGACAGACCCCCACAGAAATACAAAGAATTATAAGAGAATATTATGAGAATCTATATGCTAACAAGCTGGAAAACCTAGAAGAAATGGACAACTTCTTAGAAAAATACAACCTTCCACGACTGACCACACAAGAAACAGAAAAACTAGACAGACCAATCACCAGCAACGAAATTGAAGTGGTAATCAAAAAATTACCAAGAACAAAACCCCAGGACCAGATGGATTCACCTCTGAATTCTACCAGACATATAGAGAAGAAATAACACCCATTCTTTAAAGTTTTTCAAAAAAACAGAAGAGGAGGGAATACTTCCAAATGCATTCCATGAAGCCAGCATCACTCTAATACCAAAACCAGGCAAAGACCTCACCAAAAAAGAAAATTACAGACCAATATCCCTGATGAACGTAGATGCAAAAATACTCAACAAATATTAGCAAACCAAATTCAAAAATACATCAAGGGGATCATACACCATGATCAAGTGGGATTCATCCCAGGGATGCAAGGAGGGTACAACATTCAAAAATCTATCAACATCATCCACCATATCAACAGAAAGAAGAACAAAAACCACATGATCATCACCATAGATGCTGAGAAAGCATTTGACAAAATTCAGCATCCATTCATGATTAAAACTCTCAACAAAATGGGTATAGATGGCAAGTACCTCAACATCATAAAGGCCATATATGACAAACCCACAGCTAACATCATACTTAACAGCAAGAAACTGAAAGCTTTTCATCTAAGATCGGGAACAAGACAGGGATGCGCACTCTCCCCACTGTTATTCAACATAGTACTGGAGGTCCTAGCCACAGCAATCAGACAAAACAAAGACATACAAGGCATCCAGATTGGTAAAGAAGAAATCAAATTGTCACTATTTGCAGATGACATGATATTGTACATAAAAACCCTAAAGACTCCATTCCAAAACTACTGCAACTAATATCTGAATTCAGCAAGTTTCAGGATACAAATTTAACACACCAAAATCTGTTGCTTTGCTATACACTAACGATAAAATAACAGAAAGAAGATTCAGAAAAACAATTTCATTCACAATTGCATCAAAAAGATTAAAATACCTAGGAATAAACCTGACGAAGGAAGTGAAAGACGTGTACTCTGAAAACTACAAGACAATCCTAAGAGAAATTAAAGAGGACACTAACAAATGGAAATGCATCCCATGCTCTTGGCTAGGAAGAATAAATATTGTCAAAATGGCTATACTACCTAAAGCCGTCTACAGATTCAACCCAATCCCTATCGAAATACCAACACCACAAAAGACCCCGAGTAGCTAAAGCAATCCTGAGAAGGAGGAATAAAACAGGGGGAATTACGCTCCCTGACTTCAAGCTCTACTACAAAGCCACAGTAATCAAGACAATTTGGTATTGGCACAAAAACAGACCCACAGACCAGTGGAACAGAATAGAAAATCCAAACATTAACCCAAACATATACAGTCAATTAATATTTGATAAAAGTGCCTTGGATATACAATGGGCAGATGACAGCCTCTTCAGCAGCTGGTGTTGGAAAAACTGGACAGCTACATGTAAGAGAATGAAACTGGACTACTGTCTCACCCCATACACAAAGGTAAACTCAAGGTGGATCAAAGACCTGAATGTAAGTCATGAAACCATAAAACTCTTAGAAAAAAACATAGGCAACAAATCTCTTGGACATAAACATAAGTGACTTCTTCATGAACATATCTCCCCAGGAAAGGGAAACAAAAGCAAAAATGAACAAGTGGGACTTTATCAAGCTGAAAAGCTTCTGTACAGCAAAGGACACCATCAGTAGAACAAAAAGACATCCTACAGTATGGGAGAATATATTCATAAAAAACGTATCTGATAAAGGGTTGACATCCAAAAATATATAAAGAACTCATGCACCTTAACAAACAGAAAGCAAATAATCCAATTAAGAAATGGGCAGAGGACATGAATAGACACTTCTCCACAGAAGAAATTCAGATGGCCAACAGGCACATGAAAAGATGCTCCACATCGCTAATCATCAGAGAAATGCAGATTAAAACCACAATGAGATATCACCTCACACCAGTGAGGATGGCCAACATCCAAAACACAAACAACAACAAATGTTGGCGAGGATGTGGAGAAAAGGCAACCCTCCTATTCTGCTGGTGGGACTGCAAATTAGTTCAACCATTGTGGAAAGCAGTATGGAGGTTCCTCAAAAAACTCAAAATAGAAATACCATTTGATCCAGGAATTCCACTCCTAGGAAATTACCCTAAGAATGCAGCAGCCTAGTTTGAAAAAGACAGATGCACCCCTATGTTTATTGCAGCACTATTTACAGTAGCCAAGAAATGGAAGCAACCTAAGTGTCCATCAGTAGATGAATGGATAAAGAAGAGGTGTTACATATACACAATGGAATATTATTCAGCCATAAGAAGAAAACAAATCCTACCATTTGCAACAACGTGGATGGAGCTAGAGGGTATTATGCTCAGTGAAATAAACCAAGCTGAAAAAGACAAGTATCAAATGATTTCACTCATATGTGGAGTATAAGAACAAAGAAAAAATACTGAAGGAACAAAACAGCAGCAGACTCACAGAACCCAAGAACGGACTAATAGTTACCAAAGGGAAAGGGACTGGGGAAAATGGGTGGGAAGGAAGGGATAAGAGGGAAAAGGGGGCATTACGATTAGCAGACGTAATGTTGGGGGGCACAGGGAGGGCTGTACAACTCAGAGAAGACAAGTAGTGATTCTATAGCATCTCACTACGCTGATGGACAGTGACTGTAATGGGGTTGGTGGGGAGGACCTGATGAAGGGGGTAGTTTAATAACCATAACATTGCACATGTAATTGTAGATTAATGATACCAAAAAAAAAAAAGAAATAGTGGCCATTAGTTAATTCTAGACAACCCACCGTAGAAGAGATGGGCTCTCTTTCTCCTGCCTCTTGTGCAAAGTAGGGCCAATGGAGAGAAAGGCTCTGAAAGCCTTCAGTGCAGTTGTAACCAACATCTCTAAGCTACTGCCGACATTGCCAGCCACAAGCACCTGCTGAGCGAGCAGTGTGCCCCTGCCACTCCAAGAAGGGATTCCAATCCAGCCAGAGCAGGTGGCCTCCATTCTAGGCCAGATCCTGGCTGTGTGCAGTCTGTGAGCCCGCCCACCATTCTGAAACCCCAGCTGAGCTCTGTCCATTCTTTGCCTGCCCCGCCTCCCACCCCCAGCTTCCTTTCTTGATCCACTGCCTTTCATGTCCTAGGCACTGTGCTAGGAACTACAGGGGATGCAAGGAAAGAAATCTGCACCTACCACCTGCCACACAATGCCATGTGGACATTGCATATGCTTATCTCTCAGCCTCCTGAACCCTGAGACCTGTGTTAAACACACCCATTTCACAGAGGAGTTAGCTAAGAGCAGTGCCCACTGTAGGTGATAGAGTGACAATGCAAATCCTGATGTGTTTCTTCAAAGCCCAAAGCCCATATTCTCTCTTCTCCCCTAACATGCTACCTACCACACTAGAGATTGATTACATAGTGAAATGATGTTACATTAAAAAAACATAATTCACAATTGCATTTGTGAGACTTTTTCCCAGGCAAATAAAAACCTATGTTCATATTAAAGCCTATACGTGCATGTTTATAGTGGCTTTATTCATAATTACCAGAAACTAGAAATAGCCTAAATGTCCCTTCATTTGAGGATAGATAAAAAAAACCTGTGGTACATCCATTCCACGGAATATCATGTCCCACTACAAAGGAACATATTGATATATACATACAACTCAGATGTATCTTAAGGGCATTGCTGAGTGAAAAAAGAAAAGCCAATCTCAAAAGTTCACACCCTGTATAATTCCATTTTTCTAACAGTCTCAGGATAGAAAATGGAGACTAGATTAGTGGTTACCAGGACTGAAGTGAGGAGAGTTGTAGCTATAAAAGATTAGCATGAGGGAGGCTTGTGATAGTTACAGTTCTGCATCCTGATAGCAATGGTGGTTACACAAATTTACGCGTGGTGAAACTGCACAGAATTATACACATACATACAACTGAATATACCCCAAACCAGTGGAATCAGAGTAATTGATTGGTTGTACCAATGCCAGTTCCTGGTTTGGATATTGTGCTATAGTGATGCAAGATTTTTTCCATTGGGGGAAACTGGGTGAAGAGTACATGGGATCTCCCTTTTTTTTTAACTTCCTGTGAACCCATAATTATTAAAAAAAATATTTTAAGTTAAAAAAAACAACAGCATAGTGCTTAGCACATAGTAAATGCTCAATAAGTAGTAGCTATAAATCCCACTAGGACTCCAGCCCTTATGGAGCCATGTACATGGAGTAGGGAGACAGATATATTAACAGTTGACTCAAACACAAAAGGTAGAAAGCAGAGATGTGTGATAGAAATATACTGCAAGCCACATATGCAATTTAAAAACTTTTAGTGGCCACATCACAAAGGTAAAAAGGAATAGATGAAATTAATTTTAATAGGATATGCTATTCAACCCAATAAACTCAAAATATTATCAACATGTAATCAATATAACAATTAATGAGATAATTTACATTCTTATTTTTTTGTACTGTCTGAAATCTGTGTGTATGTAAAGCACATCTCAAGTGAGATGCTACATTGTCATTGAAAATACTTTATCTGTATTTAGACTTCATAAAATTTACAGTTGAAAAGTAGATTTATGTACCCAAGTCATTCCAAATGTGCTTAAGTTTTCCGATAACTGAATGAAGAATTTTTTTAACTTAAATTAATTAAAATTAAATAGCATTAAAAACTCAGTCACACTAGCAAGATTTTGGTGCTCAGGGGCCATATTTGGCTATCGTACTGAGCAATGCGGGTAGAAAGGTAGAAAGATATGTGTGTTTGATCAAGAATTATAGATTAGATTGTAGGGAAGTAGTGGCATTGGAGGCAAGCCTCAAATAATGAGTATGATTTTAACCGAGAGAGAATATGTCAGGACACAAAACATCACAGACAAAAAGAGGCAGATTCTGTTGGCTGACCACCCAATATCTATACCCCCTTTCTTTAGCAACTAAGCTTTGCTTTTCGTTAGGAGTGGCAATAGACCAACTAAAAAAACTACATTTCCCAGCTTCCTTTGCAGGTTCTGTGGCTAAGCCCTTTCTGATCAACAGTGTGTGGGAAGTAGTTGGGTGGAGCTTCCAGGAAAGCTCAAAAAATGGGGTTGACTCAACTGAAAGACTCTTCCCTTTCCCTCTTCCTCTTTCTGCATGCCTGGAATGAAGACATTATGCCTGGAGTTGCAGCAGCAATTCTGTGACTTTGATAATGGAAACTAGGTGTTAAGGATAACAGAGAAAGACAAAATGAGCGTTGCATTGGTGTTTTGGGGGACATGCCACACCAGCCCTGTACTTTTTTTTAGTGAGAAGAAAATCAATCCCTATCTTGTTTAAACCACTGATATTTCAGGTCTCTGTTAGTAGCAGCCAGGCACAATTCCTAACCAATACAAGGTGTGACAATGTCAGGAAAAAAGCAGATAGTCTGGTGCCATCAGTGTTTGATAAAACTACCCTGGGAAAATTATTTATTGAATACAGCTCACAAGGCTTTAAAGTGTAATTCGTGAATTCATCACTGCAATAACATTTTGTAGATGAGAAAACTGAGACACAGAGAGAGTAAGCAACTTGGTCAAGGTTGCAAAGCTAGTGGATCTGGGCTGCAAGTCCAGGCAGCTTGACCAAAGGGCTGCTGTGTTGAATGGAAGGAAAGGAATTATGGCCAAATAATGGGAAGGAATCTGGACTGGGTTCAGACACATGAACCTTGGCCTTGGTGTTCACACTGTACTTGTTACAGTGCCTTCAGGCCCTTGTGAGTGTCTGAACACTAGCTTGAGCTCATTGCTTGGATTCACCATGCTGTGCCCCTCCTCTTGGCTGCACCCAGACTTTAGTCTACCCTTCTGGGATTTGCCTGCCTCTTCGGTGGTATGCTAACTGACCCCATGGAAGTGACCTGTTGGCTGCGTACCATATTCTCTACCTCATGCACTGGGACCAGCTCTCTAGTCTGCTCCCAAGCTGTGTGACCCAGCAGAAGCACCTCATCTTTACACCAAGTACCCTGGCTTCCCCAGGAGGGCCCTTGGCATGATGGACTGAAGTCAGCTTTGCCAGGGCTGATGTTCAGCTGATAGGCATTGATATGCCATGCTGGGTGTTCATAGCTGGTGTCTGTTCTGACTGGCCAGTGGCCATGCTGTGCTGGTTATTAAAGATTTTTAAAACTGCCTCTGCCTGTGTTATAAACCCTGTGTCTTAGCAGTTATGGGCTCTTGGGCAAGACACTTCACCCCTTGGTTTTAATGTGCTCACCTATAAAATGGGAATCTAATTCTTACCTCCTGGAGTAAGATTATGCCTGTAAGGAACTTAGCAGCTTTCCTAGCTTCTTGGCAGTGCTTGGTGACTACAGTTACTATTATCCTGCTGGCAATGTCTCGGCTTAAGAAGTAGGTAGGTCAGTGCTATTATTGCTTGCTGGGTCTTGGACCTAAAGGGTGGAGGACTGGTGGTATGGAACAATCACAACCTCTTGGCTCTCAACCTCAGTCTGGTATAATGGAGGGAACCTTAGATGATCTGGAGTCTGTTCCAGCTCAGCTGCTGATGTGGGACAAGCCACCTCTGGGCAGCTGTCAGTGAAGAGATTATAGATAAAGGCCCATGGGGGCCACATAGGCTGTGCAAATGGGAGATGCTGGCAGGTGGGGACTTGGGATTCAGCTCCTGGGATGGGGACAAAGGTAACAGGCATGGGGCATGGGGATGGAGTGGGGTCCTGTCTTAAATGAGGCCTATCCTAGCAACCTGGGGTGTCTCCTAGCAACCTTGTAAAGGGAAAGGAGGTAGAAATGGACATCTATTAAGCTCCTACTGCATACCAAATTCACTCTCTATATATTTATCTTACATAATTTTTAGAACATGGCTCAAGGAAGGCATTTTAATGCTCATTTTATAAGGGAGGAGATTAAAGGCCAAAAAGGGAGGCAATATACCCAAGGATCACATGCCTGGGAAGCAGCAGAGCTAGAATTCAAACCCTAGGCCCATCTTCAGTTCCTTGAAAATGCCAACCATTTGCCCGTCTCAGGGTTTTCTCTTGCGTATGTTGCTCTTCTGCCTGAAATCTTCTCCCCAGCCCCCACCTGCCTCCCAGGCTGGCTCCTTCTTGTCCTACAGGCTTCAGTTTAAATGCCACCCCTTGGGGAGGCCTTCCGCGACCCCCTGCTGAACGGGCCTCACCTGTCAGCCTTGTTCTCTCTCATCAAGCTGCTCACTGCATCACAAGCCACCATCACTCATTAACGTTTTGTTTGCTTCCTTTATCTAGATGACGGCTGTACTTTCAAGGAGCTTACATTTTAAGTGGAGAAGACAGACACTGAACCCAGAAACAAATAGGTTTCCAAGATGGTGATAAGTGCTGAAAAGAAAATAAAACAAGGCAACAGGCTAGAAAGTGACAGAAGAGGGAAGAGAAATTTAGGTGGGGTAGTCAGGGAAGGCCTCTCTGAGTAGGAGATGTTTTTAATGAGATCGGAGAGTAGAGGAGGACAGTCATATGAAAATCCAAGGTAAGGGTGTTCCAGGCAGAGAAAACAGCATGTGCAAAGGGCTTGGGATAGAAATGAGTTTGGTGTGTTTAAGAGATAGAAAGAAAGCCAAGTGGCTTGAGCTTAGTGGTCTAGGGAAGGGTGACCGGAGATGAGACAAGGCCAGGAGCCAGATCATAAAAGACATTAAAGGCTGAGATAAGGAGTGGCTCATTGCTTATGGTTTGTCTCCAGTTAGACTTAGAGCTCCATGAGGGAAGGCACCTTATCCGTCTTGTTCACAACTATATCCCTAGACTTTAGCCCAGCGCTTGGCCCACAGCAGGTACTCAGTAAGTACAGGCTGAATCAATGATCGAATGTGTTACCACACTGTCTCCTACACTCTTGATAAAGTCCTTGTATGTTTTTTGAGCATCTCTTCCCTCCCAGCCTGCCTGGCTTCTCCTTGGAGTCCCATTCAGCCCAAGCCCTAGCTTTGGGCACGTGGCCCACCCAGATGAGGTTATCGACAGCAAAGGCATCTGCACAGCACATTTCAGAACGCTCCCTCCCAGCTTTGCAATGGCAAATGGAGGGGGGATTGCAGGCCGATGTGTATCTGTGTTCACATGCACATGAGTGTGCTTCAAGGTCCTAGTGGCCCCTTGGACCAGTGCAAGAAGGTTACCCAAACCCACCAGCTGTTAGGAAAGCCGGTCACATCAATAATTCCTATGCCTTGCTCTACATCAGTTCCCTGGGGGAGTGGGAAGTTAATTAGCTTTCCTACAAAGGGCCTGTGAAATGTTTGGAACCCTGTGGACTGAGACCCCTTACAATCAAGGTGCAATTCTGCATTCTAGCCCCAGCCTGGCCCACTCAGCCACATATTATACCTGTTTGTGGCATTAGGTGGTATTTACAGACAGTGGACACTCGAGGGTCAGCAGGATGGGAATGGTGACACGCCCTGCATGTTTCTGAGTTGTGGCATGGTTAACTTAATAATGAAATAATCACCACATATTCTCCCCTCTCTAGGGAGTGCAAATGGCTTTATAAACACCAGGCCTAGGGCAAGCAAGGGAGGCAGGAGGTAAACGGTTTACCTTGGGTGGGGAGTAAGCATTCAGTCCATTAAAGGGAGTCTAAGAGCAGAAACTAATGGTCCCTCCAGGCTTGGAGGTTAATTTGGCCTTGAAAATAGTTCTCAAAATCCATTTGCTGACCACCACGGCCCACACTGATCTCTGTGCCTCACCTGCACCCACCTAGTACCACTCACCATTTACTTGGTCTGACTCACTCCAAGACCCCAGCTCAGAAAGTCGCTGACCTTGGAACTCTGGCCTCAAATTTAAGGGGTTGCTGAAAAAAATCTCAGAAATCAAGATAAAATTTTTATGCAAAAATTTTTTTAAATTAAGATATATAAAAAACACCCATGATGAACAAATACTAAAATTTATAATAAAGACAGGGGTCTGATCCTCACTCACCTGACTCCTAGCCCCACTCGAATGACCTTGACCCTCACTCACATGACCTTCAACCTCACTTGCATGACCTTGATGCTCACTCATCTCACTATAGTCCCAGCCCTGAGGCAAGATGATTTTAGGTAACATGTGAACATTTTAAATTTTAATACTTAGGGTTTTGTTTTTTCTTTTTAATTATGGCAAGTTGTCCCAACTTTCCACTCATAGTAGGGATATAACATTTTTCTTTTAAAATACGTTAATTTCAGTAAATAAAGAACCAAGTCCATTTAAAGACATTTATAGAGTCAACAATAGCACAGGTGGTCTTCGGATGTGGCCAAATCCCTGATGGGAGGGAGGCATGGGCAGCTTCCTCATGCAACCCCATTGCAGGCAGGGCCGGGCTATGGAGGCGACTCTGACCTAGAGCAGGCCCTTTACAAGAGCATGGTGCTTAGCAAAAGTGAGACCTTGATAGTCACTGAACCCTCTGAGCCCCAAACTCTTCCCCTCTAAAATGGGGTTCACAGTTCTTGCCACAGAGGGCTGCAAGGTTTATGGGGGACAGTTGTAATGTGCTGAATGGGGATTCACAGGGCCACTTGAATTTCATGGGCCCCTTTCCCCATAAAAAATACTACAAGTTATATTTCATGACAGTATGGTTTGAAAGACAAGTACAATCCAGCCTCAATTATATTCAACTTTACACCAATACATCAAGGTATGCACCTTGTTTACTGCAAGGAGTGAAATATTTCTGTGGGTTCCTAAATGTATGATGACCATGGATACAGAAGGAGAGGCTAGCCCTGGGCATTATGGGCAAGCACATACATACAAAATCCTTTAATCTTCACATCACTAGGCAGGCATCATTAGCTCCATTTTATCTCTGAGAAAGCCCAGAGAGGTTCAGCAACTTGTTCAAGGTCACACAGCCACTAAGTAGCCGAGCAGAGATTGGAACCCAGATCCATCGGCTTCTGCCAGATCCTGGGAAATAAGAAAATTTGAGAGCTTCCAAGCTCTGAGGGATTATGTTCCTTGGTGATAGAAACTGATTCTGTACAAGGCCAGCTCCTGTGAGGCCTATAGCACGCAAGCGATCAACAGCAGGAGTCCAGTGTCCTGGCCTCTTGGTTGTCTGATAATTTGGGTGGGGACTGGGTGATGTGCTCTAGCTGGTTGTTTGAGAGTCTCTGGGCATTTAAGCCACCCTCCCCCCAGGCAACAAGATGTCCTCAGAGCCTCTGAGATGCCCGGCATCAAACTCCAGCAGAGCCGGTTGCTATTTGCTTCGTGCTTCTGTGTTCTTGAAAAGGACAAAGAAAAATAGAGATAAAGAACTTTGGATGCAGACCAAAGGAACTCAGGATTTTAGCTGTGCATCTCCTTGCAGGACCTTCAATGAGAAAGGCCTGACAAGTGTCACCTGAACAAGGGGTCAGAGCCATTCCTTCCCACACACACACACACACACACACGACACTGCAATTTTAAACAATTGTGGCTTGAGACAAAGATCCTCCTTGGGAAGGAAATCCAACTGAGTTGGCAGTTTCTAGCTTCATCGCTTCTTGAATTATACATGGGCAAAACCCCCTTGAAGGCTGCTTTTTAAGCCATGAGGGGAAGGCATATAATTTTGGTCTCTGGCATTCTGCTAGAACACTTGCTGAAAATGGGGCCCCTCCCCAGCAAAGCGGCATTTGCCTTGAAACCAAAGAGGGGATGTTTGATGCTTCAAATAGCTTCAAGGTGCCAGCAGAAAGGCTGCTGGGGAGGCCAACTCTTTCTCTCTTTGCCAGTCTTGTCTCCTTAGGGCTTGAAGGGACAGGAACCAGGGCTTTGGATGCCCCAGCCTTGCAGTGGCAGCTGTGACATTCTCCCCCTTCCTGGCTAGGAAGTAGGAAAAGTGCTTTACCAGTCCAGAAAGGGAGGCAAGGGCTACAAAAGCAGACTGGGCCACCCTCCCCACACCCCCAGCCTCCAGCAAGGCTCAGCAGGGTCTGGTCAGGCTGTGGGCAACGAGGCCACACCTCAGCCTTGTCTGGGAGATGGCAGCTCCAGGTCCCATATGCCGCAACACCATGCTGGCTCCAGGGAGGACGGCGCCGTTGCTGGGTCCTGTAATGTGGCAGATTGTCTCCAGCGGTGAGTTGCTGCAAAATGCTACTCATTAGAAGGAGCTCCTTGGCACCCTTCTCTCCCTGGGGTGTGCCTAAGGACAGTGGGCAAGGCATTTGAAGGCTCTGAGTCAGCCTGGGGGTCCTTGGGTCAGTTGTGGCTAAGGGAGTGAGCCCTGGTGTCAGTCATGGGTTGGAATAGTGCTTTCTAACTTAGCAGCTGAGCGACCCTGAGGAAGTTACTGCACCTCTCAGAGCCCCGGTTTCCCTTTCTGCAGAATGGACTCATTACCAACTCCACAGGGTTGCTGTGAAAATGAAATGCATGCACAGTAACTGGTTAGATATTAAGCAGCTCAAAAAATGCTAGCATCATGATGATTTGCATCTTTAAAACAAGGAAATGACAAGTGAAATTAGTTCCTGTTGGTAACTCAGGGGGCACATGTGTGTGTGCATGTATGCACGTGTGAGGGCATGTGCGCATGAGCAGAAAGGTGTGTGTGTGTGTGTGTGTGTGTGTGTGTGTGTGTGTGTGTTTGTGCACGCACACTCCAATCAAAGTCAGGAGAACATTCTCTGCCCTAGATGTGGAAACCTGAGAAGGGCAAATACTTCATTATTAAGATTCAAAAGCTACTCATTAGGCGAGACCAGAGCACTTAGAAAGAAAAGCTGACCTACAAGTGTAAAATATTATTATAAGTAATGACAATGATTATAGGATGAGGGTGTGAGCTGAGAGGGGAAGCCTGAGAGGTTAATGTCCATTAACTGCTACGAATTAGGGGATCGCGCTTCTCCGCTAAACCTAAAGGTCTGTTTATTTACCTCACAGGGAGCTCTTAGCACATCAAAAAGGTATTTAAAACACAACCCCCCGACAATTAGCTTTAGGAAGAAGAGTAAATATGGACGCGGTTTATCACTCCAAGAGCCCTGCTATCAGAGACAGATGCCGTCAGTTAAATAAAACAGACCCTGAGACCCGCCCAAAAGATCGACCCAGAAGCAGTTTGCTAATTTGCTCACCAGTGGTGGACGGTAAGGCTTCAGTGCCACACAAACAGTTCATTATCTTTCTGCTAATTCTTACAACCTAGTCACACGTTCCTTTTTACAGAGGGGGAGAATGACTCAGGAGTGGGCTACGGTGATTTCATTGCCTTTGTCCATCTTTAATTTTAAAATGTAATAGAAGGGAGCTGAACACTGAGAAAGCCGTGGGGTTGGGACTTTATTGTAGGGGGACCCGCCACCCCGTTTGCCTGGAACTGAAAGGGCTTCCTAGGCTAGGGGACTTCCAGTGCTACAGCTGGGATAGTCCCAGCAAACAGGGGTGGTTTCATCCTACTTGTGCCCCCTTCCCTGGGCCCCAAATGCGAGTGTCAGTGAATCCCAGCTGGGAGTAATAGTGGGTAAAAGTTGGCTTGCAGCTTGCTTTAGGAAATTCTACCTCCCCCCATATGGCAAAACAGACTGTGAGCCCATTAGCGGCAGGAATGTGGTGTCACGTGGGACCCGTGCAGGAGCTGCACAAACCGAGGTAAAAGTCCAGTGAGACCCGAAAGGTGGACTCGCGGGGATCCGAAAGCTGATCTTGTACAGATTGCTTTTAACTTCGCAGAGAAGTCTCAATAGAAAATTGCAGAGCCCTACAACATGCTGCAGATTCCAGACCCTCTCCCCCTCCTCAATACATATCTGAGTGTTGTTACACAAACCAGGGCAATAACACATACTATATGTTCAAAATGCTCCTAATTCTACTATTTCAGCTGTTTCTATTGCTTCTGAGATTTCTTATATAAATATCTATGCTTGTGCGTTTGTGTGTACATTTCCCGACATATTTACAAAGTCCCAGTTTGCCAACCTTCGGGGCATAATGCAAGAACTATTTTTCATCCTAATCTGCTGTAATGACATGTTTTATTGTACTATTTCAGCTGTTTCTATTGCTTTTGCTGTTTCATGTTTTATGTATTTTAACTAATGCTTTAATTCTAGTACGAGGCACCCTAAGGTGATTTCACACAGGCTTACTTTGGAAAACCGTTGGAGATCCACAGCGATGACAGTTGAAGACTCTACCCACCACAGCTTTGAAAGGAGGAAAGGTCCAAATGGGGGGCAGGAAGCAAATGCGCTTAAAGGCTGGTGGGGGTGCCAGTGGCTTAGGGCCTGGTGTTCACAACACCAAGATGTAGGGGGACCATGGGTTTGTCTAAGAATTTTGCCCCATTTTGGAAATGCCTAAAAATCTGGTATCCCAGAATCCCTTCAGTTCTAGACAAAGCAGATTGGCTGGTCAGCCTACCAAGATGGCAGGTTTGATAGCTGGATAGGCTCATTCTTAGGAGGTAGGGGTCTCAGGGTGGCCCAGAAAAAACCAGAGGTTTAGAATGCCCTCTTCTTTGTTTCAAACCCTAGAAATGTTGATACAACAATAGTTGTTTGCATCTGAGGAAGCACTTCAGTCCTCACTATGCCTCAGTCTCCTCATCTGAAAATGAGGTTGGTAAAGGGTATCTTGCAGAACTGGCGTAAGGGGTAGCAGAAGCAATGTGCATTCTATGCCTGGCACAGTTCCCCTGTTCCCCAGCCGGACAATGAGGAAGTCAGGCTGGATGTTCCTGCAGTGTTTGAAGCCCCTGTCCTACGGCACAGTGAAGGGCCGAGGCCACTACCCAGACCTCCTAGACTTAGGCACCGATGTGTCCCCATAGCCTATTTAGACCCTTTGGCAGTGGGAGCTGAGGGCCACAAGGGGTATAATAATAACAATATTACATAATAACTGCTTCAGGTTATTAAGTGCTGACTATGTGCCAGACATGGCCCTTCACCACCCCATTTAATCCCCCAGCAGTACACCTGCTTAGTCAGTGAGATTGTAACCCCGATTATGCAGATGAGGAAATGGACACTCAGAGAGGTGAAGACCACACAGAAAGCAAATATTGGATGGGGCATTTGAGACCACCTCATGTGGTTCTAGGGTCCATGCTTTTTACCACTATACCTTATAACCTCCTTACCTGGAAGGAGTCACTCAGGACCGTAAGGCATTGAGAACGAATTGAGAGTGACAGTCCACAGCCACTGCTGAGAAGCCCTTTGGTTGTAAGGCCTTGAACACCCTTTGCAGGCTAGAATAATCCTTTCTGTTCCTGACTAAGTTAGGGTATGGGAAGGGGCCAGATCTTTGACACCTTTATCCTTCTTCTTTTTCTCCCATGCTGCACTCAATACCCACAGTCCACCCTAGACCCTCCTGCCCCTGTGTCTGTGCACATGCTGTTCCCCTGAGCAGGAATGTTATTTCTTTCCCTTTACCCACGAAGTGCTCTCTCTGAAAACTCCTCTTCACCCTGCAAAGCCCAGCTCCTCAGTGTCTGGGCCCTTGTCTCCTTAGACTCCCACTAGCGGTTTATTTGCCAGTTTAATCATTGCATCAGCCCAGTGCCCAACATGAAATGATGGAACATTGGTAGAAAGTTTGCTGGTCAGGAAAGTCTAGGCTATCTCCCGCACTTATCTGAGTGGCAGTCAATGTGTTTCCTGCCCTGGCAATGTGCTACCACACACCGCTGTATTTCATTCTCATTAGAACCCCAAAAAGTGGGCATCATTATTCCTATTTTCTAATCATGGGTAAGCAAGCCGCAGCTCGTGGGCCAGCTGCCTGTTTTTGTAAAATAAAGTTGTATGAGACACAGCTATGCTCGTTCATTTATGTATGACCATGGCTGCTTTCATGCAACAGTGACATGGTTGAATAGTTGCCACAGAGACCGTACAGCCCGCAAAGATATTTACCATCTGACCCTTTGCAGAAAAAGTGTGCCAGCCCCTGTAAATCAAGATGAAGACATGAGGTTCAGAGAGGCTTAGCAATTTGTCCCAAGTTACCTCAGCCAGCCAAGGACAGCCCTGGAGTGAAACCTGAAACCCCAGACTTCAAGGCGGGTACTCTTTCTGCACCCCAAATGCCATCTCTGCTTTCTTCCAAGGTCTCCTTCCATGGACTTGGCATCAGGACCCAGAAGAGTCTCCCTTCTGCCCAGCTTGGGGTGCCCGAGGGCAGCAGCTGGCCGCAGAGTCACCTGGGCTCGGGTGTGGGCACTTCCAGCACAGAAAATGGCTTGGGGAAAGTTTTTGTTTTTGTTTTTTTAAAGAATGAAAATGCATTTGATAAAGAATTTCACCTTGCCGACGGATCTCATTTTTCCAAGCACTTACAAACAAACCGGTGGTGCAGACTGAGCCAATCGCTGCTCACTGCTCTGCTGTTTCCAGTGTCAGAGGGGCCATATCCAGCCCAGCTTGCAACAGGCAGGGCTTTCTCGGGCCCTTGAGACCGCCCCTCACTGCAGGAGGTGAAATCCCACATCCCACATGCAAGCTCCTCTCATGGCCCTGCCCCCAACCCGCACCCACCCTCCCCATTTCAACCCCCGGCTCCCCTGTCCCCAGCATCTCTGGGGTCTGCTTCCCCACCCAGCCCTGGGAGTTTTATTTCAAACTGAGATACAATTTCAGATCATGTTCCTCCCCACTTTTTTATTTTTAATAAAGCTGTTTCTTGCCTCCACCCCCCCTTCTGCATTCCTCCCCTCTGAGCCTCGCCTTTCCTCCTCCTGTAGGAAATGTCTTGGATTCTCTCACTGGGGTGTAATGGTTAAATTGCTACCAGCTGATTAAACAGCAGAAGTCGAAGCTGTAATCCTCAGCGTTCAGGAGCTCGGGGAGGCACAGACGAGGGCCCTGACCCGCTCAGCCCCTGCTGACCCCCCTGCGATGTGCCCTCCCTAGCTTCACTCCTTTCATTTGTCCCAGGCTGCCTGATAGAATCCTCTGGAAGGGGTGAGGGGAGGGACAGGGGAGGAGAGCAGTGGAAGGGGAGGGAGGAGGCCAGAGAGGGAGGATGCCTCCATGGGCCCTGGCCCAACCTCCAAGGAATGTCTGCTCCCACCCCTGTCCCTTCCCTGCCCCTCTGTAAAACCACACACACACACACACACACACACACACACACACACACACAGAGTCACATATGCAGAAGCACACACACACACACCCAGGCTCTTCCTCATTCTCTGCAGAATGAAGACCAGATGGAGGACACAGCCACCTGCCCAGCCCTTCTTCCTGGGAAACCTTCCTCCCACACCTGCCCCCACATGGATCGCGAAGACAGAGAAATGGCTGGAAAGGAGGAAAGGAGGTTGGACCCTGGCTCTGACCACTGTGGGATCATGGAGTCAGGACCGCCTCTCTTTGAGCTTCTCGAGCCCTTTTTCCATCCTGCGGGCAATAGCCTCACTGGGCAGCTAGCGGGATAACGTGAGCTGCGCACGTCCTTGTGCACAGCCCGGCACAAGGTGTGTGTTACGGCAGATGGTCTGGGCGGAGGGCCGGTCTTGGCATGACCTTCACACACGGGCCGCCCCGGCCCTGTGTGCCCTGGGCCCCTGGCTGCGCTCCTCTGACCTGAACCCTTCCTCTGCAAACTTCCATCTTTATGCCTTCCCGGTGGGCCTGGACGCCTGGATGTGACACCCCACCCACCAGGCTCCCATGAGCAGTGGCTCTTCTGTTATGATCAATGCTGCTGTTGACTCAGGATGAAGAATCGCAATGGGGCAATGAGCCTTCCTGGGAAAGTTTATTTCCATGGAAAGTACAGTTCAGAGGAGTAGAGGATCTGGCCTTGATTCATCCTCTCCCACACTTACTCAGAAACCAGAGAGAAGAGCCTGTGGGTGGGGAGGGAACTGGCTACAGCAACAGGGACACGGACCACCCATCCAAGCACACTGCTCTTGGAAGCAGCCTTTCCCTTTCCGTGGGGGGGAGGCCTCTGTGTTAGTCAGGGTTCTCCAGAGGGACAGACCTAGAGAGAGAGGGGGTTCTCTCTATATAAACTGTATCTACATTGGAGCTGGCTCATGCAGTTATGGGGTCTGAGAGGTCCCGTGATCTTCAGTCTCTGCAAGCTGGAGGCCCAGGTGGGTTGGTGGTGTAAGCTCCAGTCCAAGGGCAGAAGGCTGATGTCCCAGCTCAAAAACAGCCAGGCAGAAAGAGCAAATTCTCACTTCTTCCACCTTTTTATCTATTCCTGCCCTCAACGGATTGGACAGGGCCCACTCGCATGGGTCAGGAGACCATCTGCTTTCCTCAGCTCACCAGTTCAAACGCTAATCTCATCCTTAAACCCTCTCACAGACACACCAGAAATAATGTCTAACGAAATGTCTGGGCACACGGTGAGAGGATAAATTTGTTTTTAGCCACTCAGTTTGCAGTCATTTGATAGAGCAGCCATGAGAAGCCAAGACACCCTGAGAGGCACACATCACTGTCTCCACTTTACAGAGGGGGACACCAGGGCACAGTGAAAGAATCCAAAAATCACAGAGTTGGAAGCGAAGGCAGGCTTCAGCCCCAGGTCTGTGTGACTACAGCCCGCAGAGCCTGTACCACCAAGTAAACCCAGAAGGGACATTTCAGCAGGACAGACAGGGTGAAAAGCAGCAGGGGAGGCTCGTCCTGGCTTCCTTGGCCACCAGCAATCTGACGGCGGAGGAAGCTGCGGCAGGGAGTCCAGGGCATGGCACCCACTGTCTCAGGCATCCTCTCCTAGGCTGAGTCCACGGAGGGCCTCTGAGAATGCCCCTGGTGTCAGTCCTAACTCTCAACACTCCTCCAAGTCTGCTGCTCAAGTCTCCCACTCCCAACGGCAAGGAGAGAGTTGAGGAAAGCCATGGGAGAAAGAAACTGGTCACAGCTGGTTTCACCAGAACTTTCTTCCAATCTGGGAGCTGCCCCGACCTTGGCGCTGGCAATAAGCAAATAACCTGCCCTGGGGGCACAGAGGATTTCCCTAGAGGCAGGGCTGGGGCAGGCACTGAGGGCACAGAATGTAAGCTGGCGCCCACTCTCAGGGTCATGCCCAGCTTCGTGTGAACCTGAGAGTGGGCGCCTCTCTACATTTTGCACAGTGCTTGCTCACGTGAGGCCTGGCCTGCCCTGGGCAGTGGGGGGCATTTATCAGAGGATCAGAGGGCATTCTGGGCCACTGGCAGCAAGTGGGCTGTGGAGCCCCACCGACCTGGCTTTAATCTTGGCTCTAGCCACTGACCAGCTGGGTGATCTCAATGGGGCTGTTTTTATCTGAACTCAGTTTTCTCATCTGTAGAATGGGGATAATAGAATAAAACTTACCTCATAGGTTGTTGTGGGGATTAAATGAGATTCTGCACATACAGTAATGCTAGCTGTTGTTACTTCTTCTTGTAGCTTGAAAAGAGGAAGTTGCAGGGGTTGACAACGTGAGTATTGGCTGCATCTGGGGGCAGATCAAAGGTGGCCCAGCCAAGCTGATGAGCTGGTTGAGTGTATCTTTGTAGTTAACGACAACCAGTAATTTCTTGTTTAAGAAGAACCCAGGCTCAGTCTGGAAGAGCAAGGCAGGGATGTGAAGCCGCAGTGGGCACGTGGCTGTATGGGAACCCGCGTGGCCCTTTGAAGGGAGCCATCCTCTTCCTCCTGTCTGGACATAACAGGAGCTGTTATGGTCTTTAGGCACCACCTGAACGACACTGGAGACAAGAGTCCGGGCTCCCCGAGATTCAGCTCTGAAGACACAAGCTGGTCACCCTGGTGTACTTTGTTTCCGTCTGAGTTGCAGAGGACGTTGAGCTGGGTCTTTGGCGAGGTTGGGTTGAGCAATTGAATCTGCTCCTTATCCAAGCAACAGATCTTTTCTGAAGTTCAGCTCTGGTCTGGGTAGGCAGCTCCTACTCCCACCACCACGAGCTCACAGTTCTCCGGGCTCAGCCCCAGCCCGCCTCCGGGAGAAGAAGGCAGATGAGACTCACTTAACTGCACCTGCTTTCATTGTTTTTAAGTTCACTGATTTGTCCTCCTGACCCTTGTTTCCACCCCAGAGAGAGGGGCTTACAGCCAGTGCAAGGGGCAGGCTCAGAGTTCCTATCTTGGTTTGGTTTTTTTTTTAAAGGTGGGGCTGCTCGACTGCCTAAGGCTCCCCCTTCCAATTTTCTAGCTGGAACTGCACCCCCTGCCTTCTTCCTTGTGCCTGGTTTGAACCCAGCTCCTCAATCTGTTCCTCTGCCCAGCTTCTGATGCAACCACCGTCACACTTCCCCATTAATGCAATTATCACATTAATAATGAGAGCATCTATCCTTTATTGAGCTGTTACTATGTGCTACCACAGTGGACCATGTGTTACTACGTGTTATGCAGTGCTAAAAGCTTTCCCTAAGTTATCTCATTTAGATCCTGAAATAACCTGAAGAAAAAAGGATTCTTTTACAGGTGAGCATAAAATAATTTTTACTCAAGAGGACTATTTTATAGAGAATGAACTGCTTGACCAAACTCACCCATATGGGAAAGCAGGGTTTGAATACAAATCTGTTTACATTCTGGCCCCTAAACTTCTCAATAAGCTTTACTGTACTTCAGTGATGGGTTAGCTAATTATTTTATTATACTATATACATTTTTGTATTTTATTATGTTAGTATGATTACATTAATTATTTAAGTATGTTATAACATGTTTATTTATGCTCAGTAATACTGCAGGTTTGCTCCCTCCATCTCAACTTTGGGTCCCAATGTCCTTCATGGTACAGGATTTGTGAGAGTGGAGGGGCACAGCTATTATTTTTTTTTTTAAATTATATAACCTTACAAGTAAATAAATTGTATTTAAAAAAACAAGAAAATAAGCACTCAAAATCCCTCACTTAACTACTTTTCTATGACCTATGGTCTTGAGATTAGTTATGCTTAGTATGCCCGTATAGTGACAGTGGTATATGACACAGTGCTTCTCTTCCCAGTGGTTTTCAGTGGCCTCCCATTGGTAGCTTAAAATTGGCCATAGCAGTATTTACACCACAGTAATTGGCAAGTGCTACAAATCCTCGAGAGAGCAGGTTATTAAACAGTTACCTACACACCACTTATTGTTGTAATATTGCCATCTTTTAAAAGATGAAGCAACTGAGGCTCAGGCATGCTAAGGGGTTTGCCCAAGGTCGACTGCTAGGAAGTGGTGGGGCCAGGATTTGATCCCAGGTCACACCATTTCCACTGCACTGATAAATCTTCATGTTCACCGAAGACAGAAAAATAATCTGGAAGGTCACTCCTGCCCAATCTGCCTGCCTCAGCCGCCGCCTTGTGTTTGGTGAGTGGAAGCAGAAGGTGGTGGGAAATTCCAGCCATGCAGAAGTCCTCCGATTCAGAGAGAAAAGTGGTTAAATCCTTGGCCTGGGAAGGAGGGAGAGTGAGATAGGCAAGTTCAAGTTTTAAACAGACTAAAATCTCACTTGAGTGCTCAGGGGCTAGGGCTAAGTTGGCCAGTTAAAAGTAATTTCACCTCTAGCACCTCTTTGAGGGTTATTTAAAGAAGACTTAAAAATTAATCTTTCCTTTAGTCCAGAATAAAACAGCATTCCCACCTTCTCCCTCAAGTCAAGCTACTCTTCCAAATGATGAGGTGTGGTGTTAAATTAACCTTATCAGTGGCAGACCTGAGCTGTGGTTCTTCTGAACTCGGTGGACCCCGCACAGTTTGTTGCTTCTCTTGGTTACACATGTGTTTTTATGTAGATTCAAAGTCCTTCTTGTGAAAGAATCATGAGTTCAGCAAATATCAGAACAGCCTGAAACCGTTCAATTGGTAAATGCCACTGGTTCAGTCCTTAGGAGTGCAGAAAACATGGCCTGGGCACCTAGAGAGACAGAATCCTTGCTCTTGGGAATTTTATAATCTTGTTGGGGATTTGAAGGCAAGCATATACTAAGTAGTTGAAGAAGAGAGAGAAATGCAGTTATAAAACAAGTATGAGGGCCATTCCACAATTACTGTCAGAGGGATACAAGTGAAACACATAGAATCATTTTTATAAACTTTCAAACTAGCAAAGTTGAAGAAAAAATAAACCCCCTCGTAATGTTAAATGCTGGTGAGAATGTGATGAAGCAGACATTTTTCATTCAGGATGAATAGTACAATTTACATTTTTGTGGACACTGACAACCCCCCAGGCTCTGGACTAAGCACTTCATATATGTGTGCCTGGCTTGAACCCAGCTGCTTAATCTGTCCCTCTGCCATTCAATCTTTGCAGCCACCCTATGAGATAGGTTCTACTATGTACCCACTTTTTGATAGGTTGAATTACATCCTCCCCAAATTCATATGTGGAAGTCCGAACCCCCAGTGTCTCAGATGTGAGCTTATTTGGAAATAGGGTCATCGCAGTTGTAGTTAGTTAAGATGAGCTCATTAGGATGTGCCCTAATCCACCACGACTGGTATCCTTATGAAAAGGGGAAATTTGGGCACACACTCACACACACACACAGAAGGAAGACAATGGGAAAAGATATAGGGAGATGGTGGCCGTCGACAAACGAAAAGGAGAGGCCTAGAACGCGTCCTTCTCTCCACAGCCCTCAGAAAGCAGCAACACTGCTGATACTTTGATTTCCAGCTTCTGGCCCCCAGAACTGTGAGCCAATGACTTTCTGCTGTTTAAGCCGCCCAGTTTCCGGTACTTTGTTACGGAAGCTCCAGCAAATGAATATACCATCTTACGGAAAATTAAGCACATTTTCCCAGGCAGAGAGTCCCACCCAGTTCTCTCTGCCCCCAAGTCCATGCTGTTAACCCCAGTTCTAAAAGGGGCTGTATCCTGCAGTCTAGCAGAGGGCTAGGGAACGTTTGAGTGGGCAAGTATGCCCATCCAGCCATGTTTCAGGGCAGTGTCATTATTCCAGAGACCAAAAAGTTCCTTTTCGTGTCTATCCTCAATCTCTTTTCTCCCAACCAGTGAGCCTCTGGCCTGGTTTCTAGGAGACAGGCAGGATCCCTCCAGAGGCCTCCTCATAAAACCCCCATGCAGAGGAGAAGCAGGTAATTAAGTCCCTTCCTTTCTAGGACCTGTGGTCTCAGTCTTTGATCTTTCTTTGCTCTGTTCTGAAGCTTCCTAGCCAAGAAGGAAGCAAAGGAGGCGTGAGCAGGGTGTGAGAATGGCCCCGGGCTTGGGCAAGTGTCAGAGGGCACCCAGCGCTGACTCAGGGCCAGTGGGATAAGGAAGGAGCCCTGGGTTGGAGGCAAGGTGGCCTGTGCCCTGGCCTGACGTTGCCTTGCACCATGCGCAGTACGGCCATGGTGAGCCCGGGACCCTATCACTCCTGAGGGGCTGACGATGCTATTTCTAAGCTCCCTTCTTTGCTCCTCACATTCAAAACCATCTAGTAGCTTGCAGCCTCTACTCCCCCGACTTCAAAAGGTTAAATATGCTCATCAGGGCTACACTTCTGGTTAAAAAGCAAGAGAGGGGGAGAGCGAGCAGAGAGAGAATAGGAAGCTGGTTTTCGTATCTTGAGTCATTACGGAGCTCCTCTCCCATGTCCCCCCACAACCCCGACTGCGCCTGTACCTCCTCCCTCTCCATTTTTTATTCAGTTGGCCAGGCTTTTATTCCTGCCAAATGAGTCACTGATGTGGGAAAGCTCGTTTATTTTGGCAGGCTTCACCATTGCTCCGAGAAATGGAGACTGTGCACCTCCTGCCAAGGAAGACATGGGTTCTTGTGATGATTCATTCATTCCTCCCTGCATTCATTCATTCCCAGAGCATGTAGCTGTTTCTTTCACATACACTTGTGGCCAACCTTACCTACTGTCTCCTATCCCAGGGAGGAGGTGTGAGGCCTAAATGAGGTAACATATGCACAAGTGCTGATATAAGTACAATAATGATAATAATAACAATGGCTAATCCTCACTGAGCACTTATTATGTGACAAGCTGCATGGTAAGCTTTCTACCTGCTTTGTTTATTGCCTTTAATCCCAACAAGGGCAAGTGTGGTTATTACCTTCATTTTAGAGTGTCAGAGACTGAAGCTCAGAGGGGTCAAGATGACCTGGCCACAGTCATTACACAGCTCATAAGTGGCAGCTGAAGTCAAGTCCAGCTTCCTCTTACCATGACCCACATTTATAAGGTGTTGACCATGCAGCAGGCACTGGCTTAGAACTTGCTCTCCTCCTCCAGCCCACTTATTCTTCACACAAACCTGTGACGTAGGGACTGCGATTAGCATCTCTGTTTTCCAGCTGAGCAAACTGAGGTCTGGAAAGAGCAAGTCCACTTGTCTGAGGAGGCCTGGCTATTACACAGAAGAGCTGGGTGGAGAGCAGGCAGTGTGGGCTTGGAAAACGCAGTCATCATTGTCGGCAGAGAGCCTGGAACTCAGGACGTGAGTGCCCAGTTCTTGTTAGCCACTCTCATATCAGCCCTCAAACACTCCTAGGTCCTCACATGATGCAGGGCACAGTGACAGAGTGCACTCAGCAAACCCCATGTCCCCATTCTCTGAGACACACAGATGATCCCAACAGTTAGGTGGCTTCATGTGACTGAACTCTGACCAATGGATCATGGGAGAAAATGATGAACGTCACTTCCATGCCTGGCCTGTAAGAAATCCTATGGTCCTCTATCTGCTGGTCAGATACAGAGGATCCCATGGAAGATTCTGAGACCCTAGGAGGTGGTGGAACCTTTAAATGGAAGATGCCTGGGTCCCTGAGTGACAGCATGGAGCCAAGCTCTTCCAACTCTCCAGCCTCAGATGTACTAGACTGTGATGTGGACCTCAGCCTTTATTGGGGTGCCCATGGAGATGGTTTTGGCAGCATTTTTTGGCATAATGACATCCTAGTCTAGGGTTTCCCTGGGAAGAGGGCTTGCTCCCACCAGAGCTCAAGCTTCATAAAGGTAGAGTCCCCTGTGTCAGTACAGAGCTTCACACACAGTGGGTCTTCAATATATATTTGTGGAAAAGTGACTGAATGAACCTCCATCTCAGAAGTCCTTGGCCCACGGAGAAGCTTCCCGGATGGTGATTCAGGAGAAGGTCTTATTCATGCTATTGAATCCACCATCCTTTTCCAATACCACACCCAAACTCTCATCCTCCTTCCTGCATGTCCCCAGGACCATGCTGGGAAGACAACCCCAGCAGTAACATCTAGAACCCACCTGTAAGGTAGATGTCACTCACAAATATCAAGCTGCTTTATTCCTTGCCAGTTGGCTGTAAAGTCGGGGAAAAGCCAAATGGAGAGGGCTCCAAGCTGCACACACTACATTCAGATATTTACAGAAAACCAGTGCACAAGGATTTTCTCGAAAGCTAAATTTCCTCTTAGCCAAAGCCCAGAAATACCATTTAACCCCTAAGCAAATAAGCCAGAGAAGAAGGTGTTTTCCCTATGACAGGGACATCAGGGCTTGGAGATCTTCAACTTTCCAAGGAAACTAACTTGCTGCAAAAGATGAAAGGCCCAGCAGAGCCCCTCGCTGCCCACAACTGTGAACTTGCCCTTGGGTCCCAGCACAGGTGGTACAAACAGCCACATGCCCCAGGCCTGACTTCAGCCTGCAAACAGAGGAAGCCCTCAGACTCCTGCCCAGGTCCAGTTGGAGAGATAGCATTGGTTCAAAATAAGATAAAATTGAGCCATTGTTTTAAAAAATTAACCAGCCAAACAAAACCCCTTCCCCATGGCACGCCGAACTGAGTGGGAGGCACCCTGAAACAAACATTTGCCAGAACCATCACTGACATTGAAAATACTGGCTGACAGTTATTGAACACTTCCTAAGTGCCAAGCATGGGCTTTCTACAGGAATCCCACTTACTTGCCATGACAATCAGTCACTTCTGAGATAGAAATTATCACTGTGCTTCTTTTGCAGGTGCAGAAATGGAGGTGCAGAGAGGTTGAGTAACAGGTTCAATTTCAAAGAGCCCATAAGTGACTCTGCCAGGATCCTAACTCAGCCAGGTTCCAGTTCAAAGCCCAGCTCAGCTTGGTTCTAGGACCTTGGGCAACTTACTTAACTTCTCTGAACATCCGAAGAAAAGAATAGTAATAGTACCCATTTTACAAGTTTAAGCGAGATGATATATGTGAAAGTAGCTAAAATGTTTGCTTTCTCTCATTGCATTTCATCTTGGTTGTTGCCTGGCCCATCCGGCGTTATTCGGGCTGCTGGCAGCTGGAAGCAGAGCTGGGCTGCCCACCCCAGCAGGCAAGAGACAGGGGCACCGTGTCCAGGAAGCAGCCAAGCGGATGGGGCTGAGCACTTTGGTAGGGGTTGAAGGAGGTGCACGGAAGGATGAAGGCTTGGCTGCATGAGCAGTGAGACCTCCAACTCCAGCAGCAAAGCCAGTGGAAAAGGCCCCCTAGATAAAGTCTGATGCGGCCCCCACTGGGGACGGCCACAGGGACGCCCCTCCTTTCTACTTGCTGCAGGGAAAATGACTTGGCAGAGCAAGAAGGCAATTGGGTAGACAGGAAAGGCTGTGGACCCCCGAGACGGTCTGGGCGGTGCTAGGCAGGAAGAGCCAGGTGAACAGGAAGAAACGGGCAGCTCTGAGTTCCCTGGGGCTGCTGGAACAGAGGACTGCAACCTGTGACCTAAAACAACACACATTTTTTTCTCAAACAGCTCTAGAGGCCAGAAGTCTGAAATCAAGGTGTTGCCAAGGAGCCACACGCCCTTCAAAGGCTCTGTGGGAGAAGCCTTCCTTCCCTCTCCCAGCTGCTGGCAGCTCCAGGTCTCCATAACTGTGGCTGCACCCCTCTGATCTCTGCTCCTGTCTTCACTTGCCTTCTCTTACGTGTGTCTCTTCCCCTTTTTCTTCTCTTTTAACGACATTTATCATCAGATTTAAGGACTAATCCAGGATAATCTCATTTTGAGATTCTTGATTACATCCAAAAGACCCATTTTCCAAATAAGGTCATATCCACAGGTGGACATATCTTTGGGGAGCCACCATTCAACCCGCTGTAGGCTAAGGAAATAGAAAGGCTTGTTTGTGCCCCCGAAATGAATCATTACCAATGATTTCAAACATAAAAGAGCATAGAGTATAAAATAACACACCCATGTACCTAGAACCTAAATTTAACAAATGTTAACATTTTTCCGTAATTGCTCTGATCTCTGTCTTGGAAAAAAAAAAGATACAAAATAATACCAAAGCATCCCGTCCCCTCCTTCTTTCCTTAGAGATAACTGCCATCCTGGATTTGGTCATTCATTTTCATGCATGTTGTTATATTTTCACTGTGCGTGTGACTTTAAATAATCAAGAGCATTAGTTCCTGCGTGTCTTAAAAATTTTACATAAACAGTATTGCACTGTACTTGTCCTTTTTAAAATTAGCAGCTTTGTGAAGATAAAATTCACAAATCATAAAACTCATCCTTGTAAACTATACAATTCAGTGGCTTTTAGCATATTCACAGAATTGTGCGACCATCCCCACTGTCCAATTCTAGAACATTCTCATCACCCCAGAAAGAAGCCCATACCCTACCTTCCCTCTCCCCTTACTCTCGGGCCAGCATTAATCTGCTGTCTGTCGCTGTGGATTTGTCTATTCCAGACATTTCATATGAATAAAATGTATATGGTCTTTGGGGACTGCTTTCTTTAATTTAGCATGATTGCAAGGTTCATCCATGATGTGGCATGTATCAGTACTTCACTCTTTTTTATGGCTAAATAATATCTGGTGGATATGCCAGTTTTGTTTATCTGGTCATCTGTTGATGAACATTTGGGTTGTTTCCATTTTTTCACTATTACAAATAAAGCTACTAGGGGTGTTCATATACAAGTTTTTATGTGGACATGTTTCAATTCTCTTGGGTACATATTTAGGAGAGGAATTAATGGCTCATATGGTAACTCTATATTTCACTTTTTGAGGAACTGCTTAACCAGTTTTCTAAAGTGGCTGTGGCATTCTATTTTGCCACTAGCCATGAATGAGGGTTCCACTTTCTCCCCATCCTTGCCAGTACTTGCTCTTGACTATCTTTTTCATTATAACCATCCTAGTAGGTGTGAATTGGTATCTCATTGAGGTTTAGATTTTAATTTTTCTGATGGCAAATGATATTAAGCATCTTTTCATGTGTTTATTGGTTATTTGTGTATTTTCACTGGGGAAATATTTATTTGAATCTTTTGCCCATTCAAAAAATTGGGTTGACTTTTTGTTGAGCCGTAAGAGTTTTTTTTTTTAATATATTCTGGAAGTAAGCCCTTTATTAGATAAATCATTTGCAAATACTTTCCTCTTCTGTGGGAAAATGCACAAAAGTTTTATATTATCTATTTTTTCTTTTGTCATTTTTGCTTTTACTTTGTTATCATTTAAGAAACTATTGCCTAATCTAATGTCATGAAGATTTACGCCTATGTTTGCAAATGGTTTTAGCTCTTCATTTAGGCCTCTGATCCATTTTGAGTTATTTTTTGTGGGTGGTATAAAGTAGGGGTTCAGCTTCATTTTTTTGGCATGTGACATCTAATTGGCCCAACACAATTTATGGAAAAGATTATTCTTTCTCCACTGAACTGTCTTGGCACCCTTGTTGAAAATCAGTTGACCACAAACATAAGGGTTAATTTCTGGACTCTCAATTCTAGTTCACTGATCCATACATCCCTCCTTACACTGCTGCCACACTGTCTTGGTTACTGTAGTTTTGCAATAAATTTTGAAATTTGGAAGTGTCAGTCCTAGAACTTTGTTCTTCTTTTTCAAGGTAGTTTTGGCCATTTTGCAAGTCTCTTGCATTTCCATAAGAAAAGAAGGCTCATCTTGTCAATTTGGGCAAAAAAGCAGCTGGGATGTTGACAGAGATTGCACTAAATCTATAGATTAATTTGGATAGTATTGCCATCTTAGCAATATTATGTCTTCCAACTCATCATCATGGGATGTCTTTCAATTTACGTTGGTCCTTCAATTTTTCAGTGATGTTTTATAGTTTTTAATATTCAAGTCTGGGGCTGAAATAGCCCATTTTGTCTCTTTAGGAGGACCAGAAAGGAAGCCCCATGGGAATTGTGAGCATGACTCAGCCCATGACAGTGCGAACTTGGGTGAATGTGCCCTGGATCCGGAGGGAGGCTTAGGCATTAGGGGTAGTGGAGGGCAGTGGTTAGCACAAGGGCTCTGGAGCCCATCAGTTTGGGCCAGAGAGCCTGACTTACTCCCTTCCTGGTTCCCTTTCATTGCTAAGCCTCAGTTTCTCATCTGCAAAATGGGGCTGATAATAGTACTTTTCCTGAAGCATGGTTGTGAGGATTAAAGAACACATGTAAAGTATAAAATGGAAAATGATGCATAGTGGGTGCTCAGCTAACACTTCTCACAAGAAACATATTTGAAAAGATCATCTGTGTGTGAGCTTGTGTGTCCCAACCAAAGTCCTGTAGACTGGAGCCCAGTTTTCCTTTCCTGGGGCCACAGGAAGCTGGCTCCACACAACATGTGCTGAGGAGAGGAGGAAGGGTGAAGCGGGGTTCTGAGAAGTGAGGTGAGATGATGCTAAGAAGTCACTAGTGCCTCTTTCTGTCTTAGAGAACTACTGTTTGGACCCACAGATGTACTGGAGAAAGGACCAGTCTGGACATGTACACAGAGTAGTGGTTGTACAACTGAGATCATTGGAGGGGCTCACAGAATGCCCCCCTGAATCACCCACAGGCCTATCATTGCACCAGAGCTTTGTACTATTCAATCTGCTTCAAGAGGTCCCTGGGAAATGTGATCTGTCCACTTATTTATACTCATCCAACTTCAACTTAGTACCAATTGCACCCAGACAGACCATTGTAGGAGAAAGACCCACATACATTTGTTTTGTACTTTACAAGGTATTCGATGGCTAATTTGATCATCACAACAACACTATGAGGCAGGTATTTATGATCACCCCCATTTTGCAGAAGAGGAGCTGAGGCCCAGTGGGCTAAGAGCTAAGGGGCTTACTGAACACCAAGCAGGTGGTAAGTAGCAGAGCCACAAAGCAAATCGGGTCCGGCTCCGAGTTCTTGGCATTTTCTTGTTCACTCTGCTGCTCTCAAGAAGTTTACAGGGAACAGACAAGTCAGCCAATTGAGAAAATGGTCAAGGGCTTTCAAACTGGGTTCCTGGGCGCTCTGGGGGGTCCTCTGGAGGCTGGTGGGAGAGGATTGACAGGGTGGCACTGGGCCTTGTGTTCCCCACACACCTTGGTCAGATCTTCTCTTTCTTCTGTCTCTAGAGGTACAGGGTGTTTGATTTGCCAAGAGAGATAATACAACAGCAAAACCAAACAGGAATTTCTTGAATACCTATTGTGCATGGAGCCGGGGGTTGGGGGAAGTGTCACTTCAGGGAGAGCAAGAGAATCTTACAAAACAATCCATTTGTGAAAACTTGAAGAACAGTAAAAAATTAAATAACGGCTCAATCTAGCAACAGATGAGCCATCTCATGGCCACGTCTTGTCCTCTAATTAATTGCTTCAGCAGTGACTTGGGTGGTCAAGAGAGAGTGTGGATCTGTTTAGCAGGTAATCCAGCACCGCCCATCATCAGGAACAGGGAGCAGGAGCTGGGAGCGATGAAACCCCAGTCTGGGCAAGTTTGGACAGGGAGGAGACACACAGGGAGGTTGGTGGTAAGGACAGGCTAGGTGCCATATGCAGCAGGAAGGTTTTGTAAATGGAGGGCAGTGCCCAAGTCTGGTTATGCCCCCACAGTCACTGCCGGTCTGTTTCCTATAGGTGAGGATTTCCCCACCCTTCCTGCACCCCCTTCAATCCCACTGCGACTTACCGGCCTGCTGGACCTCACTGGACATAGACCATCCGATGGACAGCCTTGCAGGCTGGGTTGAAATCTCAGCCTTGCCTCTCTGTAACTTACATAGATGAATGATAGTAACACCCATTTATGGGCCACCTGGCTGGTGAACTGGATCATGCACACAAAGGGACCAGTGTCATTAGTTCTTGGCACATGGCAAGTTCCCAACAAATGTTATTGGCTATTATCTGCAGCTACATTCAACGTGGGCAGGCTGGAACATGGTCTTCCTGGTTTATATTCCCTCATTTAACAAGCATTTAATGGGCACCTATCTGTGCCAGCCACTGCGCTGGGAGCTGAGGCCAGAGATTAAAAAGTTCATTTTCCTTAAGTAGCTTCTGGTCTACTGGGAAAGCAGAAGTGAAAACAATTCCAGGTCCATATAAGAATTGGAACTTGAGCTTGATAACAATGAAGCTAGTTAACTTTTATTGAGTACTTGCTATGTGCCAATTTGGATGCACTTTACATGCATTATTTTCTCATTTGAACCTTACGAGGTAGAACTTGAGCCTTCCTTTTACAGCTGGGAAGCTGAAGCTCAGAAGGGCCATGTCTTCTGCTCCAGGTCACGTGGGCTCCCAATCCAGGGTGGATGAGAGTTCATCAAAGACTGCAGAAAGTATAAAGAGGTGGAGGCTTGCAAGATCATGGCAAAGTCAGAATGTATAAAACACAAAGGCCTCGAATATGTGCTCCTGGCGGGTGATTCCTGCCGTGAGGCCGAGCCATCAGGATGAAGCAAGCAGCTGACTGAAGGTCTAACCTTGCAATTGATCGGTTTTAAGCATTTTACATTATTTTCAGGAGCTAATACATGTGGAGCACTAGGTTTAGGGTTAGGGTTTAGTGTGGTTTGGGTTTATGTCTGGTAAATCCAGTGCTCTAAAGTGTAAATTCTTGTTTACTATTACAGTAGGCTTCATTTTTGTGTGGTTCTGATAGGCAGGAGTTTCAGTTACCACGTTTAAAAAATATGACTAGCTTCCTACCAGATGGTTGAAATTTCACTGACGGTGGTATATCGAGGACTCGCACAAAGTACAGACTTTGCTGCTAGCTCTTCGGTCCACATATTACTACATAAATAATAGATGCGCATCACGGTCAGTGACTCTTTATGTCACTTCATTCAAAGTCCGCTGGTGATTGTCAGCATCTGCTATTCCGTTCACACACTGACAATTAAGTGTGTAGCTGTGTGGCCTCCTTGTCTCTCAGTGACAACCCATGTGACATTTCACATGGACAGATAATAAAAAGAAGGAGGTGACGAGTAAAGATAAAAGTCCAGTGAAACAAAGAAATGAAAAGTGGTGCTGGAAACACTAGAAATGACATTTGAATTGAACATCACCAGGCTTCGTATTAGTCAGACTTCTCCAGTGAAACGGGACTAACAGGCCAATCTGTTGATTTACCTATGTAGCCATCTCTCTGCCGGCTATGATGCACATCAAAGTCATGATGCGCAGATATACATATAAACACTCTTTCTATCATCTATAGACAAGAGAGGCTCATGAGTCCAAAACCTGCAGGCTGGGAGGTTGGAGACCGAGCTGATGCTGCAGCTCAAGTCCAAGGCCTTCTGCTGGCAGAATTCCCTTTTCCTGGGGAACCAGAGGGGAGTGCGGGAAATCAGTCTTTTTCTATTGAGGCTTTCGACTGATGAGGCGAGGCCCATCCCCATCATGGCGGGTAGTCTGCTTTAGCCAAAGTTCGCTAATTTAAGTGTTAATCACATCTGAAAAATACCTTCTCAGAAATATCCAGAATAATGTTTGACCAATGTCTGGGTACTGTGGCCCAGCTAAGTTGACATAAGAGTGACCAATAGAGGATTACAGGCTTATAGAGGAAATAGATGATGGTGGGAATGTTGACACTGTATCTATTTAAGAGGCCCTAGATCTGCTGCCAGAGGAAGACAGATGTACCGACATAAATGAGGGAAGTAGCTGTGATGAGGATGAAGATGCCCCAGAGGAAGCGAGGCCAGCAGGAACTCCCAGCATTTCATGACATAGCAAGTACAAAGGATAAAGTGTTGGAAACTGATCTAGTCTTAGAAAGAAGTACAACAATTTGCAAAGCATATAAAAGATGCTCCCTGTGTATTATTAAACAACAAGAAGAAGAAGCAAGCCCTGTTCAAACTGTTCTTGATCATATTTATACAAAGAAAATAATTCTCGATGTTTCCAGTGTTCTAAAGTATACAAAATAGATGTTGGTTTTACTATTTTTTCATTTCCTTAAACATGGATAATTGATAGTACAAGAGTTTTCGATTGTTTTGACAAAAAATGTTAAAGGTCACAGAATAATCTTTTTTTATCTCATTGATTTTTAAGCTCGTTTTGCACAATCGCAGCAGGCACGGTTATTCTTACAGCCTTCATAACCGCGCAAAGCACGGACTGTCCACTCTGTTTGTAACATTGGCATCGTCAACATCCACCAGGCAGGTCTGACAGAGGCCCGGGATGCTCCTTTTGACACCCTTTCCTGACCAGGACAGGGGGCCCTTGCAAAATCCCAGGCCAAGGCCCTGTCCTGCTCTGACCAACACCATCCACCCTCGGCAGGAGCCTCGGGGATTCTCCATGGCCCCAGGAAGTTCCCAAGAGCTCGGTTTACACACCAATAAAAATAACTCCGGGGTGATAAACAGCCCTGGGTCTCCAGGGCAAGATGCTCTTACGCGACCAGCCTTGATTCCACAAGCTCCACATGGAACCGGGCGGCTACATGGACTGAGATGCTGAAACGTGAGCCTTGGCTGACATCACAGGGCAGGGCCCCCTCTGGCCACAAAGTCTGGGGACAAGTGACTTTGGCTGGGACATGGGGTGGTTCATTCACAACATAAGACACACTGAACTAGCACAGCCAATTGAGTGAGTGAGTGATCGATTTAAATACATGTTATTTCTCCTTTCTTTTAATATTTGGCAGGGTATGTGAGTCATGGATGGTCTTATTAGAAAACTCAGAATACACATAGGCCAAAATGAGAAAAATCAAAACCGCCTAATGCCCACCATCAGAGAACACCACTCTTGTCTTCATCCTTTCAAACTTTCTAGAAGCTATGGCTCAAGAGTACAGAACTTCAGGCTGAGGACTCTGGGGCCAGCTCGTCAGTTTGCATGATTTCCCCATCAGGAAACTGGGGACGACAATAATAGCCACTTCGACAGTTTGCCGCCTGGATAGAAGTTCTCATTTTTCTCCCTGGTGAAGGAGGGCAAGAGGCAGACCTGTGTGGTCAAGTCTGTGCACATCCTTAATTGTTTCTCAAGGATGAATTGTTTGTAACGATAGCATCAAAGAAGATGCACATTTCGATAGCACTGTTCATCCCTTTCCAAGTCAGCAAACTGATTGAAGGGGGCTACCGGGGCCCCTCTGGAAGTAGGAACTGGTACCAAAGCCAGTAGACGAAGGGTTAATTCTCCCACCTGGGGCACACAGTAACTGTCATAATTAGAATGTCAGCTCCAGGAGGGCAGGGATGGTGTCCGTCCAGTTCACTGCTATGTCCCTGCTGCCTCCTGCAATGACTGAATCAATTTAGAAGAACCAGAATTTTCTGGGACCACCTGGAGTCCTAAGCTCCCTATACAGTCCTCCTAAGCACTGCATTATAGACACCAACCTGGATTCTTTTCCCATGTAGGCTTTGTTAAATTCTATAACGAATAAAATATTAGGCAACACACTTCAAAGAGAAAAGGGGGGTACAAGAACCTCCCCCAGAAGGAGAATGCTGGAACAAAGTAAGCCAGCTATGAGAGGCGAAAATAAACAAATGCATCATTTGTATTGTCATTTGATAGACACATCTTGAATCTTTTACGGTGAGCTCCACCCCTTCCTTACAATATGGAAATCGGAACACGTTGCTTTCAGTCGTGATTATGAGTGAGTTCCAGAGAATGTTTGCAGGTGAGGGAGGAGGATGTTGGGCGGCACGGCCGTTAAGGTTTATGGGTTTCAGTGGGCGGCCGCTGTGGGCTTCCTGAGGTGAGATGGCTCTGACACAGTGCCAGAGAGGGAAGTGTTGATTATCCTTGTAAAAATGATCACCTGGTCATTGAACACTTGTTGAGCACCCACTATGCACCAGGTACTGTGCTAAATGCCAGGACTATCCAGGACGGACCATTTGCTTGGCTGGGATAAAATGCTGCATGAGCCCCACTGTGCACCAGCTACCATATTAGATGCTGTAGAGAATCCACAGAAGAGTCTGCAGAGAAAGACAGATGCAGAAACAAGGAGCCCCTTCTCCCAGCCAGGCAGGGCTTATACTTTTTAAACCATGTTTCCTGTGCATCAGCTAAGGTTGACCCAGGTTAGGGACCCTGACCCCCCCCACCCCGTGCAGTGGAGAAAATCTGTGTATAACTTTTGACTCTCTAGAATGTAACTACTAATAGCCTGCTGTTGATTGGAAACCTTACTGATAACATAAACAACACATCTTTTGTATGTACGCAATACTGTATTCTTATTATTAAAGGAAGGAAGCTAGAGAAAAGAAAATGTTTTTTCAAATTGTCACAAATCTTCAAAAAAATGTCCAATATATTTATTGAAAAAAATCTGTGTGTTAAGCGGCCCTGCGCAATTCAAACCCATGTTATCCAAGGGTGAATTGTACTTCGATCTTCCCGGAGGCCTGAGGCCACAAGGCCGAGGAGTCTTCCTCACTCGGACTGACCCAGCTTTGGCCCCCGGCTCTACCACCTACTGGACAAAGTGCCTCACCCTTCCCAGCCAGCCTCCTTCCTCATCTGTAAAAGGTTGTACTGCCAGATAAAACACAGAGGCCTTGTTAGAACAAATATATCCCTACTATTGCATGGGATATACATAGACTAAAACAAAAATTATTGTTTCTCTGGAATTCCAGGTGAACGGGGTGCTGTTGTTTTGGTTTTTTGCTAAGTCCAGCAGCCCTAGGAGAGGAGACTGTGATGATTTCTGATGGATGTCTCTCAAAAGCGTGGTGTTGAGTGAAAAAGGCAACAGACCAGGATTTATAGCTCAATAACATTTATGTAAATTTCTTGCACACAGGCCTAAGCTGAGCAATTTTTTTTCCCTTCTAGGAGCTTTCTTGCGCTCTGTAGGAGCTGTGGAGGTGGTTGTGTCTCTGCGACAACCTCATTACAAGCTCAGAGCCAGAAATTTACCTAACTGGGTTCAAGGCAGTTTCCCAATGGGGGATTTCAGTGCAAAGAGGCCCAGGGCATCTAGGAGTCATATGGCCATAGAAATGCAAAGCCGTCCGGTGGGAAGGGACTTCGTATGTAGTGCCTCCAGTTCTCAAACTCATCACTCATTCCTCCCCGAGTCTGCCCCTCCCTCTGGTTGAGTTGACTCCACAAAGGGGAGCCCTGGTTGCAGGGGTGAGACTACAGAGGTTTGGGGGTCGTGCTTGCTAGATTTTTACTCTCAATCTCTGTCTTTCTGAATCTCAGAGTCTAGAGGGAAACAAGGGCATGTAAACAAACAACTACATAAAGCCGATTTTCATGTGAAATGCAATAAAATGAAATAAACAATTATAACTTAAAGGCACACAAAGCAATATTGATTTTCACTTACAGGTAAAGAAACACGTACAGTACTGGGCTCTGTCACATGGTGAAATGGCCTGGAAGGACACGTGCTGAGTCAATGGGCGCTGAGGTCGGGGGCAGCTGAAGATGACAGTGGGAATGGCGATGAGGGATGAATAATAATAATGATATATTATTATTATAATACAAAATATTAATATGTATGTGTTGTTAAAAGTTATATATTATAATAATATGAAATATATAGAATGATATAATAATATATGTAATATACAAAATAATAATATAAAAAAACAAAGGGTCTTGCAGAGAGAGACAAGTGTATGCCTGCCCAGTACCAGGAGTGTATAGTTTACCTGCAGCCTTTCACCGACTGCACTGCCCAGGTTTCAGAGTTCAGAGCAACTGGATTTCAGTCCAGGGTGTGCCACTCCTTGGCCAGGTGACTTGGCGCAAATGACTTGTCTGGAGTGTCTTTCAATACCACGAAGTAGTTCCCTGATTCTCCGGACGACAGCTGGGTGGTCTACAATTCAATTCCATTCTGACACTAACTACCTAGGGTTGGCACTGACCCCACAGGTTAAGGGCTCCGTCTCATAAGACTGCCTCCCATCCCAGATCCAGGTTGTCACCTGTGCTTCCGACCAACCAGCTATAAATCAAGGGATCTCACGGTGCCCTCCCTGGGTTTGACAGTTTGCCAGAAAAGCTCACAAAACTCAGAGAAACATTACTTATTATAAAGGAGACATACACTTAATATAAAGGATATTTAAAGGATATAGATGAATAGCTAGATGGAGAGGGACAGGTCTGGACAGATCGGGAGCACAGAAGCTTCTGTCCCTATAAAGCTGGGGTGTACCCCGCTCCCAGCACGTGGTTACATTTGCAAACCTGAAGCTCATTAAATTTCCTAGATCACGGGTTTTTATAGACGTTTAATCTCCAGCCTCTGCCCCTGCTCCCACTCTCCCCAGTCCATTCCTCTAATCACGTGCTCTTACCGGTGGCCTGTCCCATCCTGAGGCTGTCTAGGGGCACTGCCCTGAGTCACCTCATTAGCATAAACTTTGGGGTGGTAGAGAAGGGCTTGGTACAGATAACAGGAGATAAGGTGCTGCTTTTACCGCTATTGCTCTGGAGCTCTTTCAGGAACTGGGGCCATATAATAAAAAAATATTCCCAGGGCTCTTATCACTGAGGAAATTACAAGGTTTTAGGAGCTTTGTGCCAGGAACAGGACACCGGACAAAGACCACAAGTGTGTTTCCTACTGAATCGCGATTATCACAGCTTCCTTTTGCTAAGGGCCGGTGTTCTCTCCTGGGATGGTATTATGCCACCTCCTAGGAAGGGGCATATTGTCCTGGGGATGGGGCATATCATCTGATAGTCATTATAAAGATATTAGTAATAATACTTATATTCATACTAACCCAGAGGAAGATGCTCTCTCTCTCTCTCTCTCTCTCTCTCTCTCTCTCTCTCTCTCTCTCACACACACACACACACACACACAATCTTCACTCAGTTCAAAGCAACAAGCCATTTCTCTGGTGCTTAAGATGGGTCAGGCACTGTGTTGGGTGCTGGGGTTCTAGAAATGAATGAGATGCAGTTCTTGTCCTTAAGAAGCTCACAGTTTGGGGGCGCATTATCACATCACGTATTACATGCAGGAGAAGGGATGGACTTGGGTTATCACGGAAGCCTGAGGTGATGGGCATCTACCCAAGCTCTGGGTACAACTCCCCGACTGAGTGGAAACAAACTTCACACCCAGGGCATTTTAATACATGTCACTTATTGAGGTGTGTGGTTTTCTGAGTGACATGCCCATGTGGGACAGGGAAGAGGGAGACAGGCCAGGCCACAGAAAGAGCTGAGTAAGATGGTGACTGGTGGAGTCCTAGTCTGGTCCCATGCTGCGCTCTGGAGCGTCAGTTGAACCATAGAGTTAATCCCTCCGTTGAGGAGGTGGGCAGGGCTTTCACACCCTTGTCAGCCAGTCACGGCTGTGGGCTGCTCCTTTCTGGCTGAGGACAGCTTGAGCCCTAAGCAGCCAACACTCCGGGGGCAGAGGGAGTGAGGGTCGCACTGGCCTCATAAAGGGGTTCTAGGCAAGGCGCCAAAAAATCCTTGAACACTTTTTCTGTCCCCAAACCTTCCCATCATGTAGACTCCCAGACCCAGCAAAGCTGCAGGTAGAGAAGCCGTGTGCAGCTAAGGACCACAGGCTATCAGCTGGAAAGCCACTTAGAGATGGCCTCATCCACTCTGACCTTGCTGACCAGCCCAGAGAGGTTTGGTCATTGGCTGAAGGCTGGGGTTGCAAAATCCAGTACCACACTGGCTGGCCAGGAGAAACAGGCGCCATCTAAGACAACAAGGATGGCAGAGACTGTGGCAAACTGGAGAGAGGGAGCTCCTTTAACGAGGCAGCAGCAGCCTGCTCCTCACAGCTATGAAGGAATAAGGACCTAGAAGGGCAGGGCTTCTGAATGCTCCAGAGAAGCTGGAAACCTGTGTGTGTTTCATGTGAAATCTCTCAGTTTTTAAATATTGGCAACGAATTGGAAATTCTTAAGAACACTGTATGAGCCAAGGAAAATAAGTCGACAGGCCATACTGGGCCCTGGGGTCACCAGTGTGCAATCTCTGGCCTTTGGCTCCGCAGCACATCGGATATGCAGCCAGGGTTCCCGGGGCCAGAGTGCTCGCTGTCAGACCAGTAGAAGGACAGGAGAAGCGTGACGGGAAGGAGGGAGGCTGAGGAGGGAGATGGGGATGGAAACAGGGTGGGTAATGGCCTTTCCTTCATACCCAGAGTCTCCACTGTGAGCTGGGAAGGGACATACCATGGCTCACTGTTATTTTGTCTTAACGGAGGTGAAATTCATGTAATATAAAATTAACCGTTTTCAAGTGTACAACTCAGTGGCATTTAGTCCATCCACATGTTGTGCAACCATCATCACGATCTAGTTCCAGAACATTCTCTTTCCCCCAAAAGGAAACTCTGTGCCCATTAGCAGCCACTCCCCATTTCTTGCTCCCTCCAGCCCCCTGCAATCACTGATCTTTCTGTCTCTGTGGATTTGCCTATTCTGGACATTTCATGTGATGGAATCACACAACCTGTGACCTTTTGTGCCTGGCTTCTTTCACTCAGTGCTGTGTCTTCAGGATTCATCCCTTCTGATGGCTGAATGACAGTCCATTGTCTGGATAGGCCATATTTTGCTTAACCATCTGTGGATGGGTATCTGGGTGTTCCCACCTTTCAGCTATTTATTTTTTAAGGGGAGGTAACCCCACCCTGGAGTTTAGGGACATAGGATGGACAGATCCATTCAGCACAGCAGGCATGGTGACGAGGACCCATGAAAATGTCTTAATTTCTTTTAAAATCGGAACTTGTAGGGTCAAAGAAATGTTTTAATTATCAGTTTGGCCTGGATTTTATTTGTCTTTACACCAACACAGCCATACAATGTAATTATGGAGGAAGCGGCCCACGAAGGCAAAAACATGCAGGGCACACACAGGTGGCCTCGTGGCATCAGAGCATCATGGACTCCGGGGTTAGAAAAACCCCAAGGGGATCCCTGGCTTCCCAGGTTTCTAGGCTTGTGGCTGTAAGCATTGAGCCGGGTTCTTCGTTCTGCTCCCTGTTGCGTCCACCACTGTCAGAATAGGGCCTGGCACAGAGTAGGTACTCAATAAAGATTTGTTTGAAAGAATTAATTCATCTGAGGTGAGTCATGAGCTGCTCTATGCCTTAATTTCCTCAACTGAGATATGAGAAAAAATACTCTTTTTCTCTCAGTGTGGCTGGGGATGGGAAAGCTGTGCCCAGTGCCAGGACCTGAGAGGCCTCCAGCCGCGCCTTCCTCCCCTTTGCCTTCAGCAGGGCGAAGCTGAGAGCCTACTGTGGGAAGCAAATTTCCAGCAAGCCTGAGGTGTAATTTGCTCTGTCTCTCTCAGACTCACAGCACACCAGGTACTTTGACATCTTGGCTGAGGATCCCAGGGTCTGGAGAGAGGGGCTGATTAGCAGGCAAAACCTCAAGGAAAATGATGCCAGAGAGAAACAAGTAGTCCCAGGGAAGGGCCTGTGAACGTGTGTGTGTGTGTGTGTGTGTGTGTAAGCATCATGTGTGCACATGGGTGAGTCTGCATGAGTGTTGGGGGTGTATGAATGTCTGCACATGTGTTTTTGTGTGTGAGCAAACACATATGAGTGTGTGTGTGCACATGTGTGCGGGGTGGAGAGAGGGGGGTGGGAGGGAATGGGGTGGAGGAGGGAGAGGGAAGCAGCCCCCAAGTCACAGACTGGGGGATTCTGCTTTGACTTGAGTCCCGTTCCAGCGGAAGGCTGGGGCAGGCAGCCGGGTGGGGTCTGAAAGAGGAGAAATGACCGTATCTGGGTTTTGTCTTGATGAGAGGAAATTCTCTGGCCAAGGCAACAGTCTCCCCTGGGGTGTGCCTCCTCTGTGGGTGACTGGGAACTCCGGAGAGCCCAGCCATCTTCTTCAAACCAATTTGCATTAGAAATCAATGTGGATTTCTTTCTTTTTTCCTGGAGGCCCTGAGATGCCAAGATTCTCGAGCAAGTAATAATGATGCTTTTCAGACCAGGACTTCAAACTGTTTAGCTATGATTAGTCTTCTTTTAAACACAGGAAAACTGGGGTGACTGGAAGGAATTTTACTGACAAGTCAGAGGGAGGCTGGTGCCTCGCAGCTGATGTGACCCTAGGGGTCATGGAAACTTCAGCCCCACGCTGGGTCCCCCTTACCAGGGGGCCACGCCATGCAGGGGCACCCTGGTGATTTCTGGACAGCACTGAATTGAGTCTCTTATTGATGTCTTGAGGGCAAAGTCCTGCAGAATGAAGGCAGGCTACTGGTAGAATATTCCAGAAGACCCCTCTGTGGTCAGCCCCAAAGGCGGCAGGTGTCCAGGGGCTAGGAGGCAGCTTATTGGTCAGAATGGAATTTGAGTCCTGTGAGAGAGACTTTAGTGTCCTTGTCTGTGAAATGGGCAAAATAGTATCCCTCTGCCCTGGCGGTCATTGTTTAAGGACTAAATAGATGTGAAAAAGTTTAGCACAGTGTATGGCACAGACCCGAGATGTGCTTGTTGTTAGATTTCTAGTATCATCATGTCCTCATGAAAAGACTACTTTGCTAGCAATGGAGATCCTGAGATCCTCAAAGCTCAAAGATCTGAGGGGGCTAAGAAAACTTACCCACCCCACACTCCTCGACCCTCCAGGTCAGTGCTGTGAAGGATGAGATCGACTAGGCCAAAGCAACAAGATTTCCCCGAAGGAGGTCACGGTCCCCTGGGGCCTGAGGGCCTGGGGCTCGGTGATGCGGGATGAGGAAGATTTGAGAACTTATTATCAAGAATGTTGGCCTACAAGATGGAGTGTTTTCGACTTACTCTCAAAGATCTGGATGGAGGCTGTGTGACCACAGTGTCCTGGAAAGGGACTGGATTTGGCAAGAACCCCAGAGTTCTGCAGACATGGGTTCAAATCCTGCCTCTGAAGTATCTCAGCTGTCTGGGCCTGAGCGAAGGAGGCCGCCTGTGCAGACCTCAGTCACTTTATCTGTAAAGAGGGCGGGCTGTAGTAGTACACTCTCTCGGGATGACGAATATCAGGGGGTGGACACACAGTAGGAAGTCCAAAGTGGCGGCTCTGTTAGTTGCACCAAGTCAATGAATGAACGGACTTGTCTGAGATGATCAAAAGGGTTCTCTACAGTAAGTTGGGGCTTTGTTCAGTCCACAGACATATACAAAGACCCTGTTAAGGGCCAGATCCTGGAAACTCAGTGGGAAACGGCATGGGAGCCACTCCACTGTCAGACGAGAGAAGGTTGCACAGGAACGGTGATGATGTGACCCGGTCACCACCCTCTCCTGAGAGGCACTCCCTCAAGCAGGCTGGACGCGCTCCTCTCAGGCGCTTCCCCAGCAGACGGGCCACCTGCCTGCACCGCACAACCTGCCTCCCTTGCAGTCGCGTCATCCATGCCCATCTCCTTCCTCTCTGCCAGGAGCAAACCCGGGCAGCTGCAGGCCCCCGGAGGGGAAGGAAACCAAAGAGAACTTGCACTTGACCCAAAGACCCCAGGCCAAAATGACCAGTCCCCCACCCCGTCCCTTCCTTTTCCTCAGGTCTCTGTCCTCAGCCAACCCTGTGGGCCTCTACAGCTATACACAGTGAGGGGAAAGGCCTGTTTCTGTCACTAAATGACACTCTGAGGGCTTTTTGGCTGACAGCTGGTGACCTGGCGGCCGGCACGCCGATTTTGTGTGATGTCAGTGAGTTTTGCCTCCGGGAGGCCAGGTGACACTGCAGTTTTCCAGAACGCAGTTTTATGCCTGGGGATGCCTCCCTGTCGACAGCTCAGCAACATAAGGTCCCATTCACAGGCTCAGAGCGTACCTGAATTTGAAGGGACACTATTCATATCTGCTCAATACACAAGCACTGAAGTCATAAAGTCCTGGGTTCAAATCCTGCCTTTGTCTCTTCTGGGTGTGGACTCTGGGTATCTTTTTTAACTTCTTCAGGCCTGTTTCCTCATCAGATAAACGGGGGTAGAATGCATGCCCAGCAGGGCTATTGTAAGGATTTGAACTAAGGTAGACCATGTGAATTAATCACTAATCTATATAACTGTCTCACAAATCTATATAACTGTAGGAATCTGTCTTGGAACTGCCCAGCCCATGCAGCTGGTATTAAGCTCTGGTTCCAGGTGTTTCCACCCTGATACATGCCAGTGCCCCCCACCCTCCTGGGAACATCAGGGCACAGGCGTGGTGCATGTGCAGCCCCCTGCCATCGCCACCAGCTTCACTGGTACACCTGCCTGTTTTCTGGGCAGAGGCCAGGAAACGGTATTCCCCCAAAGAGGAAAGTGCATGTCCAGGGGAAGGCAAGGACACAGAGCAGCATGATTCCCACACAGGGGAACATCCACACGAGACTACCCATTGCTCCGGAGGTCCAGGTTGCCAGGCCGAAAGGGCTGGAGTGAGGCTGTGTCCTCAGCCAGGAAGCCTCGCCTCCAGAAAGTGGTATCTGGCAGGAGCTGTGCTCCAACAGCTGTGGAGGCATTATAAATCTCCCACCGGGAGAAGCAGTGCCAAGGCTCCACCTATCCCGCTAATGGTAAATCTGTCAGCACCCGTAGCACAAGGCCCCGGACTCTGAGAGCTTCAGGGTGACACTGTCTGTCTCCCTCAAGCCTATTAATCGCACCTGCAACCTATTCCTCTCCAAAGGTGGAAGGCTGTGCCTTTCTTCTTTGAGAATATCTGGGAGTTTGAACTGCAAAGTGGGCTGTGCTTCAGATCTGATCTAGATGCCTCTGACCCTGAGTCTGACCTGCCAACTTTCTGCCCTGGGGGACCCCTCTTCTGCCAGACACTGGGTGATCTGGGTGAGTTTAGGCTGGACAGTGGCCCTCAGGTGCTGTGGAGGGTTGCGTGGTTCTTGTTTGTTCATTGGTGCACTCTGTCTTTAAGTCTTCACTTTCAAAAGAATGGTCATTAGCCCCATTTGGATTTAGAGAATGTAAAATCAGTTCAGGTCCTGAGTTACCACACACAGATGCATGACTTTGAGCAATCACTTCACCTCCTTTAGATTCCTTCGTAGAAAGACGATTATAAAATCTTTCTTACCATCTGGATACGTGGATGAAATGAGACAGTCTATGGCTATCAATCAGTCTTAGTTGGGAACAAACTGAGGATGGCTGATAAATCAACTCTCCAAAATCAAAAAGCTCTGATCTGCAGCACTTGCCAATTTGCATGGTGTAAATATTCCCATTGGCTGGTTTTAAACTACCAACATGACATCCCTGAATGAGGAGCTGAGAAGAAGTGTGAACATCAGTTCTCCTGAACTTTGGTTCTCAGCTGGAGCTGAGCTGGCTCCAGTACAGCTCTGAAGACAAGACACCAGCTCTGGCTAATTTTCCTGGGAAAGAGAGGTACCCAAAGAGTAGCTTGCAGAATTTCCAGCTGGCAAATTAGACTTAGAGTTTGTGCAAAAGGAGTTACACCTCAAATCACCCCAGAAATAGTCCAGTAGTGAAGATGCTACTGCTGTCCCTTCTGGCACAGTAATAAGCTCCATCATCACCCACAGCTGCAGACACTGGTCAATCACACTAAAACTGAAACCAATGATGTCTCTGGAAGAGGCAGCAATCGCTGACGTAGCTGCCACCTTGCCGCCTGGAGCAGGTATGGGATGGGTGTGGCTCCTGCTTCCTCCCACGTTAGCTTCTCATTTAATCGAGGAAAGTACATCTGATTGGCAGAGCCAAGTCACATGTCTGTGCCCTAGCTGCCAGGGAAGGTCGGTGTATTAGTTTCCTGGGGCTGCTGTAACAACTCACCAACAAGCAGGTGGTTAAAAACAACAGAAATTGATTCTCTCACAGTTCTGGAAACCTGAAGTCCAAAATCAAGGTGTTGGTAGGGCTGCACTTCCTCTGGAGGCTGTCTGCACTTCCTTCCTTGCCCGTCTGGCTTCCGGTAGCTGCCCACGTTCCTTGTGGCTATGACACTCCAACCCCAGCCTCAGTTTTCACATAGCCTTTCCTTCTCTGTGCCTCTCCTCTGCATGTCTCCTAAAAGGACACTTATCATGGGCTCTAGGGCCCTCTGGCATAATCCAGGAAGATCTCATATCAAGATTCTTAACTTAATTCTTAACAGAAAGACCCTTTTGCCAAATAAGGCCACATTCACAGGTTCTGGGGTTTAGGATGTGGACATATCTTTTGGGGCACCATCCAGCCCCCTATAGTATCTCTGTTTTCGGCGTCTACAGTAGGCTGTGAGCTCTGCCTCATTGGGTGGGAGATTCCTCAGTTACAAGAAGGAGTTTGGAGGCTGGACAGTCAGAAAAATATCCAGTGTCTTCTGGAACACTGTTGCAGTTCTTTCCTGTACAGTCAGAGGGTAAGTATTTTTGGCTTGGAGGGTCATGGGCTCAGAACCTCTCACCTAAGCTGTAGTGGCATGGAAGCTGCAGACACGCCATAGTGAACAGGGGTGGCTGTGTTCCAATAACATTTCATTTTCAGAAATAGGTGTCTGTCCATATTTGGTCTGAGGGCCATATTGCTGACTCTTGGTCCAGAACATGAAGCAGCCCAGCACAAGGTGAGTCCTAATGTTGGTTGAGCCTTGCATCCTCAGTGTATTGAACAAGGAAGACCAAGCCAGGGCAGAAATGAACGAAACACCCACATTGTTGAATAAATGATCCAAGGGTGGGGAATGGTGGTGGATAACCAGAAAAAAAAAATCAAGTTTGTGAGTTAAGTTTTACCTGTTTTAGAGCCTGGGGCTCATGTGGCCCAAATTTTGATCCCTGGTTTGGTTTCCACAGACAGCACCGGTGGCAGACCTGGCTGCTCGTGATGATGAGGAGGACTAGGGGAAGAGTGTGGAGGGATTTACACAAGTTACCCCATCAGAGCAGTGGGGGCAGAAACCCAGCATGTCCTGCTCTCATTGGAGAGGCATTATCAGTTGTCTGCAGGAGGGGCAAATCACACGAACTCCAGATTTCTACTTGCAGGAGAGTAAAGTATTACAAGAAACAGTGTCTGAAGCGGGATAAAAAAACAGTGTTGGTGTTTATAATAAAAAACACATGGGCTTTAAAGCCTGGTAGATCAGGATCCAAGTCTCAGCATCCCAGTGACCCAAGAAAGCACCTGGGCCAGCTGCTTTACCTCTCCCAGCCGCAATTTTCTCCTCTGTGAAATGGGGAGAGTGAGATCCATCCCACCACGTGGTCATGAGGCTTAACTGAGGCAACCTTTATAAGAAACATTCCTTGTGGCTAGGGAATGCTCAGTAAACTAACGCTCAGTTAATTCCTTAAAAGTCTGACTGAAATTAAGAGTGACTTTTTGAAAATCAACACACAAGAACATATATCTTAAAGTGAGTATGATCCTTCCAAGGAGGCCCCTGGGAGACCAGACCCCAGGCCAGCCAGGCTACCGTGGCACAGCCCGTGCTGGCAGCTGGCTGCTGATCAGCCTTTGGTCCCTGGGCGGCGCCCCCGGGTGGTCCTCGGGGTAGTGGTAGGTATTTGTTCTTGGAGGGTGGACTTGATTTCTGGACAAAGCTCAAAGTTAAATGGAGCTGGGTCTGATGAACAAGCTGGGAAAATGAAGCTGGCTGGAATTGCTTTGGGTGATAAAAGATCTGTGATTGCCGAATAATGAGCTGGGGTTATGTGCTTGGCTCAGAACCTGGCTCTGAAGGGAATCCCCAGAGAAGACCTCCAAAAGGGCTTTGAGCATTGGTAGCTGTGCTGGAATAAGGGACTGAGCCCCCAGAGGAGTGATTACAGCAGGGGAAACACTTGTTTGGAAGGGCAAGTTCTTGTTTGGAAGGGGTGTTTGCAGTCTATGTCATAGTAGCATCTTGTAAGATTCATTCATTCATTCGACATTTATTGAGCATAGATCTTGTGGTGGGTACTGAGTGTGGTGTTGTTCATGACTTCATCCCCAGCCTCAGGTTTGCAGCCATAAACAAATATTATTACAGTTCTAATACAGGAACATCTTAACAATGCTTCTGTGGTCTATGCACATGGTGCCTCTCGTGTTGTACAGTGCACGATTTGTACAACGGGATGTAACAGCCTTGCTTGGTGGGAGGAAAAATAAGGACATGAGCTACTTGTAGGATCAGGGAGACATTTGATTTGGATCCTTAAGGAGGTGAAGGAATTTTGAAGGGAAAGGGAATTCCAGGCTCAGGAAGAGTGTGTACCAAAGTTGCTGAGGAGGCATACAAGATAGGTTCAGTGAATGATGAGACATCTGGAAGATTTGGGAATGGGGCAGTCAGGCTCGGGGCAATGAGGCTGAGGGGACTGAGTCAAGATTCTCCAGGGACTGCTGGGGGCGTGAGAGAGGCCCGTGAACGTCAGACATCCCATTAGTCTGAGCTGGCCTAGCAGCCTCTGTCTGAGAGAAAGATGTAAGAGAAAGAACACCAGCCTCGGCATGGCACAGCTCTGCAGTGTGTAGGCTATGTGCCGTGCAGCCAGTCACTTTACCTCTCTGAGCATGAGTTTCCTAATCTGCAAAATGGAGGTCACAGTAAACCCCTCTGGGGTTTGGAGGATTTGGCAACATGTGAAGTCAGAGACACAGTAGATGTTGTAAAAGTTATTTTCTTTTCTCTCTGGTCTCTGTCAACCTTTGTGTATGTGACAGAAACCAATAATTAGGTGCTGACAGCACAAGCCTCTGTAGGTTGAGTAAGTAAGCGATTATTCTTTTCTGGGAGTCTCTCTAGATAGTTGGCCCAAGTCTTCAAGTTTCCCTCGTTAGCATTTAGTATTAGCATCAGGGAGCACTTCCTCTGTGCTTCTCATGGCCCTTGCTCCTCAGTGGTCTTTTAAAAGGCAAATCTGCCCCCTCTGAGTCCCCAGGGTCCCTGGGTAAGTGACTTTTTTCAGTGTATTCCATCTACCCTGGAGTGGAAGAGTTGGGGCACAGAGAAATGGGGGCACACATCTTGTGCAGGAAGTGGGGTGTGGGGGCTGCTTCCTCCAACCTGGAGAGACACCAAGGAAGCTCCTGGGGCTGTGTGGATAAAATGAGAGTTCCTGTGGCCAGGATTCTCACCTGGCCCTGGTTGATTAGCTCACTGCACACCTGTGGGCAATACATGGCTGTTGACTCTATATAAAGAGCTCCACTCAGTGCTCTGGGCACGCCACAGTGGTATGGCTGCAAGGCTGCAGGAGAGCAGAGCAGAGGCTGGAGTGATGGCAGCGCCGAGGACAGAGGCCCAGAGGATGGCTGTGCAGGATGACTGTGTGGGACAACTGTGCAGAGAGGCCCAGAGGACAGCTGTGCAGACAGAGGAGCCCAGAGGCAGAGACCGGCTTGCTGCATACAGACTTGCTCTGAGTGAATAGGATTTTAGTGACTGACCTGCCACCTGGAAATAAAGTTGGGTATAACCCTTTCACCCCAAGAACAGTTTTGCTGTCAATTTCTTTGGTCACATTGAATCCGTAGCTGAAACCCACTGGCAAGACAGGCAGGAATCAGAAGCAAGAAGGAAAGGAGGCCTGCGGCATGCTGAACCTCCCCTTGCCTGGTGTGGTGCGGGCTCTGGCAGATATCCTCGTCACTGGGTTCGCTCTGAGGGCCGGGCTGGGACTGTGAACACCAAGATGACACAGGCCTTGCCTGCAGAGGACTTACAGTCTGGCTGGGAAACCAGACATAAACAGATAAGCAAGGCCCAGGGAGGCCAGGTGATGCTGTCATTGTGTGGATGGCTCACGGGCTATTGAGCATTTACTGCGAGCCAGGCCCTGAGCTAAGAAGTTGTTACCTCTTTCCTCCAACTTGAGGTGGCTTTTAGTAACCACTTTTTGCAGCTGAGGAAACTGAGGCTCAGAGGGGTGAAGAATGCCTTGCCCAAGGTCAGAAAGCTGGAAAGTGTCAGAGATTCAAGAGCTAAGTCCTCAACTGCTATGTTATCCAGCCAGTATGGGAAGATCAACCCACATGTGTAAGTGAGGGGCTTTTCTAATGCGTGTGGGTCTAACATGAGGGAATATATGAAATAAGAGGTAATCCCAAATTTGAAATAGTGCAATATAAAACTGTGTATGAAAGAGAGCTTCCCTTTAGGTGCAAAGTGTGGAATAATGCAAATCTCCCCCAATTAAAAACAAAACAGTAATTGCATCCTTTCAAGACTGAGCGGCCCAAGTGAAATTTAAATGGTAGCACACTATTGCCATGTGTGAGTGACATTTTCATGGATAAAGAGAATGTTTTCCACCCTTCAAATAATGCTTAAATTATTTGAGGCTTTAATTATGTAAAGACCTTCAAGAATACATTCCTTTTAAAACTGTGACCTCCCTTATGACTGTGCATGTATATAAAAATATGTAACCCATATAAATTATGGGTCCCCATATAGCTCCTTCTATGGACTTAGTTGCATGCAAAGAACTGTACTCTAGCTATCAAATTACATTTCTCTATAAAGTTCTCCTCCCCACCTTTCTCACGTGTCTCATTGCATGGCTGCTTTAAATGGGGATTCTACAGACTGTGTAGGGCTGAGGATTTAGATGTGGGCTGGCAAAAACTTGGGGGACAAAGAAATGGTTAGAAACACTAGCATTCATGGATTGTAGAGTTCTAGTCCATGATTGCCAGTTGGTCTTATTACTTTGTTCTCCCCACCATACCTCGTTGATAGCCGTTCCTGGCTTGGGCTAGTCCCCGACACACCCACCGCCCATCCTAGGCTGCCCCCTCTGCCTGGCCTATCTATTTAGGAGTCAGTTCCTGCATTGTCTCATCTGTGTCTCTTCTCTGGAGCTCCCAGACATACTTAGCCATTCCTTCCTCTGGTTTCTACCCTCTGCACACCTACTTCCTTGACAATAACCTGCAATCGTTTGTTTATAGGTCGGTTTTGTCTCTAGGCAGGTGAGTACCTAGAGAGCAAGGTCCGACTCATTTCATCCCTCTATCCTCAGCACTGGGCCTTGCATCCACATAGGTGCCCAATAAATATCAGTACATAACAGATGCCTAAGAAAGGCTTTTGGGAATTGCACGAATTGAAAAGAAGAGTAAAAATGAAACATTCCAAGCACAGGGACTGCTATTCCTCTGGGACAGGCACAGCCCAGCCTGATGGCCCAGTTCCTCACTGGCAGCTCCGCAGCACACTCTGGGCGAGTGAGCAGGCGCCCTCGGTGTGTTCCGTCTCCCACTGGGGCAAGTTGTTTCCAGAGATGGCTGAGAAAATCACCCCCATCCCACATGCTCTTTTGCAAAGGCCATTGAAAGGCAGGATTATTCACCCCTGCTTGACTCTGGGCTGCCCCTGTGCCTTACTTTGAATAAAGCTAAATTAAGGATCGGCAACTTCCAGGCCTCTGCCCCAAGAGGTCTTGCAGCTTCTATTTTCTTTTGTTTTGCTCTCTTCACACCCAGCCACAACATAAAGAAGCCCCAGCTATGCCGTTGGAAAAGCCACACGGAGGAACAGCAAACACCCCAGCTGACAGCCAACAGCCCCTACCAGATATGTCAGCAGAGCGCCAGAGAGAAGCCAGCTGACGTCACGCAAAGCCAAGAACTGCCCAACTTGGTCCCCCTTGAATTCCTGACTCCCAGAATCATGAGCAATAAAATAGCTGTTATTTTAAGCCATTGCACTTTGGGGTGGTTTGTTATGCAGCAAGAGGTAACTAATACATGAACTTTTTTCTGTGTGAGCAAAGAATTTAGAGGGGAGGGATGGTATCTGTGGCTTCTGAGCTGGGAGTTACAAAGGATATTATGAGAATTCAAGCTTTTCTGTTTTTATGTGTTTGTTTGTTTGTAGCTTTAAAATACTGTGGGGTATCTTAACCCAGTGATCAAAGTTAGCATCACCAGAATGGGGCAGCAGTATGTGCCATCTGATTAGAGTGCACTGAGAGGAAAGCACATTTCCGTGGCAATCCAGCCTGAAGTGCATAGCCGAAATGTAATCAGGAAGAAACATCTGACAGACACACACTGAGGGGTGTTCTATAAAATAACTGACCCGTTCTCTTAAAAAAATGTCAGTGTCATGAAGTACAAACACCAAGGAAATGTTCTAGATTGAAGGTTAAAGAGACATGAATGCCAAGTATGATCCAAAATTTCCTTTTGTTACATAGGACATTGTAGGGACAAATGGTGAGAGCTGAATAAAGTTTGCAGATAAGATAATAATGCCATTTCAGTGTTTACTCCCCCCTCCGCCACTACTGATAATTATATTAATTAAAATATATGATGGGTGAAGCTTATGTGGGAATACTTTGTACTGTTCTTGCAACTTTCCTGTAAGTCTGAAATAATGTTGAAAAGTAAATTTTTTTTTTAAAGAAAAAAGCAATTTGTGGTGTGTGCATAGCTGCCCCCAAAGAGGAAAGAACGAACCACCTCACGGGCAGGGGCTCTCCCTGGAAATCCCTGACTCAGAGCCGCCTTTGCCCCTTTCACCTCTCCCTCTGGTGGCACGCATGTGGCGCGGAGCCAGTGGCTGGCCTGGGCTGCCCGCTCAGTGTCCCACCGCAGCCTGGCATCTGGGAAGGCTCAACAGCTACTGCTCAGCTCACCCTCCCCACCCTTGCTCCCAGGGTTCTCTGAAGGCAATGCTTTGGACTTTTCGCAATGAGCATCCATGTTTCTGGCAGAGCTTCTGGAGGGGAGCAGGTTGGGCTGGGAAGAGCCAGGAGTTTGGAATCCGAGAGACCCAGGGGGGCAGTTTCTGACTTGCCATTTACTGGCTGGGTGACACTGGCCTAGAGACATCTCCCAGCCCTGAGTTTAAGGCCCTCATAACACCATGTTAGGGAAGCATTAAGAAAGTGCTCAGCACAAAGCAGGTTTGCCCCCAGCATCGGTGCTTCAGTCCCATCCAGTTGATGGCACTGAAGCCCGCACGGCAGGGCTCCTTGGGGGTGTTTGGCCTCTCTTGGCCCCGATGCCTTCCCCTTTGCACTCCTTCACCCTGTTCTCCTTATGGCAACATGACCAAAGCCCAGGTGCTAGACCATCTGGGTCAAATCTGGGCCTTATCTGGTAGTGACTGAGGTTAAGTGACACAACCTATGTGTGCCTCAGTTTCCCCACCTGGAAATGGATATAGTAATCCACCTCTTACATTGCTGTGAAGGTCAGCTGAATCTATCCATGAAAATTAAATAATAACAGTGAATGCTTATGTAGCTGTTACTATGTGGCAGACACAGGTATATACTCTTTATTAATAGTATTGCCATTTTACAGATGAGAAAGCCGAGGCACAAAGAGACTGCATAATTTGCCCAAGATCACAGAAAGAATAAGAGGCAGAGCTGGAATCTGTCTGCCCCAGGAGTCATGATCTGAACCCCTGAGTTCTACTGCCATGGACAAACAGTAAGCGCTCAATGTATGTTGGCTGTTACTGATGCTCACAGCCAGGGCCAGCTCTGTGGGTGTACGACCAGTGCAGTCACACAAGGTCTGGCACTTAGAAGGCTAATGCTTGTTAATGCTCTGTTGCTATCTTGAAATTCTTAAAAATTTTAACAAGGGGCCCCACATTTTCATTTTGCACCGGGCTCCAAAAATGACAGAGCTGAGTTTGCCCAGAACCTTACAGGGGGCAACACCTACTTCTCCTTTTACCTCCTTTCCTGAGCTCCTTGGGATCTGAGACACAGAGATCTTATCTCTACATCTCCTCCTAGTCCATGCCCAGCAGGTAGCAGGTGTTCCCATTCTGGCTGGGAGGGACAGAGGAGGCCAGAGCCACAGCTGTTGCCCCCACCCTCACTGATCCTCAACAGAAGAATGGCTTCCAGCCCGGAGGGCCTCAGGAAGCGCGCGGGAGAATGAACCTCTCCCAAAGTGTGCAGGGACTCTGGCCAGTGGCCATCAAAACCAGGTCTTTCCAGAATGGCAGGGAGAGGAAGGTGCAGCCAGGACATGGCAGCTTGCTGCACCTGGGGGAATCCCAGCCAGGCCCGAAAGATCGTTAAGATGCTGGCTCCGTAAACAGTGCAGGGAGACCCAGCGTGACTTATAATCACACTGGTTGGAGCTGGAGCCAGGCAGCGTTTTCTCTAGCCCGTGACACTGAATGTGATGCAGATCCCAAAGTTCAGGCTTATGGTCAGGGCACAAAGGTAAACAAGACCCTCCCTAAGGGCAGACAAGATTCAGTCCAAAGGTCCAAGTGTGGCAGTTACAATGGTTTAAAGAATTTTATTCCCCTTTACATTGGGAGCAGGTGGAATGGGGGAGGGGAGAACAAACATTTGTTCAGCACCTACTATGCATCAGACTACACTTGGCCGATACCCCCAAAAGGAGACTCTGTACCCATTAGGCAGTCACTCCCCTTCTCCCAGTATCCCCAGCCCCCAGCAACCATTACTCTGCTTTCTGTCTCTATGGATTTACCTGTTTGGGACATTTCATGTCAATGGAATCATATCATACGTGGCCGTTTGGGACTGGCTTCTTTCACTGAGCCTCATGTTTTCAAGGCTGATCCACTTGGTAGCACATATGAATGGTTCATTACTGTTCGTTGCTAAATAATATTCCACCATGTTTGGTTTATCTATGCATTCATTGATGGCTGTTGGGTTGTTTTCACTTTTTGGCTTTTATAAATAATGCTATGAACATTTGTACAGGTTTTTGTGTGGACATTTGTTTTTCAGCTCTCTTGGGTTGGGTGTATACCTAGGGTGGGTGGGACTGCTGGATTATATGGTAATTCTATATGGAACTTTGTGCTCTTTTCTAGGGCAACTGCACCATTTTACATTCCCACCAACAATGCAGAAGCGTTCCCGTTCCTCCACATCCTCACCAACACTTATTTTCTTTCTTTCTTTTTTTCCATGGTTACTGATTTTTCATGGGGCCAAGGTAAGCTCCTGTCTGCCACTGGGGCTCGTCTGTTTTTCAGGAAGCTTTAGGCTGCAAGCTGCAGACAACACCACTTAGATAGGCTCAAATGGCCTCACACAATAAGAAAAGTCATCATTTCACATAGTAAGAAATCCGAGGGAGGAGGGCACACTCAGGGCTCGTAACCACATGGCTGCATAGTGTCGCAGTCGTCTCGGATCTGACATCCTTCATGTTGACTGTGTCTTGGCTGCAGGACTGCCACCTTGAAACCCATCAGTGACCATCCAGCAGCTCCTTCCTAGGGTGAGGGGGGCATTCCCACAGGCCCCGGCGGGCTTTCCCAAGCATCTCCTTGGCTGCTGCCGGGTCACAAGGCCGCCAGCGGACCAACCACGGGCAAGGGGAATGGGGGTCCCATGCCTGGAGCCATTATTTGAATAGAATAGATATTCTAACCCAGGTTTCCAGCACTGGGGCATCCCCTCCCTTGGTTTTCCCTCTGTACCCTTGGTGTCTAGCCAGCGTGTGACCCCGCACATTTACTCCAATGAGAGCCAGGCCAAAGAACTTAGTTCTGCTCCTGATCATGTGTCCACCCGCATCAGTCCTTCCTGGCCGCCCACAGGGCTGAGGCCTCTCAGAACTGCTTCTGCTCAGCCAGGCAGATCTGTCAGGTCAGCAATTCTGGGCCGGGGGCCAACAGGGCAAGGGCCTTTGGCATCCTCTGTCTGTCCATGCACATCAGCTGTTTCTAGCCTGCAACGTGGCCCCATTAGCTGAGAAAGCCAGAGGGGGCTGTGCCATCAGCAGGCTGCCTTTCTCATTCAGGAGGCTGAAGGCCGAGACTGGGCAAAGGAAATGGAGAGTGGAGGTGAGGGTTGTGGAGGCTTGAGGGTATGGATGGTGGAAGAAAAAAAGAATAGAGACACACACACAAGGACACTGGGCAGCAAAATGACTGTGGGAGTCTTAGCCTACCCAAATCCCCAACACCTAACCAAGTGCTTGGTACCAAGCAGGGAAGAGCTGGTGAGCTGGCCTGAAAAACGGGGGAGAGGCAGGTGATCCCAAGAGGGAGGAGGGGAAGGAGGAGGGGAGAGATACAGAGAATGGAGCAAAATGGCAGGGCAGGAAGGGGTCCGTACAATGTTACTTGTTTGCCTTCATACCCCGTCATTAGCACAGCGCTCCATGTACTGGAGCGGCTCCAGCCTCCATAGTGCTGAACTCAAAGAGGAGAGAGGGGACAGGTGGAGAGAGAAGAAGACAGAGGGAAGCAAAGGCCATGGTAGGGCACCCTGGGGGGACAGAGGGACCGGGATGATGAGAGCGAAGAAGGCGAGGGGAGGGGAGGACAGTGGCCGAGAAAGGGAGGGGCCAAAAGGCAGGGCTGGGGGCGCAGAGAGCAGGCAGGACTGACCACACGAAGGAAGCGGAGGCAAGGAGAGAGGCAAGCACCGAGCTGGAGCGGGCGCATCCCTTTGATGAAAATGCACATTAGCAAACGTGCTGGGATCTGACAAGTGCCAACAGGCCCATCGCAGAGTTAAAAAGTGCTACATCTGTCAGGGTTTCAATTTTTAAGTCAGCACTTTCCTTCTTCTCACGCTGGGATTCTGCAACTGTGGTTTTCCCCACACATCTCCCGCCAGCGCACGGGACTTGTCATTGAGCCGTCAGACTTCCAGGGAGCCTGGGAGGGCAGGGGGCACGTCAGGAGGGTCCATGGGGCTGCGGCAAGGGCGTGTGAAGCTGCCTGTTGCAGGGGCGTCCTGAAGGGGGAGGGTTTGGGAGAGTAGGTAAGGTTTGCAGCCGAAGCTGGGAGGCCCCAGGGCACTGGAACTCTTTAATGGATTGAATGGAGACCTCCCTCAAATGCGTGTCCACCCAGAACTCAGAGTGTGACCTGATTTGGAAACAGGGTTTGGGCAGAGGTAATTAGTTAAAGATCTTGAGATGAAATAATCCTGGATTTAGGATGGATGCTAAAATCCAATGATCAGTGTCTTATGAGAAGACAGATGAAAAGAGAGGAGGCCACATGACTTCAAAGGCAGAGAATACAGTGGGGCAGCGACAAGCCAGGGAGTGCCCCGGAGAGCCCCAAGCCGCTGGAAGCTAAGAGCACAGAGCAGACTCTCCCCTATAGGAACCAGCCCAGCCGACACCTGGATTTTGGCTTCCTGGTCTCCAGAACGGTAAAAGAATAATCTTGTAGTTTTAAACTCCAGTTTGTGGTCATTTGTTTCAGCGGCCCAAGGAAACTAATACAACCTCCAGGTCTTAAGGGACCCACTTTGCCAGCTCTTGGGTCTGGTGGGATAGTGGAGGACTATTAGAAACAAAGGAGGGTGCAGGCCCCCAAACCCGGTCTTGTCAAATCTCCAGAGCTGGAGAGTGGCTTGTTTTCTCCCCACCTGGGGTTCATTTTTATTCTTTTCTGTTTCTCCAGAACTCAGGTCCCAGGACAAACAGCTAGAGGACAGGGCTCTCTGGGTGGGGGGCTTCCATCCAGCTCTGCGTTAAGGGGCCAAGTGGGGCGTTCAGGAAGCTGCAAGGCCCCACAGGACCTGGACCTGGGATGCTAGAGAGGGCTCCCCCAGGGAGCCCCCTAAGCATAGGTTACAGCCTCTGCCCGGCCTGGAGTCAAATCCTGCAACTTCTAGGTCTGCAAGCTTGGCTTCGTTTGGCCTTCCATTCTGGGCATTGATGGCCTCATTTGTAAAATAAAAAAGAAGATACTAGTAAAGCATCAACTGAACACCTACTGTGTGCCAGGCCCTCAAGTACAGTGAAGGCAAAGACAAATGACATCGTTTCTGATCTCAAGATCCTCACTTCTAGTGGGGGAGAAACAGGGCGGCAGGCAATTCCTTCCAGGGCAGGAGGGGCTGCTACCACATCCAGTAGGTGGAGAGGCCTTGGGGACAGAAGGGACTCCCAAGCCCACCCTGGGTCAGGGAGAAGGATTCTTCTGGAAAGAGGTGGCACTGAACTGACTCTGCAAGGAGAGCTGGCAGGAGCCATTCAGAGAAACGGAGAAGGGTGTTGAGGTAAAAGGATCAGCCTGGACACAGGCAGCCAGGCAGGGTGCCTGTCAGAAATGCATGAGTGGCATTTTGTTGGGAAGAGATGGTGGGGACTCACCCGGGGAGGTGGTCAAGATGAAGATGGGCAAGGTAACAGGAAGGCAGGGAGGGAATTTGGTTTGCAAAGGCGGAGAGGGAGGAGCTGGCAGGACTTGGGGAAGGACCCCGGGGCCTTGAGTGGAGGGTGCAGACCCTGTGCTCACCCTGCCTGGGGACAGAGAAGGACCACCAGCCCTGGTCCTTTGAGATGGAGCACTGGGGGAGGGTGCCGAGGAGGAAGGGGACACAGGCTCCACTTCAGGACTGGCCAACGCTGGGAGAAGTGAGGAGAAGGAAGAAAAGTCAGGCCATCGGTCACCGGACAGGGACACCATCCTAAGCCTGGGCCCCAGCTTTTGCGACTTTAAGCTTGCGCCACAAAGTCTCCCTTAGTGTTTGGGTCAAACTCAGTCCCTTCTTGTCTTGTAACTGTCTCCACCCAATGAATAAAAACGCATTGAACCCCCACTGCTGAGAAGGCAAAGCCAGATACTGAGAGGGAGAGAGAGCTGGAGGGGTCTCACCTGGGGACTGAAGGGGACACAAGTGGTCAGGGAAGATCTCCCGGAGCTGACCCCCCAGCAATCCAGAAGGGCGAGTACTGGGAAGATGCAGGGAGGGGAGGGGCGTTCCAGGCAGGGGAACAGCATGGGCCAGTGCTCAGAGGTGGGAACAAGCAGCACACGTGCAAGGAACAGAAGAGCCAGGTGGGATGGGGTGGCGGGTCAGGAGACGCAGGAGGCGACGCAGGTACAGTAGTTCACCAAGGCCAGGTGGAGCCCGGCAGAGGTGAAAGGCGGGCGAAAACCGTCTTGTTCTCCTTTGACACTGAGGCCCAGAGAAACAAGCAGCCTGTAGTGACACAGCTTGGGGCTGGCCTGAGGACCCAGGCCCCTGACTTTCTGATTTCCTCTTATCTGACCCTGCATCCCCTTCTGGGGCCGTGAAGACAGCAAGCTCTACAGGCATCAGAGGAGAGTATTCAAGGTTCTGCTGAGGCCCGGAAAGGTCTGGAACGTCTGGCCAGTGGAGCGCTGGCCCCGGAACCCGAGGCTTTGCGTCTGCTCCTTAATTTCCAGGCCTTTCAATTTCCTGATCTAGGAGAATTTTACAGACATGGTGTGCGTGGCTGGCTGTAATAACCGTCTGTTGAATAAATGATCCCTTCTGTCTTGACTTGCAGGTAGTTAAACCTCATGCTGAGAGCAAAGGTGAAATAGGGCTGGGGGGAGGGCGGGGTTTGCTTTGCCAGTGACCTGCGGGCTGTCTTCACTCTTGGGGACCTCGATTTGTCATTGACAGAACATGACTAACAATGTTTATTTAACTCCTTTGGTGTTTGGAGCTGCTTAAGCAAAAATATTTGGCATGAGAAATGCTTCTGAATTCTGTTGTTGAGTCCCCCGGGCCCAGCACCCCAATTTTTCTCTATGGAGGAACTGCCCCCTTCTCATACTTTGCACAGTCCCTGAGTTTTGGATAATACCAAGTGCATCCTTCAGCGCCAGGGGTGCCACGTGACTCTGCACTGGCCAGTCAGAACGCTGCATTTCCTTAGCCCCGGGGATTGGATCCAACGTGGCCATGTGGCCCAGTGAGAACCAATGGAACACCATGACTTTTGCTCTAGCCTTTGGAAAAGGCTGCTTACTCTTCTCTGACTTGACCCTGGGAAAATGTGATGGGAGCTGCTGGCAGCCATTTCACGGAGCTAGAGAATGGAAGCAATGTGGAGTTGCGGTGATATTTGCACCCCAAATCCAACGGTGCCTGAATTCCACATTTCCTCTAGACTTTTCAGTTGTGTGCATCAACAAATTCCTCATTTTGCCTAAGCCAGCTTGAGTTGGGTTACTGCCTACTTAGAATCTAAAGAGTCCTGTTATGATGATCATTTAAACTATTGCTGAGTCACGTGGTAACTTTATGTCTAAGCCTCTGAGGAACTACAAGCCTTTTCCCAAAGCATTATACCATTTCACATTCCCACCAGTAAGTAGTGTGTGAGGATTGATTTCTCCACACCCTCCCAACACTTATTATCTGACTTTTCAATCATAATCATCCTCATGGATGTGAAGTGCCACTGCGTGTTTTTGTAAATAAAGTTTTACTGGAACAAAGCCATACTCATTCATCACTTACATATTGTCGATCACTGCCCTTATGCTACAATGGTGGAATTACTGAGCAGTAGCAACAAAGATGGTAAGACCTACAAAGCCTAAAATATTAACTGTCTCACCCTTTACAGAAAAGTTTACCACCCCTGATTAAGATCGATCCTCTCCTGTCTTACAAGCAGAAATTAAGGCCCAGAGACATTGTAACCTCCACCTAGGCGTGCACAGCCAGGACTGGAATCTTTCTGGACCTTAGTTCCTGTGTCTATAAAATGAGAATCAATATACAAGATGCGGTGAGAAATAAATAAGCAAGGTCAATAAAGTGTTTAGGCCAGGGGTAGATATTCATTAAATGTGATATTTTCTTAGAATCAGGCACCTGACGCCTATTCTAATGGTCTCCAAGCCCCTAATTCCCCACACAGATGTCTTCCCGTTAGTTAGCCGGACCCCACTGAGTCACGAGTGTGTTCTCCCAGCCTTCTTCACCCTGATCTGGTGAAGCCTACGATGTGCATCGTACATAAAAATCAAATTCATGCATCTGGTAATATCACTCAGCATGCAGAATGGAATCCCCTGCTGTCTCCGTGTCCTCTCCCCTGCTGCCCTGTGACTCTCTGGCACACCATCACCATGCCGGCCTGTAAGCCAGCTTGCAGCTCTGCAGGCTTCACCGCTTCCTCGCTCCATGTCAGAGGGTGAGCGTGATCTGCGCAGCCTGACATAAGCCCTCCCCCGTCCCTGCTGCCACCTCCCGCTGGAACGGAGCCTGCACCACAGGACAGGCCAAGCTTCAGTCGTTTAGAACATGGGCTCTGTTTGCAGGTGGGCAGGTCAGGGTCCAGGTCTGGCCCTAGAATCTTGGGCATGTTTATCCAAACTCACTTGGCCTCAGTTTCCTTATCAGCAAAACAGGGACAGCCACGTCTCCCTTCCCTGAGTATTAAATGAGCTAAATATATGAGAAGTTCAAAGCACGGCACTTGACGGTGTTTAATGAATGTGTTTGGAAAAGTCAGGGTAGAAAAGAGCAACCATGTGGCAGCTGTGCAAGGTGCTTTATGTGCAGTCTTCCCATTCTACAATGGGGATGGGGGCTCAGAGATGTGAAGTGAGCTCCCCAAGGTCACACAGCAAATGAAGGGCAGAGCTCTGTACCTAATTTCCTGTGCCCCTTCCATGTTTCCGTGTCTGCATTCCTCCCTATCATCGGGCTGATAATCTGGAGGGTCTCATCCAGTCCTATGTCAGGGGCCCGTCTCCTGGGAGAGGTGCGGATGGCTCACCTGCCTGTCCCTCATCTGGCCTCCTGACGGGCTGGCAGTGCCCACATCTGTCTCAGTCTTCCCTCCCTCCCTCTGCCCTTCTGTCTCTCCTTTGGGCAGCTTAAGAGCACCCCTCTCTCCCATATAACTGACTTGGCCAAGGAGAGAGGGCTCAGGGGCCTACAGGTGTTTCTACTCCTGGCTAATTTATTTTCCCCAAGGGCCCACCTGGCAGTTCTTCAGAGCTCCCTGCAAGTTGGAAATTGGGCAGCTGGCATTGCTGTGGCAGGGGTCAGAAGCTGTACTCGACCTGATGCACAGGAAAATGACTCGTCTTTCCAAGCCCTCTCATTTAAGTCAGCTGTCCAGGAATACTATAAAATATGCGGGAAGGGACCCCTGGTGGGAACTTAGATCTCAGCAGTCACTCTGCCGGGCACTACTGTCCCTCTTCAGTTCCTGCCACCTGCTACCACTCTTCACAAGTGACTTCTTCTCTTCCTTCAGGACTTGTCTAAGACATCACCTCCTCAGGGAGGCCCTCCTGGATTGCTCATCTAAGCAGCCACCTCCCTCCATTCTTCTCATTCTCGTCTCCTGTTCGCTTCCTTCAACACAGTTAACCCGTATTATAATTTTACACATTCCTCTTGGTTTATCTGCATACTTGTGGAGTATCAGAGGTTCTGACAGGAGCAGGACCTGTGCCTGTGGTTTGATCTATAACCCGTCTCCATCAGTGCCTAGCGCGTAGTAGGCAGTCAATGCATTTTTGGTGAATGAGCAAAAACCTTGTTTGGAGCAGCTGTTGGGGAAGCCTGGGAAGCTGCTCTTTGGCAGTGAGAGCACACTGAGCCTGAGGGTGCTCCTGCAGGGAGCTGACTTCATTCCCCTTGTGCGCGTCCCCGGCCTCATCCAGAAGCCACAGGGCTGCACGGAGGGAACTGTGTGTACAACTATTTTCACAGCCTTTCAGACTTCCGAACAAGCTGCTGTCCCAAGAAAACACAGTACACAGAGCCTTTTCTTCCCCTCCTGCTCAGACAGCCAGTGTCCCAAGGAACAGCTCTTTGTTTATGATAATAAAGCAGAGGCCATGGCAACACATTGTGATGTCATGGGAGTGTGAGGTCATAAATCCTTCCAGAGGAAGAATGGACAGAGCAGTCACAGTGGATTCTGAGCCTCCCCTGGTCTGGCTGGGGCTGTTGCTAGGTAAGTTTTTCTTGTACCAGGTGGTTGATTTCTTTTTCTTTTTCCTTTTGTTCCCCTTTTTCTCTCTCACTGTTTTTGTTTTTGTTTTTGTTTTTTTTTGTCCCTGAGAAAAGGACAATTAAAATAAATAAATAAAAGTTTTAAAAGACTCAGAGTGGAAAGATTTGTCCCAGGAATTTCCTGTTGGCTGATGTCCAGTGAGCAGGGAATGCCAGCAATAACGTGAACAATGCTTGCTCGTCCCAGACCTACCACCAGAAAACTCCCCCAGTTCCCCAGCTTTGTGGCTAAAATATGGCAAAGCCTTGGAGAGTTACTGGGCTCTGGACTGTGGGGTGTGCAAGGAAATATTTCTCTCACTCAGTCTCTCTGTCTTCCCCTTCAACTCAGCCCTTCTCTCTTCTCCTCTTTCTCGAGCTCTAGTTTTCTTTATGTTCCTCTCAGTCTGTCTCGCTCTCCCTGAGTCTGGTTCTCTCTGTTTCTCCTCTACTCTCAATTTGTCTCCTTCCATCTCGGACTCAATCTTTGTCAGTCTGTCTCCCTGTGTTTTTCTTTCTCGGAGGTTCTTCACCTGCTGAATCTGTCTCTCCCAGTGTCTGTCTTGGTCGGCGTCACTGTTTTTGACTCACTGTTACTCTCTCTTGCCCGCTTTCCTCTCTTCCTTCCCCTGTGCTCATGTTACTGAAACAAATCAACATTTTGGACTCTGAGGACTGAAGGGCAGGCCTGCTTCCCAGGCTTTGTGGCCTGCAGGCTGAGTGGTGAGAGGTCCACATTTCCAGGCTGGGGGCTCCAAGTGCAGGTAGTCCCCACCAGGATATCTGCACCCCCTCTCCCCGCAAGAACATGCTGGGCTTATGTGTAGCTGGAGAGAGGGTTGCCGTGACCCTGTCTGCCAGGGCCTGCAGAAATTTTGGTGATGTACACCTTTCCCAGCCATCCCTGCCCCCCCGCACACACACACATTGTGCCTTCTGCACCCTGGGCCCTACCCCACTGGAGATCAGGAGGAGGGAATGCTTACTTAGGGGGTGGAGGATGGAGGGAGGGAGGAGGCTCTTCCAGGTTTTGGCCCCCAGGGCCCTTGTCCTGCCCAGAGCCTCCTTCTGACAACCCCTACTGTACCGTGCACCAGGCCCCAAACTTAACCAAAGCCCAGGGTTTTCCGCCTCAGACCTACTGCCATGAGGGCTGCGTCATTGTCTGCGGGGGGGCCGCCCTGGGCCCTACAGGAGGCTGAACGGCACCCCTGGCCTCCGCCCACCAGGTGCCAGAGCACCTCTCTCCCCACATTTTGTCGCCAGACATTGCCAAACTGCCCTGGGGGTGAAGTGCCCCTGGCAGGGAACCACTGCTCTAAATCTTCTCTGCCCTTCCTTCAATCCAAATTCCTTACTCTCATTTTCTCCCTTGCTAAAAGCATCCATGGTCCCCAATTATCATCATTATTATTATTAATATCATAGCAAACGTCTCTGGGGGACTTTCTCTGTGCTGGGGAACAGGATAAGGGCTTTGTCTATGTACGAATTAATTTCCTAGCACCTATCTCACAGGCCTGTGCTGAGCTGGATCATGATCGAGCGACACACCTTAGCCGGTGTTATGGTTATTAACAGTGTATGGTTACTAACAGGGTTATGGTTATTATTACCACTGCATGTGAGTCTTCATTTCCCTAAGCCATGCCCTTCCATGCCTCTGTGCCTGGGCATCTGCTCTTCTCTCTGCTTGCCCAACCTCGCCCCTTTCTCCGCTAGGCACCCTGCCGTCCTCCTAATTCCCCGGGGCCTGGTTCTGATCTCCAGAGACTTTCCTTGGGGCTTGGCAACCCTGGGCTCCTCCAGTTGAGGTTCCTGTCTCATTTCCCAGCCTGAGCTGGCTGGGTGCAGGGGCTGGGGTGGGGAAGGGTGATGGCTGATACATCTCTGTGACCTGGTGGCAGATAGATTTGGGGTTTGGTGGCCTCTGAGGGTTCTGATGAAAGGAGGGCGCGTATTTGGGGCTGGGGGACACCTTTGATGGAGGCAGAAAGCAGCAGAGGGTCCTGCCCTGGACACTGCTTGGCCCACATGGCCCAGCCACACTCTCCAGGTGTGGCTGTGAGACCAGGCCTGGCCAGCCAGAGGAAGCCACGCCCCCAATCACAGTGATTGACTCAAGGGCTCATGACTCCACTGGGCCCAGTGACATTTTTTGGAACAAGATGGACTTAAGGGCAAACCCAGGGTTCCCAGCGGTCTTGATGGCACCAGGAGGGGAGTCAAAAGTGAGAAAGGCGGGACAGAGGGATGGAGGGAGAGCCTGGATATCACCATTTGGGCAGGTGATGCCTGAAGTTTCCATCTTGAGCTCCCCACTCCTGGGACCAGTAATTTGCCTATTGCACTGAAACTGTTTGGAGTCAGCGGTCTGTCCCTTTACGCCACACCCCCTGACTCCCAAACCAGTGCCTTCTGCCCCTCAGGCCTCCCATTCCTACACCTTCTCTTCCAAGTCAGCCTTATTAGGGTGCCCTCATCCTTCTGATCTCCATCGCAAGAGCGCCAGAACTGGTGAGGAACACCTGGGGCCCTCAGTGCTGCAGGCGGCTTGCCGCCACTCCCTCAGCAGACTGGAGGTGACACTCAAGCTCAGGGACTGCGAATGCATCCACAGATCCCCAGGGAGGAAGAGGGCCTGCAAGTGGCTTTCACCTTGGGGTCTGTCTGCTCAGATTCAGATCAAATCACATAGACCCTCCACAGAATAACGGAAGGCCCGGTGTGAGGAGCAAGTTCACCCAGCCCACACCTGCCCATCTCCCTGCAACAAGATTCACAGGGAGCTCCAACTTCCACCACGACCCCATTGTCTCTGTGCACAGCTCCGCTCCCCACCCCACCCTGGAGTTCAGTCAAAGGCAATTCACTAAAAAGTGAGCTGTGGAGGCTGGGGAGATGGCACAAAACTCACTAATGTGAGTGCAGCCACACTTTCTAGAATGAAGTACAGATGGGCAAATAAATGTGTGCATGTGTGTGCAGACCCTGTGTGCGAACTAACATGCATCACATGCTGCGGATCACATTTTCATACTAACAGCATGGTTTGGTGCATTCAGCACATGTGTAGGTGCACGCACGCATGCGCGCATGCACACACACACACACACACACACACACACACACACACACACACCTGCTGTTAAGCACTTTTAAGCACTGCTCCATGCAGGATTCTGAATCCTAAATTAGGGACAAACGTTGGGCATGGTGCTGTTAGACAGTGAGTGCTGGTAAAAGCCAAGAGACAGTTCTTCTTGGTACCCAAGGTGTCTTCCACAGTGTCCAGATGTTACGGTCCCCCAGGATCTGGGGTTCTGGGAAGCACCCCACAACCTAGCTACATCTCCACCACTTCCCACCCTCATGCTCAGATGGTGCCCGAGATATAAGTGCCATATAACCTCCCTCAAGGCTTCAAGCCATGGAATAAATTTCGAGCCATGCTATAAACTGTGCTTTTGGATGTCATTGAGCACTCCCGTGCCAATGACATCACTGTTTCCATGGCAACTAATATAATTAACATGAGAGAAAGTGCAAGGAGAAAGAGAAGGGAAAGAGGGAAAACACCAAGTCCAACCCCAAACAGAGCAAATTACATGGTGGGGGAGGGGGCAGAGGGGCCTATAAAATGTTTTACTGCCACTTGTTAGAAAGGCCTGACATAACTCTGCCCATGGCTGCAGGGGTAATGAGATCATTTGCAAACTGTATCTCTCGCAAAATACAGAAAGAGCTTTGTCGCCTTCACAGTTTATGGAGTTGAAACAGAGGAGCCTGCTCCAGGTGAGGCGGGAACACTGACACCTCCCTCCCTGTTCAAGGTTCTCATTAAGCAAGGTCTACTCTACCTAGGACCTGGAGGGACTTAAACGTGGGTTTGGCCTCTGGGTGTTCACCCCCAACAGGCGGCATGGACACACTGAAAAATACCCAAGCGTGAAGCTGAAATGGGCCATTCGAAGAAGCAAACGCTCCTACTTGGAGGCTGCGCACAGCAAGGGTGTCTGCTACCCGGCTTGGGCACTCCAGTGCATAAAATTCCTGCGTGCAGTATCTTAACTGAACTTAGTCCTAGACACCTGTGTTTTACACCCATTAGATAGATAAGCATGTCTAAGCTCAGAGAGGAAAGCGCACCCACCCAAGGTGGCCCAGCTGAGCCTTGACCCCAGCTCTGTCCAACTCCTAGCACAGCGCTTTCTCCACGACCTCAGGGTTGTCCTGACCCTTCCACAGCTGTCAGCGAGCTTTGGGTTGAGTTGAATGAAACCCTAAGTCCAACCCCAGCTTTCATGCTATGTGCAGAGTTAAGTTAAATCATCTTCCTTGGTTTTCCCCACTTCCCAGCACTTGCTGACAGTGAGCTGGAAGGGCCTAGAAGGGCTGTGTTATCCTGGTCCAGTGGCCGGCCTCAGGTCAGAGGCAGCCAGGCCTGCAAGAGTGCCTCCCCAGGGCTTTCTCCTTCCACCCCATGGCGACACAGGGTCCCTCAGAGAAGCTTGGGGTGCAGCATGGGGCAGGGACGCTAGGAGCAGCAAGGGCAGGCTGGCTATGTGATTGGTGCCCAGTGCAAAATGAAAATATGAGCCCTTGTTCTCGAATAGTGCTGTTAAAAGTAATAAAATGTAAAAAGCTTTTTCCTTTCTTTTGCGGCCTCTCTCTCTTGACCTATCATAATGTTTTTATTTGCTACTTAATGTTGTGCTCTCTTGGGCACGGGGATACTGGTGGGGCATGTGCAAATCCTCACAGGTGCCCGGGGCCCTGCCATGACTTGGCACGCCCGCACGCACACATGGCCCACTGGCTGCTGAGACCCCTCCCACGAGCCACCAGAACAGCATGCTGTGCCCTGGGTGGGAGCGGGGAAGTTGAGCCAGGTATCTTCTCCCCCTAGGGACCTGCTCCCTAAATCCATGGGAGATGCATGACCCCCAGGGGCACCGCAACCTCCGTGCTGGAGCGCACTTGGTACCTGGATTGGGGGTGGACAAGAGGCTCACCCCCTCAGGCTCCCCTGAGTGCATCACGGCGCTGCCGGTCTGGGGTCTAGTTGGCCACCACTCTTCCTCCACCCTGACATGCTGCAGGACATACGTGCCCAACCCCAATTCTCTCTGCACCACCCACAGGTTCCTGCCAGGGACAGGGGGCAGCAGCAGTCCCTGGGCGGGGCTGGTGAACAGGCAGAGAGAACCTATCTCAGGGAGATGGAGAGGCAGCTGGGGTGAGACCCCGAGTCCACTGTGCATGTTGTCCCACCAGTTTCCACTTACAAAACACACCCAAAGATAAAATTATTAAGAATCTCAGGATGGTGGCAGTTGGGCATTAATCCCCAAGTGTGGGCCCTGTGTGGTCGTCCCCGTTGCCTGCCCGCGTGGCTGGCCCTGGCGGCGGGTCATGTCAGCTCTGATTCAGTGTAAGATTTCTTAGGGTGGCAACAAGGATTCCCTAGCTAGAAAGAACATGCCTTGTAAATGATACAAAGACAACCCCAGAAGAAAGAAAAAAGGACCTTGACTTTGGAGAAACCTGACAACCCCACCCTCAGCCAGGTGGTCACAATCAACGTCGACAGTGCTAATCAAGGTGGCAGCTGGTACGCACCCTTGACGTGATATGAAACACGTGAGAAAAGCACCAGCCGAAGTCCAACACAGGGACGTCTACAAAATGTGGAAACAGTCCTCCTCGAAACTGTCAAGGTAATTGAAGCAAGGAAAGTCTGCCACACACCAGAGGAGGCAAGGTAACAGGACGACTCCACATCTCAGGGTAATGCGGGGTCCCGGATGGCATCCAGGGATGGGAAAAGGATGTGAGGAGAAAACAAAGGATATCTCAGTGATAAACTACAGGTTTTAGTTAATAATAATGTATCGACACTGGTTCATTCATTGTGACAAAGGTCCCAGATGAATGGACAAGGTTAATTACAGGTGAAACTGGGTGCAGGTCTGTGGGAACTCTCTGTATCTTCATAATTTTTCTGTAGATCTACAACTTCAAAAAAACGAAGTCTATTAAAATAGAAAAGACGTTGCCTCAAACCCCACCAAGTCGCCCGGACGTAGTCCAGGGCTGTAATAATGCAGACGGAGGCAGCACAGGGAAGTGGTCACATCACGGGCTCTGGAGGCAGGAAATCTGGGTTCATATCCTGGCTTCCCCACTCTGCTCTGTGACTTTATGCGCCTCAATTCACCTCGCTAAGCCTTAGTTTCCTCCTATGTCAAAAGGGACTGAGAGTAACAGAGTCACAGGATGTCTGTCGCAGGATCAAAGTGGGCACTTAAAGTGGAAGCTGAAGGCATGAAGCCTGGCCAGACTAGTGACCCTGCACCCAGGGGTGAGCACCCATCTATGGGCACCAATTAGATGAGCCTTTCCCATCCACATCAGGGCAGCCCTGGGGCAGAGCCTGTCTTTTGAACATATCTACATACAGAAATGGTTTGATCTCCACGATGACCCTGTTGAGTAACAGCAACTCTTCTTTGGAAGCGCCAGAGTTTACACCTGGTTTGTATCACTAGACTTCAAAAAAAGATGGTGTGATTGCAAGTTAACTATGAGGAAGCCACATTCGAAGAGTAATGTGGGTAAATCCAGTCCGAGGAGCTGTAGGATTGAGAGAAACATGTCAAATAAGAGTTTCTCAAAATGGGAAGCTCCTCTCCTCCTTTCCCCATCTATGAACTATCGATTATAGTGTTGAAAATTGTGAGGACTATATGAGACAGCGCATGGAGAGAGCCGAAGCCAATGGCCTGGCACAAGGCACATCCGTAGGTGGACTGTTACTTACACGGCTTCAACTAGGAGCTATGCCAGGACTTGACGTTTATTAAATCTCAAACCCTACAACCATCCTCAGAGCCACATCTTATCATCACCCTTTCACAGGTGAGGACATTCAGGCTCAGAGAGGTTAACGAGCTTACCCAAAGTCACACAGGATGTGCTAAGAGAATGCACACAAGCCACCTACTGGGAGCAGAAGGGATGGATTTATGTTTGCAAGACCCACAGTCTTCAACTCAGTTCAGCAACTCTCTGTGGAGCACCTATTATGTGCCAAATGAAATGGACCTAGCTCCTGTGCTTGGAGAGGCCGTCCCAAAGGGAAAGAGTTAATACACACCCAAGACCCCTCCTGGGCCCTTCAAACCAGCCACCACCTCTGGGGAGAAGAACCAAATGCAGAAAGTGGAGTCTTCACCCAACAACTGAGCCCTTGGGTGCTGGCACAACGATCTCAGAATGTGTCCTGGGTCAGGATGGCCTCTGCGATTCTCCTCGGGTCCAGCTTCAGGGTGACCATGCTTGGCATATATTAGGTCTAATCCTCAAACTGGCCAATAAGGCAGGCTTAGTTATTATCCCCATTTCACAGATGAGGAGACTGAGGCTCAGAGAGGATAAATGATGTAGTCAAGGTCAAAGAGAGGGTGAGCCAGGGCTGGACTCAGCAGTGTCCTTCCAGGGAACAGGTAGCCTTTCCCAATTCCCACGGTGGCATTCTATGGGCTAGTGGCAGCTCTGTGAGCAGAGAGGGGATTCAAACTCAGATTTATGTTTTTCCAGAGACTGAACTCCTAGTCATAACCCTCAAACTAACCAGATCATTCTGCAATAAGAGAGCAACTCTACCTTCGGCGTTACCTATATCTTTGGAACAGTGGGTTGAAACATTTGCTAAATCATATGCTTGGAGATGGTAAGGAAAGGAGAGCTACTCACATCCACAGCAATGATTTTCCTTCGCATGCACAGTGTAAGGGCTGCTGTTTGAGGCATTTTGCATGAGGTGTAGAAACACTGCTAGCTGTAAATATTAATGTTGAGAATAGCTGCTGGGCCCACTCTCTGCAGGCCTGGACTCACGTTGACTCGCAGGTGGCCATCTGAAGGACGCATCTGATGCAAAAAGCACCAATGGCCCCCTGCTGCCCTCCCACTGGCCTGAACTTCCCATATTTGACCTTAATGGGCTCCAAGGTAGCATGTGCTGTCTGCTGCAGGCTGCTCTTAAAATGCATGTTTCCCAGGAAGGGCTCTGGCACCAACCTGGCGGGCAGCTGGAATTGTTTTAAGAAGCAGTCCCGCCCACATTCCAAATTCGGAACCCAGAAGCTGGCAAGCTCCACGCTGGGCTGGAGTGTTGTACTTCCCTTGCCCTCCAACGGAAAACACGTTGTGCAATCCCAGAGCCCAGAGGAAAAGAAGGAATTGTCACTCCATTCATGCTTGTTGGTGCTGTGTTCCTTGACCAAATGTCCCGCTCCCCACTCCCCAGACGCTAAGGCTGAGGAGATGCCGCACAGAGCATCAGCTTCACCACTGTGAAGTCAGCTTGGGAAGAGTGTCCATCCATTTCTCCAGCAGCTCTTCCTGCAACTCCCCTTCCCATACATCCCCTTCACTGCCCTGGGGCAGATCTCCAGCACCTGGGCAACCTGGGTGACAGGGTCTGGGTGCACTTCACTAGGGTACACTGGCCTGGCGACAAGGAAGGAGTTTTGCTTGGGTGGGGGGGGCAGCCAGATGACTTTGGAGGATAGAGGGGGCCATAAAGTTGGGGAGAGATCCTGATTTAATCCTGCCCAGGACAGTTTACCCCAGGGCTGCCTTGACTGACAGCTGCACCATGGCAGGTGCTCTACCAGGCTTGGTGTGGACATACCTGGTGTGGAAGTTTACATATTGATGCGTGGAAAGTGTTAGAACCATGCCTGATACATAGTGACTGGTTGTTATTGTTTTGGCTAATTCATGCCAGAATATGTCCTTTCCTCCTCAGAGCTCCCTATCAGCCACAGACATTTACAAAGCCCCAAGCAACCGTTACATGTGGAACAGATGCAGTGGGTAACACCCTGCCTTGGAAGGGAATTTATTGACTGCTTACCTGGTATCAGGCACATTACCTGTGTTGCTTCACTTAACCCCTCAAGAACCCTAACAGGGAGACAGAGTTACCCGTATTTTACAGATTCAGAAACTGAGGTGCAGAGGTGTCAAGTTTCTTGCCTAAAGGGCAGAGCTGTGGAGCTGGAGCCCGGGGCTTTCCTCTGCAGCACAAAGTCCCTGGTACAGAAACACAGGCCCTGCCTCAAGAAGCCGTGGACGACTGAACACACAGAACAAAAAAGAGCCAGAAGTTGGAGTCAGTGGCCCTGGATTAGCACCCGGATGGCCATGTGAGCCCCGTGGAGGCAGACTTCGCTGTGAGCAGGAAGGCTTCCAGGAGGCACCACTAAGTGGATGTGGGGGGATTCTGATAGGAGCCACTAGATGAGACACAAGAAAAAGCTAGGAGAATTCAGGAGCCGGCAGGCTTCAGAGCAAGTAGTGGGAGACAGAGGAAATACTGGTGGAGGGCTGACTGCAAAGCCCTTACTTACCAACCGGCAGAGCAAGCTCAGGCTTTGCTCTGTAGGCAATGGGAAAACCTTGTGGGTTTTTAAGGAAAAAAGTGATTAAAAAAAAAAAGCAGCATCTTGGGAAAATCCATCCAATTGTACATCGTCATAATAATTACAAATACTACCCTTCATGAGTGCATTTCTTTATCACCTAAGCTTGTGAATGCCTTATTTTCTTGGCCAAATGACACTTCACATAATGTTTTATAGTCACCCCCATTTTCCAGTGTCCATGCCTCCATTTGAGACAGGGTGGATATATTTTGCATGTGGGATGGGTGTGAATTTGGGGAGGCCAGAGGGTGGAAGGCAGTGAGTTTAATAGTGCCCCACATCCCCCCAATTCAGGTCCGCTTGGAACCTCAGAAAGTGACCTTATTTGGAAATGGGGTCTTTGCAGATGGAAATCAGTTCAGGATCTCAAGAAGAGAGCGCCCTGGGTTTAGGGTGGGCCCTGAATCCAATAACTGGTATTCTTATAAAAGAGAAGGGGACACAGAGACAGTCGGGGAGGAAGGTGACATGACCACAGAGGCAGAGACTGTGATTCCAAGCTGAGGAGCGCCGAGGATGGCTGGAGAAGCCAGGAAGAAGCCAGGAGAGATGCATGGGGCGGATTCCCCCTCAGAGCCTCCGGGAGGAACCCATCCTGCTTGACACCTTGATTTTGGATTTCGTGCCTCTGAAACTATGAGAGAATATCCATTTTTACTGTTTTAGCCACCCATTTTACGGCAATTTGTGATGGTAGCCCTAGGAAAGTAATACATATTTTGGAAGCTGAGAGAAGAGGCAGATTTGGGATTCTGGCTCCAGGGCCCAGTTTTTCTCTGCTTTGGTTTGATACAGGCGAAGAGGGGACAGAGGACTGGACTCCAGTTAGAAAGCCTGCTGTGGTTGAGAGCTTCATCCACAGGAATGGGCTCAGGGCTGTGCTCTGTGCCCGGCACACAGCAGGGGCTCTAACCGTGCCTGTGGGAATGGGAACTGTCCACCCTACTAGGTGCTAATCTGTGAACGGGCATTTGAATACTGTGGGGATGGACTGAGTGAAAGGAGAGAAGAGAGAGAAGATAAGGCGCCTGAGTCAAGTTTGGGGGCCAGGAGGAGACCAGAGACTGCCTCGTCTTCTCCATCAGCCAGCAGACAGGGATTGGCTAATTTGGAGGCTATGACCTCCATCCCACATTTCAGAAGGACTTGACCTTGCCAAGATAATTCTAAGTTGATGACCTATTAAAGTCTGATTCCCATACACCCATCACTCACCAAGAAATCCATGCAACTCTCACAGAAAAGAAGTCCTAACTGGTGCCTGTGACTCTGAAGAGCCAGAAAGCATATTTGTCTTTTTTTTTTTAATTCTCATCTCTCCCAGTATAGAGAAGAAAGAGCAGATATTTTTCAGATAGGCTGATTTTTTTTAATCAAGAAGAAATTAAAGAACAGGGAATGATGTACATTTCTTATGGGGAGAGGGGGAGTTATTCCTTGCTTGTCTTAAAATAGCCTGATGGAACGCAGTATTTGCATTATGCTCAGGGTCAGCTGCTCTGGGGACTGCAGCCCAGCCCAGCCCAGAGTAGGGAGCGAGGGGCTGAGTTTTGAGATTTACTGCATTAATGCTTCTCCAGTTTCTGTGGAGTAGCCACTGGAGAGAAGCTTGGCTGTGGAGGCAGTGAAAGAAACACATGCAGAAACACAGTATCAATAACTAAATATAACTCACATCTGAAATGCCTTTCACTGCACCCAGAGTGCTTTCCAAATATATTATCTCATTAAATCCAATACTGGAGTGGAGGGAGGCAGAGTGCCCGTTCCCTCCTCTTCTGAGGGCCTGGGGACTTGAAGCCCAGGTCTGTGGATTGCATGTAACGGACTCTTTCATCCGCACCTGTGGTCTTTCACGTGGCCGTACAGGGGACTGAGATTCCACGGAGGTGCCCTGGGGGGCAAACAGCAGGGATGGGCTAAGGCAATGCAGCTGCTGGAACAAACTGACCCCCAAATACCTATGACTTGACACAACAGACATTTATTTCTCGCTATGTGGAATCCCAAATGGGCATTGCTGATTGGCAGGCAGCCTTTTGCACGATGTGTGGGGACCTTCCAGTTGTTGACTTGGCTTTGGACTCCGCTCACCTCTCTGCCTCAGTATCCCTTGCTTTTAGCCTACAGGTGGGGCAGGGTTTCCTGGGCCATCGAAATGCCCCCGCCATCGCTTCCACTCTCATTCACTGGCTAGAGCTCAGCCACATGGCTACGCTACCTGTAAAGGAAGCTGGGAAATACAGTCTAGCGGTGTTACAGGAGGACAAGGAATGGGTGTGGTGAAGAGCCAGCCAGTCTGTTGCATGGGACCCACCAATCCAACTTCCTGCTCCAAGCAGGGCAGCTCCAGTTTTATTTATTTTATATGTTGCATTCTGTATAAGACTGAGTTTGAAAAAAAGACTCCAGGACTTTAAAAAATGTGTCAAGGCTCTAGATCTATGGTCCTTAGACAGGGCTGGTTATCTGGACCACTAGGGTAGGTTGTGAAACCATAGATTCCTGGGCTGCTTCCTTGGTGATTCTGATTTTGTAAATACGGTGTCCATTGTATGTGCAGCCAGTGTATATGCTAAGCTTCTTCCTTTGCCTTTGCAGATTCATGAACAGATTGGTGAAGGATGGAGGTGGCAGATGGGCACAGTGAATAAAAGATAAGGGATAGAAAAGGGTGCTGGTGAGGATGTGGAGAAACAGGAGCTCTAAGTACAGCCACTTACCAGAAGAGGTGAAGACAGACACACACTACTACCCAGCAAGTCCACTCCAAGTATATGTTCTAGAGAAACTCTTTCCCACACGCACTCATACACACACATAACAGTGCATTGTGGGCATAATTGCCCAAATCTGGAAATGACCCAAATGCCCATCCAAGGTCAAAGGGATGGGCTATTGCATGTCCACATGAAGGAATACAATAAGGCAATGAAAATAAAGGAACTACGAGGATAAACAAGAGTATATGTGCATCTCCCAAACATTCTGTTGAGCACAAAGAAGCAAGGGGAAAAAAAAGGAATTTATGCACGAGTCCATTTATGTAAAGTTCTAAATCAGGCAGAACAAAACAAAATAGTTAGGGCTGTAGACATATGTTGCAAGACAATTAAAAATGAATATCTAAAGAAGTTTTAGGATGTTGGATACCTCGGGGAGAGACACACAAGGGGCCCCTGAGGCACTGGTTATGTTCCACTTCTTAGCTAGGAGGTTAATAGGTGAGCATTCGATTTATAACTATTCTTATATTGACATATATGGTTCAGGTCCTTTGTATATGGAGGTCCTCTATCTCAGTACAAGAAGATGGAAGGCAGGAAGGGGACATCAGTTCGTCCACATGGCTCAGGCCATACACAGATCAAGAGGTCAAGAGAACAGCATCAAGAGAATGGCCTTTGGCTTCAGAAAGGCCCTGATGCAAACCCCAGCTCCATCCCTACCAGCTGTGCATGCTTGGACCAAACGCTTAGCCTGTGGGCCTCTTGGTTTTCTCATCTCTATAATAGATGAAAAGCCTTCCTCATAGGAGAAAATATAATGTGTTTAGTCTCCTTGTTGGAAAAAAAATAAAATGTGTTTAGCAGAGGAACCACCCTATTGCAGTTGCTCAGTAAATTGCAGCCCACCAAGGCAGTCGCACACCTTGCATGTGTGCACTGATAGGCGGCTCCAAGACAGCCACTGCCCAGGACACTGTGGTCGTGGTCGCTGTACCAGCCTCATTCCTGTCTGTGTTCTGTCCCTGTCTCTGTTTGCCCTACCTCCCTCCATCCACTTCCTTCCAGTTAATGTCACTTGGCTGTCCTCAGTGAGCTGGCTGAGACGATTGTAGAAGGAGGTGTGCAGACATACAGACACTAGCCAGCCGTGCCGCCATGTTGCCACAATGCAGGTGGCATTCGGCTCCTTCACACCGGCACTGCCTGTCCGGCACGATCTCAAGGTGCATCTCAGGGGCTCCTCATACCCTTCGTCCTGGCCTGCTCTGCTCCTGGTGTATCACGCCTGTTCTCCTGGCTTTGTCTTCATTCCTTCCTGTGGACCCTTCTCAGTTCAGCCAACACTGTTCCCAAGTCATACTCCCATCCACTTTGGCACCAGGCAACAATTCTGCCCCAGTTTGAAAATGGCTGGAAAATACTGACATTTCCCAATGATGAAGCTGTGTCTGGGCTGGTGCGGGCAGGGGCAGCCCTCACCTCCAGGGGCCTTTAGGTTCATGGACATAGGTCATTTGTTAAGGAGGGAAAGATGCCCCAGAAGCTGTCTGGCTATCCTGAGGACCAAGCCCATCCTCCAGTCATGGCCTCTGCTCCCTTGTACCATGTTAAAGAGCCTCTCTGAAAAGGGTTTGGGACAATAGAGGTTATTGAAATATCTCAAATGCAGAATTACCAGAAAGGCATCTAGAGGCTATTCAGGACCACTACACGAGGGCAGGATTCTGTGGTCAAGTAAATTTTGGATATATCTGGTTAATCACAATGAGAAAGGTGCCTTGAACTAGGCTGTACATCTGCAACTATGATAAAATTATGATAAAGAAAAAAAAGATGTCTTTATTGCAGGACTTCTCAGAGCCTTTAATATGCTAATGTTCTTAGAAAATCCAGTGGAGGACTAGAAATGAAGCATTTCCCAGACTTGCCCCCAAACACTACTTTTCTCCAAAAAAACTTAGGGGAAATTTGCTGTAGTTGGAAGTTCAGATTGATAGCATAGGAAACAAGACTCCTTGCTTTCAATGAGACCTCTGGACAAGCTTCCCTGCTGACGGAATGTGAGCCAGGCCCCAGTCATTTTTTTGCCTCACTCTACCCAACAGCAAAATGGGTGCAGGGTCATTAAAAATGAGGCTATCAGGAGAGTTTATCACACTTTGTTATGTGACCCTGGAAGGAGATGTTTTTATTATCATCAAGGATACATAATAGTGGGTGGCGTCACAGCATCATGTAATTTCTGGATGACAAAAAGGGCTCCCATTAGATCATCTAACTGGTTCCTTTGTTGGAACAGGAAGATCCTGGCTGACCTAATCACGTCCTTGGCTTTGGAACCACACCTTCCCCCAAGGAGCTTGCAGGCTTCACTCGTATTAGGGTCAAGAGTCTTTCTGGAGGTGAGGGAAGAGGGCAAGGGGTGGTTTTCTCAGCTGCAAAAAAATATTCCTTCCAGTTACAAGAGAAGCATCATTTTCCGATGCTAAATGGAAGCTCTCAGGTGTAAAGAGTTAACCCTGCAGTGGAAATTACTCCAGCAATACCCAGGGGTTTAGATGGTCCTTTAGGAGGTCATCGGCTCAGTGCCCTGCCTCAAGGCATGGCTGCTTCCACACCAGCCACGACGGATGCCTTCTCTTTGCCCATAGTTCACAATACGCTGCTCTCTGCCCCCTTGAAGACACATGGAGCAGTAGCCACGGAGGCTGCACTTCTTGCTTTTCACCTAGTCGATTTGGAATCATGAAGGCAGAAATGTCAACCAATAAGCAAGAGCTGGTGACAGACATTCTCTTTAATCCCTGGTGCATGCTTTCTACCGAAAAGCAATATAGCTTGGCATCAGATGGGCTCCCCCATTTACTAGCTGTGTAATCTGTGGCAAGTTATTGAACCTGTGTGAGCCTCAGTGTCTCCTCTGTGAAATGGGCAGTAATAATCCTAACTCCCAGAGTCCACGTGAGGATCTAGCCCAACCCCATGGGAAGTGTTCAAAATGGTGGTCGTAACCTTTGGCTTCAAAGAAAGCCTGGGCATGAGAGAGACGGGCAAAGCTGGGACTCGAAAGACCTTTGTGACCGCCCGCAGGGCTCCTCAGGAGGCCAGTGGTATTAAACCCAAGAGGGGGTTAGGTTCTCCTGTCAGTAAAAATGGTAAGGCAAAAATGGATGGAGTCAAATTACCCTTGAAAAATCCCTGCCTATAAAGTAGGGTATATAGGGTATCTTTGTGGACCACTCAGGTTTGAGAACCACTGAGTCAGACCATAGGAGGAAATAAAAGAAATGTTTATCTACAGCGGCAGGGGCATTCAAACTATTCTGTCTCTAAGGAAGTGGGTCTCAACTGGGGGCAGTTTTGCCCTCTCAGGGGACGTTTGGCAATGTGTGGTTATGGACACTCTCACGAACTGCTGTGGGAACGTCAACTTTGCCAGCCAGCTGTCCTGGACAACAATTTAGCAATAAGTAGCAACAGCCTTAAAGTATGCATGCCCCTTGACTAGCAATTCCACTCCTAGGAATTCATCCCAAGGAAATAAGAGTGTGCTCAACATATTGTATAACTCCAACAACATTTGCCACAGGTTTGGCAAAAACAGCAAAGAAGGGGACCTATTTGGATGCCCAACGATAAGGGACTGATTGAAAAGTGTGATACTGACACATGGTATAGGCATTAAGAATGATGCAAAAGTGTGTGAACTGACATAGAAAGATGTCCTTTATGCACAGTGGAGAAAAAAGGCAGATTACTACAAAGCAGTGCGATACATTACAAAAGCGTTTATGTCTGCCTATGTATAGAAAGAAGGCTGATGGCCAATAAACCTGTGAGAAGATGCCTAGCTTCACAGTAATTGGGGAAACATGGAATAAGATGACAGCACCATGTTTACCCAAGAAACTGACCCCAGAATTAAAGACTGCTAATTTCCAGTCTTGTCAAGAGCCTGGGGGATTAGATTCTCTCATGCACTGTAAGGAGAAGTATAACTTGGTACAGTCGTTTTGGAGAGGCATGTGACAATGCCCATCAAAATTTAAATCAAGTGACTCGACAGCTTCATTTCTTTGAATCTTTCCCACCAAAGTACTTACACAAGGGGACAAAGATACACACTTTATATTAGTGATATATCGGAAACAATCTAAATGCCCATCAGTAGGGGAGAGGGTCTATAAATTGTAGTTTGTCGATGAAATGGAATGTCACCCAGTTGTGAAAGAGAATAAGGAACAGCTAAATGAGCAGGTACTGAAAGTGCTCTAAGACATACTGTTAGGTGGAGGGAAAAAAAGCAAATCAAAGAAACATACTCATTGCATGATCCTATCATGTTGTTTGGAAAACAACTACATATCTATCTATGTGCACGCACGTGTCTATAAATGCACGGACAGAAGTCAGATTCACACTGAACAGGTAACTGGGATCACCTCTCTGGAGAGGGATTGGGGGAGACATCTTCTGTTTTATATCCTACCTCTTTTTCAAGTAATTTGCATGCATTCATGTAATACCTGCATGAATTTTAAAAACAAACAAGAAAGAACTATGGAGAAATGTTAACACTGGGTCTTTCTGGGTAGAGGGGTTTGGGGTGAATTTTTTAAGTTTCTTGTGGCTTGCTGGGTTTTCTAATTTTCTAGAATGAATATCTATTATCTGTGCAATTTGAGAACTTTTTTCTTGGATGAGGAATGATATTGATTGAGTACCTTACAAAAGCAGTTTAGGAGAGAAAGCTACCGTAAAGTATAGGACATAGCTTCCTACCCTCAAGGATCTGCCGTCTAGCTGGGACACACACACACACACACACACACACACACACACCCCAAGACGGGGCACAGGCAGTAGAGCTTCTAGAGGTCAAAGGATGATGAGAACCCCAGGCAATGAGGTGACAGAATAGGTGTCCTGGAGGCTGTGGTAGTTAGACACTGCCTTGTAGAAACAGGAGGGCTTTAATAGACAGGAAACCTTCCAGTAACTGAAATTCTGTTATCTGGGCTGGTGATTCCAAGCTAGATAGCGGCTACCACGACTTAAGTGGCTTTCTTTTGCATCTATCCTTTGTGGACACGGAGACCTTTCTGTACATCTCAACAGGAAAAATAACCAGTGTACCCCATCTATCTCCTAGATTAAGACCACAAACATAGGAGAGGAAATGCTCCCTCATGTGAAAACTCAATGCTATCTGTCCCCATCCCCACAGGCAGGTTTTCCATAGTTAGTAAAGAAATGAGCTTTCCAAGTCCTTGCCCTCTGCCAGGTTTGCCATTCAATGCCCGTCCTTATTAAAGGCAAACTGCTCTCAGCACATCACCTCCATCCTCAAAGTGACCCTGGGGGGTGGGGGTAGCTGTCATCATTGCCATTATACAAATGGGAAAATTGAGATTCCAGCGTCAACCGACTCTGTCGGCCGCAGAGAATGAATTTGAGTCTGGAGCACAGGGCACTTTCTCTGCATTACCACTGCCTTGAACTGATGAGGCCAAGCATCTGGGTGACGTTCTCTGAGCTCAGGAGCGTCCTGCCCTCTATGTGGTGCCTCTGCGCTAACCCAGGTCAGACACAGGGACTGTATGTCTGTGGATCAGAGTGTGTCCCCACCAGCACACACTGTCTCCTGCCTTTCCATCCCAAACAGGAGCCAAGCATGACTGCAGGTGTCCTCTGCCCCTAAGGGCTTGCAGGCAGGTGTTTGAAGAACAAACAGAAGTTTGCTGGCCAAGAGAAGAGGAAGAAAGGAAATTCCAGGAATCTGGAACAAAGCAGAGCATAACAACACCAGGCAGCATCTAGCATGTGCTAGCTGGGGAGCTTGTTTTCATGGATCACCTCATTTGACAATCACCCAATCCTGTAAGACAGGCACTGTTTTATCTTCATTTGAAGTGACTTGCCCTGTGTGTGCAGCTCCAGGGGCCAAGGAGCAGATCCAGGTCTGTCCGGCTTGAAAGCACATGCCTTCTGTCCACTCCCACAGAGTTGTGACCCTCAGGCAGGGTGATTTGGCCCCCCAGGGGACATTTGGCCATGTCTGGAGGTATTTTTGGTTGTCACAACTGGGCGCCTGGGGGGAAAGCTACTGGCGTCTAGTGGGTGGAGCCCAGGGGTGCTGCTTTACATCCTACAGTGCATAGGGCAGCCTCCACCGCAAAGCGTTACCCGGCCCCCATGTCAGCAGTGCCCGGGTGAGACAGTGCACACAGCAGGCGGGCTGCCAGCTGGCTGCCGGGCACCCAGTGGGAAGCTGGCGAAGGCAGCGCAGGAGATGACACCAGAGGGGTGGCTGGAGCAAGGCAAGGGGGCGTGACCCGGAGACAGGTAGGGTTTGAAGCATAAGCAGGTTTGTGCCTTAGGACTATCAGTGTCCCAAGAAGCGCAGGGGAGGACAGCTTGGAAGAGAGAGGGAGAGCGGGGTGGCCAACCCGGCTTCCATGCAGGGTCCGGGTGAGATTCCTGGGCAGGGGTGGAAGAGACAGCAGAGCAGCTCCTCAGAGCATCCGCAGAGTTGACACTGCGTGTCCCACTGTGAAGGATGGTACATTAAACCCTCTAAATGAGAGTAGCGACCTGATTAGAGATGGAAGCTTGGGGCTCCCCCTGGGGATGAGCACAGATTAACACTGTTATTCAAGCAGCCTCGGCGGGCGCGCTCAGCCGGCGTTCACACCTGGCCTGCGGGTGCTGAAGCCTGCTCGCCTGCTGCTCCGCTCTCCCGTCTTACTCTTTACCCTGCCCTTCCTCTAGGCCAGTCTCCTCCAGGTGAGGACTGATCTAGTCCCCACCCCAACCCCGGGGCCTTTCCTCCACCTCCCAGCTCAGCAAGAGGGGGCCTCTCAGGGGCCAAGTTCTGGGAGGGGGCCTAGGGCAGCCATTTATTATTTATGCTGGGGCTCCTGGGGCAATCGTATAAAGGGCTGAGATTTTTTTTTTTTTTGCCTAATTCTGAAGACAGGAGGCCCTGGAAACAGATCCCCAAGGACCCCCAGCCCCCCAAAACCGTGGGTTAGGCCACTGGTTGCTTCCTTCAAACAGACTTGAAACCTTGGGAGCCATGCTGGTGTGTGTGTGTGTGTGTGTTAGTGTGTGTACTCCCCACGAGGTGCCTAGCAGACAGCTGACAGCCTGCCTGCTCTGCGCAGTTTCTTCAGGTCTGACGCTGGGGTGTGTGTGTGTGTGTGTGTGCGTGTGTGTGTGTGTGTGTGTGTGTGTGTGTGTGTGTGTACTCCCCACGAGGTGCCTAGCAGACAGCTGACAGCCTGCCTGCTCTGCGCAGTTTCTTCGGGTCTGACGGTGCCCAGAGCTGCCAGAGGACGTCACGGCACCCTGGTTCTCACCCCCATGGCCCCACCCTATCCAGCACCCTGACCTCACCCGCTAGGCCCCAGCCGCCGCAGTCTTCCACGTCCTCTGAGCTCACCCTGGTAATTCCACCCCAACCTTCCCAGCGGGCGCTCCTCCCCCAAGGCCCCCCCCCACCAAGGCCCCGCCTGGCTTCTCCTCACAGGGGCTACGTTTTTTGTGCCTCTGACTCCTCTCTAAGGCTTCCTCAACCCATTTACCCCACGCCAGTCTCCAGGTACCTCCTACCACACTCGCAAGTTAGGGACGTGCATTTCTATAGACTCAAAGGTTGTCCCTGGGGCAAACGTCTCAGTATGCGGGTGAGCACCACTGAACACGCGCGGTCAGTGTTTTGTTATTATTTTCTTAAATTCTCCAATATCCAAGGCCTCTATGTCTAGGAAACCACTAATCTACCTTCTGTCTCTGTGTTTCTCTATTCTGGACTTCTGTGTGTGGAGGGAATCATACAATCTCGGATCTTTTGGGGCTGGTTTCTTTCATGTAGCATAATATTTTCGAGGTTCAGCCACATGGTAGCATGAATCGGCACTTCATTCTTTTTATGGCCAGATAATATTCCATTTTATGGATACATCATATTTTATTTCTCCATTTCTCCACCGATGGACATATGGGGTGTTTTCACCTTTTGGCTATTATGAATAGTGCAGCTATGAACATTCAGTTACAAACTTTTATGTGGGCATATATTTTCATTTCTCTTTCTTTATTTTTTTTCCCCTGCCATGTTTCTTTTGATTTTTTCTTTTTTTTCCTGGTCACGTTTTCATTTTTTACAATTTCATATAATATCAGTACATGAAACAGTTGAGTGTATGGAGAGATGGGCACAGGTTTAACCAAGCCTTAAGAAATACTGCTCTATGTAATAAGATGTCTTCCTGACGGGACAGTAACCCTCCTGAAAGGCAGTGATGACATCTTACATTTCTTTTGGGTCCAAGGAATTACTCAGTGAGCTCTTGAGGAGTGTCACGAATGACTAAATCAATTCAGATTCTACAAATATTCACCTCATCAGGTACTTTCCCATGCCTGGGTTCATTTATCCTTCAAGGTGCCGGATACTGTGGAATGTAAATATTCGTGCCCATTTTACAGATGAGGAAACCGAGAGAGGGGGGTGAGTTCTGCAGACTTTGAGGAGGTCTGGAAGAGCTGGAGGTATGGCAATTTGATTTTTATTCTGCTGGTCCCCCCATGGGAATTAGATGCTAAGGATTCTGCTTTAAGCAGGAAAATCTGGATTGTCCCAACAAATACACAAATCTGGTGTTCCTCATTTTACAAGAGGACCCTTTATTATACCAAAGAACTAAAGACCCCATTTCTCACCAGGTCCCTGGGGGCCTGTTTTGTAGGGCAGTGGTCTGCACAGCACATCGTTTTATGCACAAGCTGGGCTTCCAAAGGAGTTGTAAGTCAAAGTTTTGTAAATTGGATCATATTTTAGAGAATAGATAAAAGACTAAGACTGAATCCTTGGGAAGAATCTGTGTGTGAGGTGATAATCAGAAGCAGATTTATGATTTCTATAAAGACAAAAATCAGAAATAAATGTCAACAATGCTGGAATCCTGGAATGATTAATTAAGAGCCTAGCAGTGTAATAGGCACTGTCCTAGCTTTAAAGATGTTTTATCATTTAAATTTCACACACATAGAAAAAAGAAAACAAAAACACTTTTGAGGTAGGTGTTATTTATCTCCAGTTTAAGAGCTGGGGAAACTGAGGCTGGGGGATATTAAGTAACTTGCCCAAGATCACAGAGTTAGAGATAGGGCTGGGATTCTAACCAGGCCCATGCTTTTCTGGAAGCTCTGGCTCTTTTCAGGACACAGTACAGTGGTTGCTTGTTGTATCTGAGGTCAGGCTGCCTGGCTGCAATCTCAGCTTCATCCCTGACTCACTGTGCATCTGTTTCCTGGGCTATAAAATGGGTTGCAAAAACTCTCCCGCAGATTGCTGTGAAGTTTAACTGAGATAATTTACTCAAAGCACCTGGCACTCAGCTGGTGCTCAATAAAGGTCGGCCATCATCATGCTGACCTGCCTGTGACGGAGCTTCCATACCTACAACAGCGCCTGTCAGGCACCTACAGTGCACAGAGCAGCCGGAGGCCTGCATAAGCATTACAAGCAGACTGTGTTCCTTGGCTGTCCTGCCACTTAGTCATGTGGGACTTCTGCAAACTGTTTAACTTCTCTGAGTTTCAGCTTTGGTAAAAAAGGCTACCCTCCCAAATGGTGATTGTGGGACTTTAAATGAACTATATTAAGTGCCTTAAACTACAAATCATTCAAATGGTAGCTGTTACTATTATGTGCTAGGAGTTTACACATGCTATTTCAAGTGGTCCTTGATCCCAGAACATGCTGTACATCTGACATTGTGCATGCCCTATAGATTATCTACCTAACAGCCATTCCTCTGCACCCCATCCCCTGATTTTGTCTGTGTGTACACCATCCCATGTGTAGGGAATAGGCCTATCACTAGACCCAGAGGGATATGTGGTAATTTGGGTCCTGGGGGAGCAGACTCCAAGACAACATTAGACATGCAAGAGATTTATTGGGGAAGATGCCTGTGAAGGATAAAGGGAGGGGGCAAGAGCAGCAGGGAGAGCCCTTAGACTGCAATGCTGCTCTGACACCTAGGAAGGGAAAGAAGGAAGGAAGAGTGGGACCAAGGAGTCTCAGACTGCAGTGCAGCTCTGAGAAAGTCTCCACCAGCCTGATGTGGAGTTAGGGTTCCACACTGCACAGAAATTACTTGGCTATAGGGCCTTCCAGAGTCCAGTGAGAACAGGGTGTTTGCATGAATGCTATAGCACCTATAGGCTGCCAGACAACTACCCTCATTGCAGCAGGTTCTCTTGAAGGGGGAGATCTGAGAGGCACACCTCCAAGGCCACCACAGGTGCATGGCATCAGTCCAAGTCACTCAGAGTGATTTCACTCCCCTTGGCAATGCTTGGTTTAGGTAAGAGTATATGATGTGCCTGGACCTATGAGACACATGGGAAAGTCTACTGGGGCACTTGTCAGAAAGGTGTCTTTTCCTCTTTCACTTGGTACAGCTGTATGGGAATGTGATGTCTAGAGCTATGGCAGCCACCTTAAGACTGTGAGGATAAACAGAAAGACAAAAGCCAATGCCCTCAAGAAGGCAGAGAAGGGAGATGGAAGGAACATGGGTCCTTGGTGACATCAATATGTCCCTAAATTAACCATGCTGGAATATCCCTCTTCCAGAAGTTTGTTATGTGAGATAATAAATCCCTTATCATTTAAGTTATCTATGACTATGAAACAATTGTCCCCTATGTTATAAACATGTCAGCTCTTAACAACGATTTATAATCTCACAGTTTGGAGAGCCAAGAATCTAGGAGCAGCTTAGCTGGGAGGTCCTGGCTCAGGGTCTTTCACGAGGTTTCAGTCAAGATGCTAGCCAGGGCTGCAGTCATACAAAGGTTTGACTGGGGCTGGGGATGTCATTTCCCCAGAAGTTTCACTCGCATGGCTATTGGCAGGAGGCCTCAATTTCTCCCAATATGGGCCTCTCCCTAGGACAGCTTGAGAATCCTCCCAACATAGGAGCTGGCTTTCCCCAAGATGAGTGACCAAAAGAGAGAGAGAGGAAAGGGCCACAATGCTTTTCATGAACTAGTCTCTAAAACCACACATTGTCACATCTGCCTTTTTCTTTTCATTAGCAGCAAGTCACTTAGGCTAGCTCGCACTCAAGAGGAGAGAAATTAAGCTCCACCTCCTAATATCAAAGAATTTTTGTAGTGAATTGCAGTTACCTGTAGCTGGGTCTTCTTTGCCTGTAAAGATCCCAAAGCCAATATTCCTTACACCACACGACACTACCAGCTTGGGCAGGAGAAACGGTGCTGAGGAGGTAAGGCAGACCCACATTCCTCAGAAGATTTTGCAACTCAGAAACCCTCCAGTTCCACAGGATTCTCAGAGTGGGCTTGCTTAAAGGTAGGCATACCTGCCTAAACATGTCCTACCTAAAAATAAACTTAGACCTAGTAATTTATTAGGAAATATTAAAAATATACAATAAAGGGTAAAGAATAACAACTAGCATGAATTGCCACCTAGCTTAAGAAATGAAACAATACCCATGTGATGGAAGCCCCATATGTTTATGTAAGCCTATAACATTGTTTTCCTAACCCCCCAGTGGGAACCACTACCCATATTTCAGTGATTTTCCTATGACTTTCTTTACATTTTAACTTCACATAATGTAGGACCTATGTAATATATGGTATTGTTGTACATATTTCTAAGCTATGTAAAAATGGGATCATATGAGTAGATTCTCCTATGATGTGATTTTTTCTCTACATTTTATAAAACTCAGCCATGTGAAGATGTGAAGGAATTGGAGCCTTCATACCTTGCTGGTAGGGATGAACATGGTGCAGCCACTTTGGAAAACAGTCTGAGCATTTCCAAAAAAAGTAACACACAGAACTGCCACATGACCCAGAGATTCCATGCTTAGATATATACTCAAGATTTTTAACACAGATGTCCACACAAACACTTGTGTGTGGATGTTCACCGCAGCTTTACTCATCATAGCAAGAGAGTGGAAACAACTCAAATGTCCATCAGCTGATGAATGGATACACCAAACATGGCATATGCACCCAGTGGGAAATTCAACCATAAAAAGGAAGGGAGCGCTGATCCATGCCATAGCATGGATGAACTCAGAAGACACGATGCTAAGTGAAAGAAGCCAGACGTAAAAGGCCACATATTAATCTGATTCCATTTATACGAAATGTCCAGAACTGGCAAATCCATATGTACAGAAAGCAGATTAGGTGTTGCTGAGGGCTGGGGGAGGGGAGGAATGGGAGTGACAGCTAATGGATGTGGGGTTTCCTTTTGGGGTGATGAGAATATTCTGGAATTAGAACTGTAATAAACTAAATATTATATTCTAAAAACCACTGCAAGGAACACTTCAAAGAGTGAATTTTACAGTGTGTGAATTATATCCCAGTAATGAAGTTAATATGTAGGCCTGGTCATCTGTGTTTACTGCTGTATAGTAATCCACTCGTCTCTCCATTCTCCTGTTAACGGACAGTTGCATGGTTTCTCACTTTGTTGCTATTTCGAGCAGTACCGCCATGAGAATCCCCTGCATATTTCTTTGTGTGAGGGTTTCTTGGAGGTACATTGGGAGGAGTGTGGTCACTGGTGTGAACAGTCTATGCATCACTGACCCCACACCACCCCTCTCTAAAACTCCTCTGGGGCTGGGGAGAGGAGGCAAGGAACCTTGGCCCCTGCAAACCACCTGAGGTCTCAGAAAATAGGGCAATCGAAATGGAAAACAAATAGCACAAATCAAGTGGTGGGCTGTTTCCCCAGCTGCCGTTCGGAGACCCACTGGATGGGCAGCAGGGCCTCCCCCCCTCCAGAAAATATTAACAGCATTTAATGAATATTCACAAGGATTCATTAAATATTTCCCCGTGTGGCTGAACAAAACAGTGTTCAAACCCCCAAGCCATTAACAAAAAAGGAAGAAGAAATATTACAGGGACGATATGCACAAGCTTAAAACGCCACAGGCAAGAAACGGCTTCTCCTTCTTCTTCTTTTTAACTCAGCTTCATCTCTCATCTCACTGTTGTTTAAAATGGGGCCAGTGTCCTCAGTCTTTGTGACCCCTTTGAATAAGACAGTCATGATTCATGTCATGATGATTACATGTTCTACTTTGGGTACATAGAAAGATGCCTTTGTCCCCGTAGACATATTGAAATGAGACATTTCTATTGGAAAGGGCTTTTCGATGAGCTCCCTCATTGGATCCTTGAAGCTACCTGAAGGGGTGGTCCAAGGAGTACTGTCATCCATGGCTTCACAGACAAGGAAACAGCCCATGTTCTTTAGTGGACTCACCCAGGGTCATAGTTGAGACAAGGTGACTATGTCCTTGGGGCCATGGCCATCTTCTGAGGAAAGGTGTCCTCGTGGCCTCATGACCTTGCCACCCTGATCACAGACAACTGGGCAGGCAGGGACTGAGGGATGGTCTTCTATGAGAGACCACAGGAGGTGCCCCCGCTGCACACTGACCAGGGAGACCAACCTTCTCTCTGGGGGAATGGGAGATTAAGACATAGAACAAGTGGGAGCATGGGCAGAGGCGGACAGACCCGCAGTGCACCGTACGACCTACTCTCAGAAGTCACACACTGTCACTTAGCCACCTTCCAGTCCTTAGGAGTGACTTACTAAGCTTGGCCCACACTCAGGGGAGGATCAGCCTCCACCTTCTGAAAGGAGGAGTATCAAAGAGTTTGTGAGTATTTAAAAGCCACCCCAAGGCCCAAGTCATATTACTGGAAAATGGGGTGGGCAGGATTTCTCAGTCCACCTATCCCGCAGCACCAGTCCATTCATTCACCTGCTGTATCTTTGCTTTCCATCATGGTGGCCATTAGCCGCACAGGGTACTGAGCCCTTGAAATATGTCCAGTGTGCCTGAAGAACTGTATTCTTAATTTCATTTCATGTCACTTCACTTAACGTTTCAAGCTGTTCATTCAACTATAGGAAAACTTGTATGTCTGTTCAGAGCAACCTGGGTAAGTGAACCTTCTCTCCCTGTAAATTTGATGACATCTAAACAATATCAAATATTTCTGATGAAAATTTAGCATCTTAATCAAGATGTGCTGAAATATAAAATACACACTGGATTTTCGTGACTTAGTTTGAGTAAAAAGAATGTAAAATATCTCATTTTCTTTTAAGTTTTTTACATATTATGTTTTATATATTACTTTTCTTATATTGATCATATGTTGGAATGATGTTTTAGATATATTGGGTTCAATAAAACATAATAACAGAAATCGTCTTACTGGCTTCTTCTTATTTTTTTGAATGTGGCTGTTAGGAAATTTTAAATTACATACATGGCTCTCATTATATGTCTGCTGACAGCACTGGGTGGTTTAAGAAGTGTTATGGACTCACAGCTGCTACCTTCCTGCAGCTTACAGTCAAAAGGGAGAGCCAGCTATTAAGTAATTAATCTAAAGAATAATGAGTGAAGAATGAGTGTCACAAAGCAGAAATCAGGGAGCTGTGTGTTTCACGGGGGACCTAACCCATATTGTTCTGCCTCCAAAGTAAGCCCGGGATGCGAGGGAAAGAGAGAGCTGTCAAGCCCAGCACAGGGGGCAGCCAGTGGGAGGTGGAAGGCAGAGGCTTTGCGCTGGGAGGAGGTGCGTGCTGCCAGCTGTTTGTGTTCAGCAACAGAGGAAGCTGATGTGCCCAAGTACTGCCACTTTGATATGCAGGTGGAGAGGCCGCAGGGAGGGGGGGGCTGTTGTTCGCTGTCCGGCTGGCACTTGCTGGTTCTGCCTAAGCACTAGCTAGGCTGCGGAGGCCTCAAGGGGGCTTTTTGGGTGTGGCCTCTTGTGGCTGTGCTGGAAAGCACCTGGGCTCCCGGGAAAGCTAGAATTCTGACCCAGAGCTTCTTCTCAAGCACAGGCCAAACACTGACCGACAACTACTCTAGGACTGAACTTTAACACCCAGCACTTCTTGGTCCCTGCTCCTGGCCATTGTGTTGTTCACAGTAGCTGCAAATGATTCAAACTCCCCGTCACCTCCCTGGTCCCCTTGCCATATGTTTCCTCCCCCAAATCTACCCTCCATATAGTCAGCTAAATTCTTACTGTTCCTAAGGCACACCAAGCATGTGCCTGCCCCAGGGCCTTTGCACTTGCTGTATCTTCTTCTTAGAACACCTTCTTTCAGTGTTTACATAGTTGGCATCCTCTCATCATTTAGCTCTCAGTTCAAGGGTCACCTCTGTCCCTGACCACCCTTTCTAAAGTTACCTCCACACCCTGCCTCTTTACGGGGACTCTGTCTCATTTCCCTTTTAGATTTCTGTTCATATCATACTCCTCATTATCAGAGATTATGTGGTTCACTCACCAGTTTGTTTGTTGTTTGTCTCCTCAACTAGAAAGCAAGCTCCCTGATAACAGAGGGCCTTGTCCAGGGCCTAGGTTAGTTTCTGGCATGTGCTCAAAAAATACTTGTTGAATGAGTTCATTCATCTTCCTAAAACTCAGATCTGAAAACAATTATGGAGTCGTCATAGGAATGTGGACAAACGTTTATGATGAAATGCTAAGTTAAAAAGGATATTCATGCATAAAATAGGTAAGCGCAGGACAAAGAAGGAAATGCACAAGTGGAAAACAGCTGTATGTTGGGGCTGTAGGACTATAGGGGAATTTCATTGTTCAGACTTTTATTTAATACAGTTAAACTGTTCTCTAATGACAGCATTATTAAGATATAATTCATATATCCTAAAGTTCACCCTTTTAAAGCACACAATTCAGTGGGTTTGGATATATTCTCAAAGCTGTGCATAGATCTTATTCCGGAGCATTTTGTCACCCCACAAAGAGACCCTGTACCCATTAGTCACTCCCATTCTCCCCACCCACCCTCACCCCCCATCCAGCCCCAGGCAATAAGAGATCTACTTTCTGTTTCTATGGATTTGCCTATTCCGGACATTTTTTATAAGTGAAATGATACAATATGTGGTCTTTTGTGTTGGCTTCTTTCACTCAGCTTCATGTTTTCAAGGTTTATGTATACTGTAGCATGTGTCCCTGCTTTATTCCTTTTTATGGCTGAATAATAATCCATTGTGGAATAGCCAGTGCAAATATATTACATTTTATTTATCTATTCCTTAGGTGCTAGATATTCGGGTTGTTTCAGTTAGATTGTTTTTACCATTAAAAAAAAAGGATGAGTTGGGTTCTTCTCCCTGTAGTTCTACAAATATAATGTTCCCCTGTTCCAATATCTTTTGAGGCTTTCCAGTGCTTGCAAGAAGATACCATCCAGCCTCATTTGCACACTATCAGCCCCTGCCTAGCTTTCCAGCATATTCTCAAGCTCTTTTCCCTGAGTTCCTCTGCACTCTGTTCCACCTACTAGCCATGTACCACCAGCCTCAGTGCCTTGGCCAAAACCATCCCCTTTCCCACTTTCTGGTGAAGTTGCCACACCCTGCAAAATTCAGCTCAGATGGTACTTCCTCTGCAGACTCCTCTTGTCATGGTCCTCTGTCTATAACTCATTCCACTCCTAAAGGACTTCTTTTTTTTTTTATTCTTCTGCCTGTTTCCTGCCTTGGCCTGTGATAAGAGTGCCCTTGGGGTCTCACCCGTCTTTGCCTCCCTGACACCTACATGGTCCTTGGCACCGATTGGCACTCATCCAAGTCCAACGACTGAATGTATGAGTGGAGCTGGGATCCACTGTGATACCCGAGCAGGAGGCTGACAGTACCACCCTTTGGCACACAAGACATCAAAATGTTGAGATTAAAAGAACAGGTTCTGGAGTCAGACGGACTTACTTCAAATCCTGACTTGACGACTTGCTAGCAGGGCTGCTGCTGGGAGATGATTTCCTTATCTTTAAAATGGAGATAGCTTCTCCCACCTCATGGAGTTGTGCAGATTGAGAGCAGGTGAAACACTGAGCTGTGGAGCAGTTGTTTAATAAGTGTTGTTCTGAATTGTGGTATAAGATAATAACAATGTATCGTTTTAACTGTTCTTAAGTGTACAGTTCAGTGGCATTAAGGGCATTCACATTATTGTGTCAGTAAGTGTTTTTATTATGATGATGATGTCAGAAGCCTTAATGGTGTGAATTTTCCCAGAGATGGGACATGTTCTCCCAAAGAACCAGTCATAGACTCTAAGCCTCTGCTTTACCTGAATTTCACCATCTCGAGACATCTGGGAGATTTTATCATCCCCATTTATACTGGAAGCTCTGAGAATACTAATGACACACCCACGGACACTCAGCAAGCAAGTGGCTGAGCTGGGACAGCCCCCAGATTCAGGGATCTCCCCACTACCTATCTACAGCCACCTGCTGGGTTGTGATGACCCCTTTAAAAAGCCACTCAGATTTGCTTCTTTGAGGTTTGGACTTTGGCACTGGGAGGGCGGTAGCTGAATGGGGAGAAGAGGTGGCACCATTCCCAGACAGGTGGGTGACAACAGAGGCATCGCCATCCTCAGCTGGGACCACACATCCCATGTGCAGTGACAGGCGGAGGCCAGGCCCTCTCGAGCCGCTGATGTCTTTATGCAGCTGGGACTGTCTTCACCGCGGCAGGCCCAGTGTGCACCGCCCCCATGACAAATGATAAAGATCTCATTCAGCCTATGAGATCCACTCGAGGAACTGAATGGAGACAATTGAAACGTGCTGCACACCAGCCGCTGAAGCCGAAAGCCTGCAGATTCTGCTGATGGAAGGTCTTCTGTGTGGATTTGCTGATCCTTGAGAATCTCAGCTATTTGGGCTTTTTAGTCGAGTCTCCCGGCCTCCTCGCAGGATACGGGAGTGCGGGAATGAGAGGAAGACCTGTCTGGTTGAGTCCACAGCACCGAGAAGGGATGAGTGTCTGACACTCGGCCCATCCAGTTTCATTGTGAAGACTAATTGTGATTGCTGTCTAATTCTCCACTGCCTCCTGGGGAGACTCTTAAAGGGGCCCCTTTCCCCTATTCCCTCTATCACAGGGATGAATATTTGCCTTTGCGATTGGAATCCCCCCTACCGCCATCCTCACTGTATTTTAGCAACTCCAGAGAGGCCGACAAATGCTGATTAACCAGCTAATTGCAGTTACAACTGACCCCTTGAGTGTGTAAATGAATGTGACAAGTGGCTGGTGACATACTCAAGTCACTCATTTGTGTTGCTGAGCCTACCATTTGACTGTGCACTTCTTAGTGAGAGAGTCTCTCCCACCAGGTGATTCCGGTGCCTTTGGAAACAATCATGAAATTGGCTAATAGATTTAACAGTCACGGCATGCACAGGGAGAGGATTAAAAACCCCATGGAGACCTGACCTCCTGCTTTCTAGGTGCCTGTGCTATGGCCACACCAGACCAGCAATATTCCAGCCTCCTGTATAAACAGCCTTTCCAAATGAAAGGGACCAGGCAAATAACTCGTGGTACACGTGCAGAATGGGATGGCCTGCCGGCCTTCAAAATGGAGAGGTACCTCTTCCCCACCTGGTACAACTCACCTAACTTGTCACCTGCATATCTTTGCATATGCTGTTCCCTCCATCTAAATGCTTTTCCATTTTTTCCAATCCCCCAGCACACATGTGTTTGGGATACCGTAAAATGTCCAGAAGATGAGATGGCTCTTACAGCTTTTCCCTCCTCTTGGGTTCACCAAGTGAGCCAGTTATCCTGCACCAGTTATCCAGCTGGAAGTGGGGGGAGGTTAATCTTTGCATTTAGAAAGGAGAGGTCCACAGTGAATCATTAAGCGAAAAAAGTAGGTTACAAGCAACATGTCTTATGACCCAATTTTTTGCAAATAGAAAATTCTACATTTACATGTTTTTTAGGCATAGAAAAGTCTGGAAAGGTACATAATGCATTAACAGTGATTACTTCTAGGGATTCAGGGTAGTAAAGTAGAACATATGAACAGGAACTTTTTGCTTTTCATTTTCTACTTTCTGAAGTGTTTATTTTTTTCCAGTGGGCACTGTATTAATTTTATAATTAAAATTTTAATAAAGACTTTTAAATGTGCTTGGGGAATAGAATAGCTGTGCTTCGAAAATATTTGCAATTGGCCTTTGTTACAGATATAGCAAGCTGTTAGTTATCATGTTGGGTGCATGTATTTTATTTCTCCAACCAGACTGCTGAAGAGGGCAGGGGCTGGATCTAATAGCAGTACTGATACCAGAAATCCCAACACTAAGCCCACCATTTGTTGAGCAATAAATGTGCTACACACATTGTCTAGTTAATTTCATTTACTTGTAAGTCTTCAGATTCTCTATGATGTCCTGGGCAGGCAGAAGGACCAATAAATATTTTTGATTGAAGAGTGTGGCTGGCGATGCTTTGGAGAAATATACAATTGGGGTTCCCTTATTTAACTGTGAACACTTTTATACTTGAGCAGGACTTTGTTAAAATGTCTCTCCCAACAAAAAGACCCAGTAGGTAGTAATCCAGAGGATGAGCTCTACCCCCAATCCAGGCCAGAGTTCTAAAGGTATGAATTCCAGAGCATACTAGATCATGTGTCTCAGAGTGTATTCTGAGGAACCCCAGTCCTACACAATGCTCTGAGAAAAAGAGTTCTATTATTTGCAAAATGCTTTTCACTACTGACCCTCTTGGAGATGCATATGCTTGTGAACACATTAAAGGCTCTGAAAAGTCCTGCAGTAAAGAAGCAGGTTTAACTTTGTTCAACTCCAAATTTTTCCAGATCATTTGATCACAGAGCCCTTTGTTTCATGAACAATACGGGACGTGTTTCATAGAATAAACTTTGAAAAATGCTGCCCTCGATTGTTCTCAGTCAGCTGCCACCAAGAAATGTTTGATCCCACTTGGAGACAGATCAAGGCACCATCCCAGACTTGAAATGGTCAGTACTGGGTGCTCCAAGTTTCCCCCAATCTGGTCATACCCCAAAGATGGTAACGGTTTTGTAGCGTGGATGGAAGCAATACCCCAATACCTTACAGCTGCGAAGAGGGTGCACCGCACTGCCTCTTGGTGCTTTGTGAACAGATGCTGAGCTCGCTGTTTTGCACCCTGTGCCTGGCTACTTAAAAAAAAAAAGTGAGATCTGGGAGTGGACAGACCTGGGTTTGAATACCATTTTTGTCATGGACACACTGTGTGTCCTTGGGTAAGTCCCTATACCTCTCTGAGCCTGTTTTCACATTTAAAAATGGGGATAAGAATTCCTCTCTTGAAGAACTGTTTGAGGAGTAGACGCACTGCATAGTGGACAAGAAGAGAGAGTTTTTGTTGCTGTTCCACCAGTCATGCACTCCCACTGCTCGGCTCTTCTGTGGAACTGCTAGGCTCTCTCTTGGCTTGTCTCTGATTTTATCCCCCAACGCTCAGAGTGCTCTCGGCACAGGAACTTGGTGGCGTGCGGAGGGCTAGGCCTTCCAAGGACACTACAGGGAAACATGAGAGATGTAAGATTGGGGACAGAGTGAAAATCCAAATTGGAAAACCTTGGAAAGAATGTCATATTAACTTTTCACATTGTTACAATGAAACCAACACACCATGAGCTTCTGAGAATCTTCTAAGTGCATTTAAAAATGGATAAGAAAAAAATAAACGTTTTGCACTGTTTGTGGCAGATACAGATAGAAGCATAAGCTCCAGAGTCGCCCAGCTCTGAGTGAGAGTGTCATCTCAATGGCGTCCTCGCTGGGCAACTCTGGGTAAGCAACTAAACCTCTCTGAGCGTCTGCTTCATCCTGTGTCAAATGGAGAGAAAGAGGAGAACCGAACTGCCATTGGAGTCATGATGTAAATCCATGCAACTGCGGGCAGAGCACCTGGCCCAGGGCCAGCACCCGGTATCACTATTATTAAAACTACTATTCATTTTTACGCATTGGGTCCTCGGTTCCTTTTGCGGCCAACTCCTTTCCCTCTCCTTTCCTTCCTTCCCCTGACCACCTCCCCTACACCCTTTTTCCATCAACAAAGAACAAAAAGGCCGTGCACGCTGCTCAGCCGCACGAGCGTTTTCGAGGAGGGGCGTCCCGGTCAGCGGCTGTCCCAGCGCGGTCCCCTCGCAAGGCGCCCAGGCGGCGCTGTGAGATGCGCGTTCCCAGGCGCTCCCGGGGCCTGCGGGGCGGGCTGCGCGCGGGCGGTGGAGGCTGTATCACACGCAGACGGGGGTCTCCGCACACCCCGAACCCCCGCAGGCCGGACGCACGCCCCCCGGGAGGCTGCGCCGCCACCGCTCTCCCTGCCTCCTGCATGCCAATTAGGCCCTAATTTGATTTCTGTTCTGTCTGTGCGAACCCCATTAAAACCCAATTCTGCTTATTACCAACAGCTTTCCTGCCACGCAACGCCTCTCCCCCCAAGGGCTGCTCTGGCGCGGTGAGCAGTGGGGACCCACTTCCCGGGAGCCGCCGTCCAGGGACGCACAGTGTCCCCGCGGTCCCGCCCCGAGTTCTCCAGGCCCAGGTCAGGGCCCAGGCTCGGCTGCTTCGCGGACCACGGACCGTTTCTTGTGAACAATGGGATTATAGAAAACTGGGATGGGGCGCAGTTGGGAAATCCGAGGTCATGACGTCCCGCCTCCCAGGCCCTGCAGGATTCCCTGGACGCTGGGCTATTGCCGGCCGCCCCCCACCCCCCCGCCCCCGCCAGTGCCTGGGCTGTTTCCGTCACGCGGAGCTCACGCTCTCCCTCAAGGAAGCCTGGCTAAGTTTAAGTTCCCGGCCCTTCCACTGTGTGACTTTAAACAAAGCTCTTGACCTTTCTGGTCCTCAGTAAGACAGGGGCGATGATAACGCTTGCCTCCTAGGACTGGGGTGACCTGGCGGGGTCGGGGGGTGCCGAAGGAAAGGAGACACGGGGGAAGCCCAAGAAGAAGCCTGACACAGCAGGGGCACGGCTAGGGTGAGGTGCCTGAGGCACTTGCCTGAGGTACAAACCTTAAGGGCGAGCCAAACATCTCAGCCATCATGATAAATGATATTTTAAAACAATATTTTTAAGAACTGAAAAACGATGCCAAAAAATCAATGACTGAACAAATTACAAAACGTGTGAATTAAGACAGGACTGGGATTAGGGTGTGGCAAGTGAGGTCTTGCAAGGGCAGACTGGAATCCTGTCTTTCTTTAAAATGTTAATATTTTGTTCACCTTGGATTTTTTGGGCGTTCCTTTTGAGTTAAAAAAGATATTGCATTCAATGCTATTTATCTTGATTGCTAAGTTTTTTGTGATGTGAGCTCTTGACTTTTGCAGCCTAGTCCTGGCAGTCATAATAGAAACCTTACAGAGCCTCAAGCATCTTATCTGCAAAAGGGGGTGAAGAATGACTCTTCATAGGGGTGTTTTGAGAATGAATATGCAAGAAGCATAATTAAACATCTGCTCTAGAATCTGAACAAGTTCAAACCCGTCCTTGGCCACTTACTAGGCCTCTCTGTGTCTCCGTGTCCTTATCTGGATGGTGGGGCCACTAATAGGGTTTAGCCTGGAGAGGCTGCTGAAGATTTAATTCCAGTAACATTCACAAAGTAGGCAGTGCATGCTTGGCACATGGCAAAAGGTCAATTCCTGTCGCTGCTATTATTAGTTGGAAGAATATACTTGAACTTGACAGTTCCTGGCATTGCACAAGTGAGAGTAGGGGGGATTATTTGACATCATTTTTGTAAGAGGCTTGGCACACAGTAGGTGCTCAGTTCACTGAAAATCCCATAAGGGTGGGGACCACTTCTGACTTGTTCCCCACTACAGCCCCTAGAGGCTGCACATCGTGGGTCTGCAAAAATATTTATGGAATGAATCGATGGTTTAGCGATGCAAGGCAGTCCACTCCGTCTTTGTTTCTGAACTACTGGGAAACTTTGTCTTTTCCTGGACCCGACATCCCCACGCCTGAATAATAGCAACCATGCAGATATGACCAGGTGTTACCTCCTGTTTAGCCCTCATGGAAAGGGCTTGTCCAGCTTCTATTCTCAAAAAACAAATGGATGATTCCAGAATCTTGCATATTTGGCCCCTTGGCCTCATAGGGAAAGCTAAAGAAGGAATATAGGAATGCATGCCTTCTATGGCACCTGCAGCCAATTTCTTGCATATTCATGGCCCAGAAGCTCTCCCACCAAGAAAATGCTTTTCATGCTGCAAGAATTATAGATACAGCTTTTGGAAGTGCATTCAGGCTGACCCAGTATTAGGCTTGGACTGGCTGTTTCACCAACTGGCTGGCTGCCTGGCTCCTGAGGGCACTGGAGTTGGCATCCTCAGCGTCCTACCTGGACCCCTCCATCTGCTCCACTTTCTCACCTGCTGGCTCCATATCCTGACTTTCATCAGGGCAACCCACAGTGAGGTTCTCAGTCTGGTCTTGGCTTTTGACCTTTCTGTGACCTTGGCAACTCACCGGGAGGGACTTGACCATTCTGTTAGCTGATCTGGGTCCCAGAGCCCTCCTTAGACCCTTTGAGTGGCCTTGAAAAACTGGTGGCACCTCTGGGGCCACTGTCATGCACGATGTGGGCACACCGGTGCACCCTCACTCACCTTTCTTGCACCTAAGGCATGCTACTCCAAGATGTGTAACGGGTTAAATAGCTGTGAGACAGAGGTTCAAAGCCTGCCTCTCGTTCTCTTGGCATCAAGGTCCAATCAGCAGTGATACTCAACGTATGTGACATGCAGGACAGCAGGGGCTTTACCAGCCAGAACAGAAGCTGGATCCTGGAGGCCCTCCCTGCTGCACCAGGGTACCATTATCCCTTTAGTTACTGGATCATGGAGAGATCTGTAGGTCCTGGGAGAGGAGGGGCTGGCATAGCCAAGGTGGCAGGTGGCACTCAGGGGTTCAGGTAAGCAGCTTTTTACCAATTGTAGCGTTCCACCATTTTAACAGTGTCGCTGTATCAGTACCTCGCAGTGGATGTCAGCACTGCCTCCAAGCACGGGGACCGACGTTGTTGCTCCCCCACTGGATGCTGAGCCCCACAGGATGGGGCTGTGTTGTATCCCTCTTCAAAGCCTGCAAGCGGCCTCCCACGGAGCACACATGTGGGCCCTGTTTGCTGAAGGGGAGGGATGGAGTCGTCCTTGGACATTCATGAACAAACCTGGGGCTAGTGACACCCTTCCAAACTTGACTGTCTAATAAGCCTGCTAACTTGTCTGCGGCCTTCTTTCCAGCTGGAAGTTTTTGGAAGGAGGATTCCACTGCCTTTGTTTTAGTGTCTTTCACGAAGAACTTGCTGTGTCGTTCTGATGGCATGAGAGGGTCTGCTCCACTGAATTTTAAAATGAGCTGCCTTGAGTCATCTTGCAACCAACACTTTTCTTCATGCTCAAAAGGATCCCCTTATAGGATATATAGTTTCCTGGGACTTCTGTAACCAATTACCGAAAATTGGGTAGCTTAAAAGAGCAGAAATGTATTCTCTCACCATTCTGGAGGTTACAAGTCAGAAATCATGGTGGCAGCAGGGCCGTCCTCCCACCCAAGGCTTCAAGGAAGAATCTTTCCTTGTCTCTTCCAGCTTTTGGTAGATCAGGGCGTTCCCTGGCTTGTGGCTGCGCCCTTCGATCTCGTCTCTGTGGTCACATGCCTTCTCCTCTTCTGTGTGTGTCTATTCTCTGCATGCCTAATTTATTAAGATGCATGTCATTGCATTCAGGACCTACCTTGGTTATCCAGGATTATCTCCTTATTACTTAATCCTTAACTTATTCATATCTGCAAAGACCCTTTACCCAAATAAGATCACATTAACAGGTTCCAGGGATTTGATCTGGAGCTATTTTTGTGGGGCATTTTCCAGCCAACCACATTTCTTTCCCTTCTTCTGGTCTCTTCTGGAAAACGACAGGCTGGTGAGCTCTGAGTTCCCCTCTGGCTCCAAAATTCTGCAGGTGATCCTCAGAGAGCAGACTGCATCTCTCCCGAATTGCCAAGTTCAGAAGAGCAGCATCTTGACAGAGCATCTGATTTTTTCCAAGAACTTTGACATCGTTCTTTTGCTTTGTGCTGCCGACTTCCTAAGAAGGCACCCAAGGTGGCTAATATTAAACCCATTTACTTGATGAAGTAGGCAAGGCTCAGGAATTCCCCACGCACTCTCTCCTTGTGTTATTCAGCTAATTAGAGCCAGGAGCAAGCCTTTTGGTTTCCCTGGGCCATGCTTCTTCCCACTGTCTAGCCTCTCACCACCGTGAGCTTGGTTCTGCAAGCCGAGGAAGGTGGACGAGTCAAAGCCTGCCACGAGGATCCAAGCCCTCCCAGAACCCCTAATTCATGCCCATTCATAGGTGTAGGGCTGGAGAGGCTCTGTGGGTATTTGCTGTGGTCCAGGTGGCAGCAGGTTCCCAGGGTCTGGCTGCACTCTGCTGGAGACCTCGTCTTCCCTGGGTGTCTGTCTTCCTAAGCAAGGGGTTTTTCTCAAAACCCAGGAACTGAGGGGCTTTTAGAGACTTTAGCAGAATTAGGAAGATCTGCTTTGTCTCCAGGCAGAAAAGATTTCAATAGGGCAGATGGAATTCAGGAATGGGGGTGGGGGGAGAGGTGGTCCTTGTTCCAAACTCCACCTGCCTGTGACTTGCAGACAGACCTGGGCAAAGAATTTCCTGTCCTTGGCCTCAGTTTCATTGAAATAACATCGATTTGGTGGGAGGAAGCAGTAGTAGGTGGAACAATCCTCAGCTGCCTTTTTAACCTAACTCAGAAACAAGGATGAAGAGATAATTACAGCCAAGTGTTTGGAGTTCTTCAGAAGAAAGATGGAACATCAACACAAGGTATCATTAGCTTTATTACTTGTCAGGAAGAGGTGGGGAGACCAGTTAGGAAAGGCTGGATAAGAGGGGAATGTTCTGCTTAAGATGCCCAGAGGGCATGGTGGGTGTATGGGCTGGAAATGACCATCATTTATTTATTGCTTTTGTTAAGTGCCTGTAATGTGCTGGTTGCTACGCTGGCTGTGTGTGTAATGCAGACATATACGAAACCACCCAGGGTAGACCTTCTGTGGGTGGGTGGAAGTTAAAAACTCTTACATCTCTTCTTCCTGAAAACAAGAACATCTTGCTTTGTGGGTCTAACATGGTGTCAGAAAACCCACTGTTAGCTCTGGCTCCTTGGGATGGCCTGCTGCAGAAGCTGTGTATCTGGATTAAGACATCTTGTTACTCAGGACGAGTAAGGCAATCTTTGGCTCCCGAACAGCACATTTTGCCCATTCTCAGCCAGTGGTGCACCAGGGACTGGGGGTCTCCTGGGTGCACAGTGGGGAGGGCTTGGCCCTAGGCTAAAGGATCGGTGCCGGCTGGGTCCACGGGAAGCCAGGGGGCAGCACCACTGGAAGGGTCAGTGCATTCAGCTCCTGCCACCAATTGGCCTGCAGGGGAGGAAAGTAAGACATTGGCAAGCAAATGTTTAACTAGATCTCAGAGCAAGGGAGCAACTTCAAGGGCCAAAAGCAGTTCCAACTATCAGGTGTATAATACCTCTGGTGTGTGGTGAGTCACAGGTCTCTGAGAAACTGAGGAGAGGGGTTGGGACTCTGTCCTCTGCAAAATGCACACACCTGTGTATGCAGGCATACACACACAACACACACTTTTTATGCAATTTCAGGGGGTTCACGGAGCCCTGAAGCCTATCCTAGGGCCCCAGCTAGGCACCCTTCTTTACCAAGTTCAAATACTGTGTTTTCACTTCTTTACTTTCCAAGTTCTTAACAACCCTGAGAGGTAGGTGCTGAATGGTCCTCTTCCTTACGCCATGAAATGGAGACCCAGAGGGAGTATGCCACCTGCCCAGGTCATGCAGCCAGTGAGGGATGAGCCGGGCCCAGGACCCCTGGCTGTAGCACTACCATTTCATCCAATTCTATGTTGTACTCCAAGGAATGCCATTTACAAGGCACACAAGAGGATGGTACCCCCTTGGAGAAAGGCAATGAATGCGGTTGCCCTGGCAGACCCAAGCTTGTGCCTTGCAATCACCATTTCTTTAGCATTCATTTATAGGCATATATGCAAAAGGACCAAGTGAGTGATAGAGCTAATGAGTCCTGGGGGGATTCAGGTGAGGATGTAATTGCTGAAGACTTTGATGCCTAGGCTTCCAAATGGAAGAACATTTCTAAATCATCTGTTCACCCAATAATATGTTTCAGCCCCCCACCACTCCCCAACCTCTTTGAGTAAAACCCAAACTCTTCACAATGGTCTGCACACCCCAGCAGGATCTGTGCCTTGCCTTCTTCCCTGTCCCCACCTGTTGCCATGCTCTTCCGTGTTCATTACACTCCAGCAACCCTGACCTTATGCCAGTTCCTAGCTCTTGCCAAGCTTTCCCCACCCCCAGGGCCTTTGCACTTGCCATTCCCGCTGCCTTGGAATATCCTTGCCCTGACTCTTCCCGTGGCTGGCTCAGTCTCATCCTTTAGGTCTCAGCTTGAATGTCACTTTTTCAGAGATCTCTTCTTTGACTTTATCTAAGAATATCCCTCCACTATTCTCCAGCCATCTGTTTCACTCGTAGCACTTAACAACAATCTGTAACTGTTTTATGTCTTAATTTGCTCAATGTACTTATTATCTATCACTCCCTTGACCATAGAAAGCTCCATGAAGGTGGGAACCAGGATGCCTTGTTCACTATTATATCCGTAGCCCCTGGCACATAATAAGGGCTCAACGGTTGAAGAATGAATGGCTGCGAAGTATGTTTGGAAGCAGGAGCATTCCTTAGCCACCACTTTACCCTACTTAGTACAATAATACAATTAACATTTGGCTCCAGAGTGTGATGCTGCCCTAATTTTGAGCTGGCAGGAGCATGACTCTTTGTGATGGTGGCCTCTGGGGCCATCCACAAAACCAAGTTGAAAAGATTAAGGTTCTCTAACTTCGGCTTTGGGAAAAAAAGAACAAATGCAGTGTGAGGGGAGGGTCACAATGCTCCTAACTTAAGAAAGACGAGACAGTGATGCTGGCTTAAAAAAAAAAAGTCTTTGCCAATCGGATCCATCATCAAAGAAAACCACCCTATGGATAGTTTCATGATATAGTCTGAAGCACAGGAAACGGGCTGCACCGGAGAGTCAGGGGACTTTTGGAAGTTTTATTGCTTTCTTAGGAAAATGTTGCTGGCTTCTGAAACTGCAGTTTAATTAAATTCAGTTGGCTGGGTACCTTCAAAGGATGTTCCAGGTCCTTACCAGCCCTTGCAGACATAGGCATCTTCCAAACAAATGTGTGAGCAGGAGAGCGGGGAAAGCAATCCCTTGGCAAGACAAGGCAGATTTCTCCAATCACAGATCATAGCCCTGGTTGAACAGTGGGGCAGGAGGCTGAGGGACCTGAGTGTCCAGTCCTTCCTCTACCCACCCTGTCCAGCCTCCAGAGACAGTGGAGAGTGAGTCAGTGCTTTCTCCATGGAGGGTTCCAGGCATTAGGGCTGTCAGAGAAGCACCAAAAGGGGCAGAGATTCTTGCCAACTGATTTCCTAGCCTTGAGCTCTAATGGAGACCCTCCCAGGTGACTCACCTCCACCCCAGGGGGAAAGCCTTGCAGGGCAGGTGTCTCAGAGTGGATCTTTCAGAAAAGAGAGGTTTGGAGGCCGTGGAGGCTGCTCTCAGACTGAGCTGACCTTCGCCACGCACTTAGGAAGAGCCCAGAAGTGTGCTAGGTGTATGCATACCTTTCATCTCATTTGATTGTGTTGACAATGTCGAGGAAAAGGTTTTGTTAAGCCCCTCTTCCAGATGAGGAAATCGAGGCACAGAACAGTAATCATCACTCAGCCAAGATCACTCAACTTGCAAGTGGCTAGTGGTATAAGTTGAGATGGTTGAGCTCATGCATTTGGCGCTATTTACTGATGACCTACCACTACTGATTACCAGGCACTGTTTTGGGTGCTATGGATGGTTATAAGAGTAAGAAAAAAAAAACCTCCATCTTGGCCTCAAAGAGTTTACTCTTCCTTTTTACACTTGAGTTTGCATCTTACATACTAATGTGTGTATTTGTCTCTTTCCCCTATTAGGTGCAAACTTTATAAGAGGAGGAGCCTCCCCTTTGCTTCCTAGGCATGGGCCATGGACCCCCCTGGGCACTTTGGTGAGGCCTAGGGACCCCCTTTTCAGAACCAGGCTTTTCAAAATGCACAACATAAAGTACATAGGATTGCAAAGGAAACCAATTATGCTGTAATACAGATATCAAAATATGAAAACCATGTTTGTGAAATAGTAAAATACGAGCTCCGTTATTATGTCTTCAGTAACAAGATCTAGTCACCGGTCTGTCTCCTACGGTCATTTCCAAGTTGTGAGGGGCACAAACTATATTTTGATATATCTGCACAACTGTTAGTGATATGAAAGTCTCTGTGATTTGCAGGATTGCTGAAATCACAGGAATTGCCAACCCCACAGTGGTTTATCACTGGCACTCCTAAAAGAAGAAAATGCTGCCTTTCTCTTCGAGGCTAATGAAAACGAAGATGTAGTTTTTTTCCCAGATAAATTCATGGATCCCTGAAATCCACCTATGAACCCACATGAGCTGAGGATGCCAGATTTAGGACCCATTTAGGAAATCAAGTGGCATTTCCCCACAGAGTGCTACCATCCCCAGGTACCCCGCCCTGCGGCGGGTGTGCATAGCTCAGCTGGGAAGGATGCCTCCCAGGGTCACTGTCCTACCTTGTTCTATGATCAAGTGTATGACTGTTCAGCTTTTTTTTCAAGTCATCAGGAAGAGTACAATGAGTGACACAGGGAGACAGAGGGATAAATAAAAGCAGGTCAGGAGCACAGCCCTGGGGGACTGCGAGAGACCAGATTCACATTCCCGTGTCCCCCACTCCTTAGCTGTGCGTCTTCAGGTGGGTCAGTAACAGGCCAGGGCTCAGCTCTCTCACCTGTACATTGGGGCTGAAGAGAACACCCTGGTGGGGTCACTGTGAGGGCCCAGTGAGATAAGGGATGGAAGGTGCTGGCACAACGCCCGCGCATGGAAAGCAGCCGTCTTTCCCTCTCATTGTTTACCTAGCCCCTCTCTTCAAAGCCCACAGGAAGACAACAGAGAGTATTTGAATGAGTCCTTTCCAGACGGCCACTTCTCCACCTCACTCGGAATCCTACTCTAGGAAGGGGCTGTTCTCAGCTGGGGGAGTCTTCTCATGGGAGCCGCGCAAAGTTTCTCTCTTCCTCCCCACCACCCAGCCCAGCCCAGCCCAGGCCGACGTGTCTGCAGACAGCACACTGAACCTGGCTCTGCGACTCTGCCTCGCTTTTTCGTTTTTTTCTTCTCTTTCCCATCCCTCCCTCCCTCCCCCTCTTGCTGCTTTCTTTCTCTTTCTTCCTTCCTTTCTTTTTTTAGTTGTCCACCAAAGCAGTTGCTGAGTGAATTGTTCAGGGAGCGAATTCCAAGAGCGTGAGCTTCTCCTGTTTCCCAGGACAGGTTTGGGCCAAGACAAACCCCAGTGATGCCAACAGCATTTGCTTCAACAGTGGAGCTCAGAGCTGACTTCTCCGCAGGGCTTGCCAAGCTGTTTGAACTTTCTCCTCTCTCCTTTCACCCAGTGATTAAAGGAACCACATGTTACTTTCTCCTTATGCCTCTTTTCCCCTTCCTTCCCCATGCACCCCTCCTTGGAAAGACTCTGCAAAGTCCCTCCGTGTTTCTCAAAGAGCCCGTTGCTGCGGCCTCTTGATTTATGTTCACTTGGCAACGTGAGGTTGCAATGGCCTGAGAAGCCTAAGTAAGTGGAAAAGGGAAATGGAGAAGGGTGGGGCCGGCGGTAGGGCCTGATGGCGGCTCACACTTGGCCCTCCCCCCACAGCAGACAAGAGCGCTGGACCCCAGAACCTGTGTGCAGAAGGAAATCCAACAAACTGGCTGCAGCTTGAAAACGAAGTCAAGGTTGTTCCAAGAAACCCACAGCACCTGTCCTTCCTGGGCGCCTGCTGACTCGGTTCTCTCCTTCTGCAGACCCTGTCTCCCGTTTGTTTTGGGTGCAGTGGGTAACCCTTGGGGAAGTAGTGGAAATTGTAATCACCTGATCTGGCCCATTGTAGGGGCTTTTTAAACGTTAGTTGAATTAAATATCTTTTATAAAAAAAGTTGGAAGTTGACTTTTTTTTGTTTGTGTTCTGTTATGTGTCTTGCCTAGGCCTGCAGAACATGAGTTGATATCTCTGTGAAAGTGGCTTTCATCCCCCATATAAAGTGCTTATTTCCCAAATTAGATCTTGAGAAATCTGAGAGCAGGAACAAGTCTTTCCTTCTTCTCTCCCTCCCTCCTTCCCTTCCATAAATATTTATTGAGCGCCTACTATGTGCCATGATCATCTCCTCTCCACCCCACTCTGACACTTAGCATGTCTGTCTTCTCACAGGTGTTCTCTAAGTGTTGGATGAATGTATGGCTGGATGGATGAATAGATATTGAGTTTTAGGTGGGACTCCATGAAGTAGGCAATGGTCTTCAGTTTTCCTAGAAGGCTGTACATGTGGTTAACATCTCAGAAATGGGATCCCAAGAAGCAGAGAGGCAGGCTGGGACTGAAGCTGGGAATAAGGACCCCTGGTTACCACTCTCAACTTGGCCACCATCTAGCTGTGTGTATGGTAACAAGTTGTTTAACTCTTTGGCCTGCCATTGTCCTGTCTGTAAAATGAAAGCAATCTCAAGACTTTGTTCAGACCTAGAGTTCTGTGATTGTCCAAAACCCTCTACCACCAAATCCAGTGAAATCAGATCCATTCATTTAAGAATTATGAGGCCACCAGATTTACTCCCAGCTCATTCACTTCTTGGACTGTCTCTTCTTGGTCTTGTCTGACTTGGAACTGTTCGTGTCTTTTCTTGTTCAAAAATCCACAGTGGCTTCCAAATACCCGTCACATCCAGTGTGCTTTCCTCTACTTGGCTTTCCAGAGATACATAGCCCGTCCACTGCCCACAAGTCCACTGTAATTCTCAGCACTTAGCAGCTGGAATCAACTACTCCACTCAGGTTTTTCTCTGTGACCCCTATTTGCCTCTAGGCTTTTACTTATATGCCTTCCCTGTTCCATTTATGACTTCTCAACATAGTGATTTCATAAAGTTTCTACAGGGTCAACCAAATTTAAGTTGATTTCGAATAGATCATCCCAAACAAGAATGTACTATGGAAAAGAAAAAAATCACCTGCATTTCCATAACCAAAGAGAAACCCTGTGAACATCATGGTTTATTTTCTTCCAGTCTTTTTTTGCTTTTAAATCTGAGCAGATTTTAGGGTATGAACCACCTACTTTATCAATCACTTATAGACAGAGGTGGCGTCTAATCTTTCACCATAGACTACAAGTTGTGAGGAACATCTCGTCACTAAGTCTCTTTACATGTCTTTAATTATTTCCTAGGGCTAAATTCCTAACAGTAGAATCACTGGGATTAAAGGCTTTTTGATGAGAAGGGGTGGGGGAAGAGGAACCACATCCTTCTGTGAGCCCAGGGAGCATGCTGAGAAAGTGACAATCCCCATCTTTTTCTTTGGGAATTGGCCAGTTTAACAGGCAACCGGCACATGTGCTTTCCTACCTACTAAGGTTCTGGCCCAACACCGAGCTTCTGAGGCCTCTAGCAGATTCTCTAAAGGCAGTAGGCTACAAAAAGAAAACCATCAGCATGTGTTCAGCTGGGACTGGAGATTCTGGAGCTAAGTCATTCCTCAGCCTGCACCCACCCTGTTTCCCCCCACCGCCCTGCCCCAAGTTGATGGAACTATGCCCTTGGACATGAGTGATTGACTGTGGTATTAAGAAAATATGTATGACACAATGTTTTTTAGCTTTTTCCAGAGATATTTATATCACACAAATGGCATGTTGGTTTCTTCTCCTCTCAGCCACTAAGAATGAATAAATCAATTGTTCTAATCAAGCTAATGGAGAGGGCATGGGCTAGAAAGAGAGGCGGGAGGGGGCTCTTTGCCGGAGCCTGCTGCTCCCACATCAGGGGGCCCCATCAAAGTCTCTCCATGTCTCTGGGCCTCTGTTTCCCTGTCTTCAAGATGGGCATGGTCCTATCTGACAGCTAATTCTTCACAGGATAATGATCATTGGATGCATTTGGAGTTGCTTGGAAGAAAGTAGCTGCATGAATTTTTAATCCTCTTTGGAGCTGTGTGTAGAAGCAGAGCTGTAAACACAGAGAACTAACCTCACATTCTAGTTTATAAGGTTTTTGTCTCTCACAATCCCACAGATCTGACCTTAAAAACAACTCGGAATGTGGGGAGATGGAGTTTGTTGTGGTCATTCTTATTACATAAAAATTAATGGCTTGGCAAACAAAGGGAGCACCCTGTCACACTGAGGTCATGTTTACACCAAGCAAATATATTCCAAGTTCCTAAACCTTCAACAGCACTGCAGGGAAGAATCGACACATTTCCCACACAAGACTCCGAATCCTGTGCCAGAATCACCATGGCTCCAAAGGGAGACATTAGTATTCTGCAACCAGAACCCCACTGGGCTCCAGGTTCCAGCTGAACACATGCTGGTGGATAAAGCAAGTTTTTCAGCTCCTAACTTACTGAGGCCTCTAGCTCCACTGAGCAGTGAGAAAAAGAAGAGGGAAATTCATAAGGACATAGGACCGAAACTTGGATCCCACTCATTGTTCATCCATCCATTCACCAAGCATTTTGGGGGCATCCTAAAATCTATCAGGGACGAGGCTAAGTGCTGGAGATAGTGTGGACAGTAAAAGCAGAGCTGTCACTGCCTGGGGGAGGTTGTAGTCAAGTGAAGATGAACATTGATTGGTAATCGCACAGGGAAATGTAAAATCACAGCTGAGTGGGGAGCTAGGAAAGTAAGGCTATGGGACTGAGATACACCATGAGGGGCCTCGGATCTAGCTGCGGAGATGAAGGAAGGTGGAAGTCAGCATATGCAAAGGCCCCTCTCAAGGGACAGTGGCATATCTGAGGATGTGAAAGGCCAGAGTAGAAACAGTCAGGGAAAGAGAATTGAAAGGTGGAGCAAGGCACACCCAGTGGGATGGAAATCAGAAAATAATGGAAAATAACAAGTGCTGGCAAGGAATTGGAAGAATCAGAACCCTTGTGCTCTGCTAGTGGGAATGTAAAATGGTGCCATTAAACGTAAAATGGAAAACAGTTTGGTGGCTCCCCAACAAGTTAAACATAGAGTTACCATATGACCCAGCAATTCCACTCCTAAGTATATAACCGCAAAGTGAAAACAGATGTTCAAACAAAAACTTGTACACAAATGTTCAGAAGAGGCACTATTTACCACGCCCAAAGCTGGAAACAACTTATCAATGTCCTCATCAATGGGCAAACAAGAGGTGGTTTATCCATACAATGGAATATTGTTCAACCATGAAAAGGAACAGAGTATTGATACATGCCACAACATGGATGAACATGGAAAACATGCTAAGTGAAGGAAGTCAGAAAAGAACACATAGTATGGGATTCCATTTATATGAAATATCCAGAATAAGCAAATCCATACAGACAGAAAGCTGATTGGTGGTGGCAAGGGGCTGGGTGGAATGGGAAGTGATCCCTAAAGAGTAAGGGATTTCTGTTTGGAGTGATGAGAAAGTTCTGGACTAGATAGTACCATGCTTGTACAACAGTGTTAATCTCCTTAATGTCACTGAGTTGCACACTTTAAAGTGTTTAAAAGGTAAAGTTTTATGTTGTGTGTATTTTACAATAATAATGGTGATGATGATGATAAATAATAAATATGGAGCTAGGGAGGCAGGCCCAGCCAGCTGGTGAAAGGCCTGCACAGTGTCTTCATGCTGAAATCCATGGAGATTATCATCCTTGCTGCAGTGGGGTGGGGGGAATGGATGGGAACCCACACTCTTAAGAGGGAGACCAGTGAAGAGGTGGGAGCAAAGGTCCATGAGGGAGATGGCTTGAACCAGAGGCACAGTGGTGGTGGAGGGCAGTAGGTGGATTTGAGCCATATATAGCAGGTAAAGGAGCACGAGGGCCTGCTGGAGGGATTGCATGCAACCATTCCAATGGGCTGAGCTCGGCTCCCTCATACACATCGGCGCTCTCCTCACCTAGGGGGCTTGGAGGAAGAAAGCTTCTGTCCTCATAAGGACGCTGGAAGGCATGCTAGAAGAAGACCCTTGGATTCAGTTTTTTATTCTTTTTGCAGCAGGATCTCGAGCAAGTAACTTTTCTTTGTCCCTCAGTTTCTTTCCCTGTCAAATGGGGACCCTAAGACCTACTTCATAGTATGTTGTGTGGAGATGGAAAGAGGGAACCGCAGAGGGACAACAGCACACGTCCTAGCTATCTCCCGAGATTCTTGGGAGACCCTGGGGGCTGTGAAATCTCTCAGAGACAACACGGATCACCCAGGGAAGCAGCCCACGCTCTGGGGCTGCTCTTGCAGCTTTTAGAAGGCAGTTCCCCTTGAACTGATTCTCCAGAAGCGGTGACTTTACGATAATCTCGAAGATAACAGATTACAGTTCTTAAAGCTGGGATAAAGGGGCGGAGGAGTCCCGGAAGCAGGGCGAGATGAGAAACCAAGTCGCCCCGTAACTTTACTGTCTTCCCTGTTCGCCCCGCCCCCGGACAAGCCCCACCCAGGCCCTGCCCCCTGTGTTGGCACGGGCCACGCCCTCTCAGCGCCCAGCGCCCAGCTCCGGGGCTGGAGGCTCCCACCTGCGCTCAGCACTGGGTACCCGTGAAGGGAAGAGAGGGCGTGTGCTGGCTGGGATGGAAGGGCTGGCAATTGGCAGTGTGAGAAGTGGGGAGCCCAGTCCCCTCCCTGTCCCCGCTCTTCACCACCCCCTAGGTGGGGACCCTTACTTTTGCATAACGTGAGTACTTATTTAATGCGTGCGCTGGCTTCAGAGGTCTTCATTTGTCTGTCCTCCATAGGCCAGTGTACTTCCGCCTCGTGTCTGTCTAGGTTGTAGCGCGGGGAGAGGAGGATGCTTCCCTACAGCTCCTGTTCGACCCCCAGGCCCCGGCCAAGGGCAAAGAGAGGCTGGGGCGGAGGACGAGGGGGAGGAGGGAGACTACATTGACAGGCTTCTCGAACCAGATCTGATACCAACTTGGATTCTGTCCTTTTCTCCAATAAAAGGAACTTTTCACGTGTGTTTTTTTCCAAACACCCTTTAAAAAAATTTAAAGAGCCTCGTTCCTGGCATCACACACACACACACACACACACACACACACCCCTCCACACACACACACACACACACACACACACACCCCTCCACACACACACACACCCCTCCACACACACACACACACACACACACACCCTCCGCCCGAGGTTTCCCGAGTGCATCTACTCGGGTTACAAGTAGACGCGGCCCCTCCCCCACCTCGCCTTTCCCCTTGCCCTCCTCAATCTTGGGAGGAGCGTTCTCTGTGTCTTCCCAAATCCCCGAGAGGGCCCTCCTATGTTGGAGTGGGGTGGGGGGAGGGTCACATAACGAAGACCAGAAAGAACAAATTAGATAATAAAAGAATTATAGTAATTGCTTTCACTTTCCCCGAGCCGCTCGGCGGAGCTCCCCCCCGCCCCTCCCCCAGCTGTCCGTCGGTCGGGAGTAGTCGGTCTCGCCCACCCCGTCCCCTCCCCCAGGCTCCTCCTCTCCTCTCCTCTCCCCTCGCTCGCGCGTTCCCTCTCTTCCTCCGTTTTCTGGTGTGCTGGAACGTTCAGCAGAATATGATGAATGATCACCTGTCACGGCTTGTTTATTATAATGCAGGCAATCAATTACACATCCCCAACGCTGGCCGGCCCGCAGGAAATTTATATGCTCAGCACAAACCAATGTGAAAATGGAATCTCATTTGCCAAATGTCTTTCTCCCCGTACAGCACGATGATTACAGTCTGTGTTTGTTTCAACAGTGGTGTACAGCTGACAGTGCCATCATTTACTGCCTGGCTCAGGTCACGTCACTCTAGGGCTTTATTTATTGTGTTAGGATGGCCGGCACGGGAAAAGGACAAGGGTGTCTGTCAGAGACGCCACCGTGTTAAAAAGTGGGAGGGCTGGGCCACATTCCCAGGCAGGGCTGCAGCCTCACCCCTGCACGGGGTCCGGCCTCCTCAGGCCACCTCCCCCAGCGTCCTTCTGCCTGGACTCCTAGGCCCCACAGGGGAGGCAGCTCCCGGTATCCGAAGCTCCACCGGTCTGAGAATCTGATGAGCCAGAGTTGGAATTGTGGTTCTGCTACTCTCTTAACTAGATAGCATGGCCAGGAATACCACCTCATCTGGAAAATGGGAGTTTAAAAATGCTCCCCTTGCAGAGGAATATTGCGATGTCTGGGATAGAGCTGTGGACACATGTTAGTTCCAGTGACTTCAGTGCCAGCTCTGGCCAGTCTGAGACCCACCCATTCCGAGGCAGAGGAAATCCCACTGGAAGAGATGTGAGCTGGAGTTCATGCCCTGTGTCAAAATCTCCCCAGTCTCTACTTCCTGAGACTTGGCCATCTCAAGATCTTCGGTATCCCTTCTGGGTGGAATTTTGCTCTTTGTTTCCTCAGCATGGACACGTGTGACTTTGGGGGAAAAAAATGACCACCTCCCTCTACTTCGTAAAAACAGACATTGCGATCCTGGCTTTTCCAGCTGTGTGACCACAGGCAGACCAGTCCCTCCACCTCCTTGAGCTTTGGTTTCCTGCCGTAAGAAGTGGAAAGACTAATTCCCACACTGCCTGCCCGAATCTTGCCGGCAGGATCCCCAGGGTCTGGGGGTGTGAAAAGTGCCGCGTATACTGGACAGTGTCACCGTTGACTAACCTTTCTGTCAGGAGTTCTAGTTGCTGTTCATGATCTTGCTGCCCAAAGTGTTGACCCAAATTTGTAGCCCTCACAGCACCTGGCATAGTGGGAGATCAGTCAATGAGGGACAGGCAGATTCCTGCATGTGTATTCAGTTGTTCTGTGTCATATCATATATTTATCATTTTAGATACATATTCCTTCAATGGCCATATGCCCTGAAAGGATAGAAGCTTCAAGCAGAAAGGCACCAGGTGGATTTGGGCCCCTGTGTATCCCAGCATATTGCCTCTACTTGAACATCCTAAAGACATCAATAAATATTTGTGGGTTTAATGGATGAATGAATGAATGGCTGCCCGAATAAATTCATTGCTAGGGCAATCTCTGTTGTGAAGAGGGTGGGCCCTGGTGAAAGGATGTTTACTACAGGAATCTTTATTGTACCTACCTGATTCTCAAAGATTCAGGCTATTCCATGCACACCTAGCCTTGTCTGAGAGCCCAGAGTTATGCGCACTGTGTGTATTGAGATAGTGCCAACTGGTGAAAGATCACACATATGTCCGCCTGGCTACTCCTCCCCATCCCTCAGACCAACATCCACTGAATAAATTCTCAGTCATTTTCCATCCCACATGCCTTGAAATCTCCATTCCTCCCTAAACCACAAGCTCCTTATGGCAGGCAGCTATACCTTATTTTGGGTCCCCAAAATGCCCATCACAGTGCCTGCCTAAAGCAGATGCTTTTCAGCCAATCAATAAAGATGATCTTTTCCAAACACTGATCAATTCCATTAAAACACACTGGGTTTGGAAAAAAAATGATTCGAGTTCACATTTTAAAAATGAAAAATTAACAGCTGCATTGTATATTTTGGTCAAGTGCTTTGGATTTGTGGAAGGGATTTCTTTCTATAAATATAATTATTAGTCACCATGATTATAACAACCAGGGGAATGGCACAGAGCCTGTGCCTCCACAGCAGGGTGAGCTGGGTAGAACCGGGTATTCCCTCTGCTAATTTTGCTTCACTAGTTGACTAACAGACCTTATTCCCTGGCCGAACCGATCACATCCTGCCAACGCCAGCTTCCCAACATGGAGGGGAAGCAAGAGCAAGCACTGTGGGATCCTGGGGGGAAAGCAGCCTGTGTTTGCTGCCGCTTTGACAGTTGAGATACCGAGAGGGCTGGCAAACAATGGGAAATGAAACATTTGAGTGGTTGCAAAAAATTCCGTGGGAAATCCCCCCTGGTGGTATTTATGTGCCACGGCTGTGACAAGCGGAGCTTGGGGCTTTTGATTTCAAGGTTTCCTGAGCAGACCACAGTGCCATTCCAGCAGTCCCTGAGAACAGCCCTTGCAGGCCACAGAAGGCTAGTCCGTCTGTCCAGGGAAGATGTGGACACGTGTGTGAAGTTGGCCATGAACTGCAATGGCTTGTTGGGTGTTCACCCCCATTGTGGAGCTCAGGCCCCCGAATCTTCTGCTCTAAAATAATTCATCTCAACTGTTCCCCTAGATTTTCCCAAGCTGTAGGATCCCGCGGGCTTATATGACTGGTGGTTCTCCTCCAGCTCAGCCCCACCTGAGGAATTGTAGCCCCATGTAGACCACTCCCATCTAACTGAAAACTCCAAAGTCAGGGCTTCATATGCACTCCCCATGGCATTTTCTGGCTAACACGTGGCCTCTTTCTGCTTCCTCTGTTCCCATTTGTAATGAGTATCTGTCTACTGCTCCCCACCCCCATTTAGAGAATAAAGTGGACTGATATTAACCAGTCCTTAGAACTAATAAATATTCAAAAGACTTACCACTATTGCTAATGTCTTGCTGTTTTGTGATATATGTGTTTATAGATCTACTTAAAGGTGAGGTTTATAGATTTTTAGAGACACTTAGTAGATGAGAAAACTGAAACTTAAAAGATTAAGTAACATGCCCATGTGTATTAGTCATGAGGTTTCAACTGCAAAGTGGCAAACTCCCAATTTAAATGGATTTAAGTTAGATTAAAACTATACTGGATTATTTACCTAGAAGCAAGGGCTGTTAGCTTCAGGAATGGCTGGATCCAGGTCTGCAATTAAGTTTTTAGGAATTTGCCTCTTTCCATCTCTTCAGCTCTGCTTTTCTCTGTACTCATTTCATTTTTAGATTGACTACATATTTTACATCCTCCTGGTATCAAATCCAAGCCTTCTCCTGGTCAACCTGTGAAAGTCCCAGTGGTAGGTCTGATGGGCTCTGATAGGTTCAGCTGCCCATTGCTAAATCAGTGACCATGACAAGGGGGACAGAATGATCTGACTGCCCAAGCTTCAATCACATGCTCACTGCTGAGTCTAGCCAAAGCACACGATGCTGTGAGAGTATTTCCCCCAAGAATAGTGGGGTGTTCTTACCAGAAGAAGGAGGAATGAATGCTGGGGGGGGCAAAAAGCCCTGATATCCCATACTCCCACATCACACTGCCAGTAAGAAGCAGGCAGACCTGTATGCAAATCTGCCCTCCACCTTCTCCGTGCTGCACCCCCACTGCATGAATACTTTCTAGTTGGCAGTTTTCAAAACATGCCTCTTGGGAGCTGCTGTAGGGAGGAAGATGGTGGAGGATGGGGACAGAACTCAGGGGCTGTGGCTACAGGACCCCTCTCCCCACCCCAAATTCAACCATGTAGCAATGCTTGTGTCCGTATATTCAGTTCTCTGATATGCTTTTATTTAAACACACAGCTCTTCATATTTTTAAAGCTTGAAAATCAGTGATTTTTCTGCAACCCTTGCCCACTCACCCATTCATAAGCGAGGAACAATAGCTCAGAAAGAGGCAGGCACTTGCCCAAGGCCCCACACAGGATGGAGTGAGTCTACAAATCTACACTCCTCCGATGCCCTTTCTGCAGGCAGCCTTGAAGTGAGCTGGAGATCCATCAGCAGGGACCACCACTCACACCCCTGCCACACAGTCCTGACTTATTAGCAAGGATGCAGATCTTAAAACGAACAGAGCAGAGCAGAAAGAGGAATGCTTTGTGCAGCTGCCTTTCTTCCAGTCTCTGGCTGCAAGCAAGCTCTGGGGACTGGCTCTGTAGGTAACATCCTACAGATCTTAGAGGTAAGGTAAGAAGACAGAAAAACAGCCAGATTCCTGGTACTCCCTCCTCATACTTAGAGCTTATATCACCATTCCAGAAGAACTGACATGAGTAGGCCATGTGCTTCTGTTTCAGATGTTTACAAACAACTGTTCTGCTCCGTCCTCCTGTCCTCCCATATTTGCAAAGCTGGTCTCCATGCACCAGCCCTGCCATGTATTTCAGACACACCGGTCAATGCTAAGCGTCATAGATACCTCTCTGAGTGTTAACAGTGTTCCTGGAACTGTGCGCTGAGCACTTGACAGGTGGTTTCATTGAATCCCCTCGATAACTCGCTACAGTAGATACTGTTATCCTCATTTTACAGGTGAGGAGACGGACAGTGCAGGGAGATGAATTAACTTCTCCAAGGTCCTCAGCCAGCTTCCGACTCAGGCAACCAGAGCGCAGACAGTGGTCTCTCAGTTGTGTCACTGCGCTGGCGCGTGATGGGTGCTTTGGATGGGGGAGATGTCAATGTCGCCACACCTGGACACAGACAGACAGAAAGTTCTCCTCTTCCCTCAGGACTTTCCTTCCACCACCCAGGGGGGTCCAGCTCAGCCTGACAAGTGACGTGTTGTCCTTTTTACTTCTCTCCCACCGTTTGCCTGGTGTCTTCAGCAAATGCACGTTGGGGGTTGCAGGGAGAGACGGTTATGTTACAGAGTGGACATGGCTCATCAGGTGCCCATGAGCATGTGTAAGTCAGGTAAGGAGAGGCACCCGGCCTTGTTACTCAGACACCTTGCAGCAGCTTACTGAATCAGTGGGATTCTTAACATCTTCAACTTGGAGCTCCTCCAGGTCAGCCAGCTGGTGCATTCAGCACCACTCAGCTCGTCTTAACTCAATTAACTGAGCGGCTGAGCCGGGCTGAGCCGAATTCAACAAGTATTTCATAGGCACTGAGCCGCTGGGGGACAGACAAAGGAGGGAAGAGGCAGACTCTGCCAGACTCCACCCTTCAAGAGATGCCCTGCCTCTCAAAGGAGAACACAGTGCCATTCTTTGTAAATACCCCCTGAACAACTTTCCCCATATCCACACTCCCCACCCTGTGCTACAGTTGACGTCATACTTTTCTTTAGATACATTTTCCTTCAAGTAAATTGATTTCCTTCTTTATAAGGGTAAATACTTAATTTTTGTATCATTAAGGTGACACTGACATAACATAAAAGCAAGCATTTTGCAGTGAACAGTTCAGTGGCATTTAGTACCTCGGCAGTGTTGTGTAACCACCATCTGTGTCCAGTTCCGGAACATTTCCATCACCCCAACATAGAGCCCTGTACTCATGAAGCAGTTTCTCCCCATTCACACCTCCGACCAACCTCTCACAACCGCTGATCTGCTTTCTGCCTCTATGGTTTTGCCTACTCTGCACATGTCACATAAATGGAATCATACACTAGGTGGCCTTTTGTGTCTGGCGTCTTTCACTCAGCAGCCTGCTTCTGAGGTTCAGCCACGTTGTGGCCTGTGCCAGAGCTTCATCCCTTTTGAAGGCTGAACACCACTTCATTTGTATAGGGACACACCACATTTTGTTTATCCATTCATCCCATCGATGGACGTTTGAGCCGTTTCTAACTTTTGTCCATTGTGACTAGTACTGCTAAATAAGTTTATAGATTTATTTACTGAGATAGAATTGACATATAATAATGTAAAAACCTGGAATGTTTCATGAGTTTTTGTGTCATCCTTGCACACTTTTTGTATATGTGCTACTGAAGTGAGCACTCAGTAAGTTTATTTTAAAAAGAAAACTGACACCATTACTCTTAATAGGAAACTATATTTTTCTAACAGACAATAAAATAGATACATAACTATTAGGAGTAAAAGTTTCACTTGCATTGCACATAAAATCACCGCATGCACTATTCGATGTAGTAATGAAAAAGCCTGGATGGATGCTGGATGCGGTCAGCCTTGGGTTTGAATCCTGGCTTTGCCATCTGTGTGACTCTGGGCGAGTGACCTGGCCTCCTCCAGCTTCAATGTAATGATAACACTTCTCACTGCTTCCTCCGATAGTGGTGACAATTAAAATCTTGAGTAAAGTGCTCAGTACTGAGGCAGGCTCAATACACGAAAGCTGACCACGTTGGGTATGTGTGTTTCTTTTTAACAGAACACAGTCCCCTGGTATATGGTACCTTGGCATGTTGGATATTTTAAGTGGAAGGAGTTTGAGAAGATGGCAGCATGAGCAAAGCCTCCCTGCCTTCTCCCCAGAAGCAGGGGTAAGAGGTGCCCTCTCTGTACCCAGAGGCACACTTCTGACACCAGATCATAAACACACGGCAGCAGTAATAATACTGGCGGGCAACAAAGTATTTGCCACATGCCAGGAACTGGAGAAGTGTCTTGCATGCCTCACCTCATGTAATCCCCATGGTATTCTGTGAGGCAAATATTATGCCCATTTTGCAGATCAGAGAACAGGCAAGAGAGGTAGGGCCAGTCACACAGCTAATGCCTTGGGCTCTGGGTAAGTTAAATGACAATATGAAAAGTAACCAAGAGTCCCCTAGAATGTCAGGACTGACCCTGGGCTGATTAACTCCAGAATGGTTGCTGGGGCCCTTGAGGTCCAGACCTGGCAACTTGCTGCAGACCTGGCCCAGAGGCTCTGTTGGCGCTGGCTTCCTCCCAGCTGTGGCTCTTTATCAAGTTGCTCTTACTCAGGTCTGTCAAGATGAAGTTCCCTAGGAGACCACTCTGGGCCTTCACATCTTTTCTAGCTAACTTATGTCTCATGGTTAATGGGCTTTGCCTGCCCTCTCTGGACTCCACCCTTCCCAGTGTCCCGAAAGCCACCCCCTTGCTGGGCAATCTCTGCTCTTTCATGCTGCATCTGAGCCCCCAAGACTGGCACACAGCCTCCTACTAATTATCCACCACTGGTGCAAATATTAGCATGCCTCAAGTTCATATGCACCCACCACATCTTTTTTTTTTAGTTTATTTTGATATCATTAATCTACATTTAAATGATTAATATTATGGTGATTACACTACCCCCTTCATCAGGTTCCCCCCCCCAACCCCACTGCAGTCACTGTCCATCAGTGTAGTGAGATGCCATAGAGTCACTACTTGTCCTTTCTGGGTTGTACAGCCCTCCCCGTGCCCGAACATTACATCTGCTAATCGTAATGTCCCTTCTTCCCCTTGCCCCTCCCTTCCCACCCATCCTCCCCAGTCCCTTTCCCTTTGGTAACTATTAGTCCGTTCTTGGGTTCTGTGAGTCTCCTGCTGTTTTGTTCCTTCAGTTTTTTTTTCCTTAGTTCTTATACTCCACATATGAGTGAAAGCATCCATCACATCTTGATGGGCAGGGTTGTGTATGACACACTGTTCCAGTTCACATGGGGAGTCTTGTCCCACCTGAGGGGTCATTAGTTTCCTGGGGCTGCCATAGCAAATCAGCACAAACTGGGGGCCTTAAAACAACAGAAATCTGTTCTCCCAAAGCCCTGGAGACCCAAGTCTGAGATCGAGGTGTTGGCAGGGCCAGGCTTCCTCCAGGCTCTGGGGAAGATGCCTCCTTGCCCTTCCAGCTTCTGGGGGCTCCAGGCACCCCTTGGCCTGTCACCACAAGCCACTGCAATCTCTTCACTCCTATCTCTGCCCTGGTCTTCACAAGCCCTCTTCCTGGGTGTCTCTGTATGTCATTTTCCAGCTCTTCTAAGGACAGTCATTGAATTTAGGGCCTACCCCAATCCAGGGTGATTATCTCAATCCTTACTTTAATTACCTCTACAAAGACTCTATTTCCTAATAAAGACATACTCAGAGACTCCAAGCAGACATGAATTTTGGGGGGACTCTATTCAACCCACTACAGAGGTCTTCAGATGGAAGAGGTGCCTGATATTCCTTGTATCAGGTTTATTGAGCCCAGCAGGCATAACTGTAAAAGGGTATAATTCTCCTCCAAAGACAGTTACCAGCCATATTCTTGCAAATCTCCCTTTCCCAGCCCTTAGTGGCACCATGGGCAGATCCACTGGCCTGTTTCCAATACTGACAAGTCTAGTCCAGGTCGGGCCAATCTAAAACATCCACCGTTGTCGCCTACCCTCCAACTCAGCTTTGCCCCAGGGCCTGAAAAACCTGGCCTGGCCACCTCTTGCCCTGCTCCTTCCTTATGCTTCTGGTTCCCAAAGTGTACCAAAAAGGATGATTCCACGGACAACCAAATTTGGCCAATGTGCATTAAACTAAGTTACCCAGATGTCTTTACTTTAGGCTCATTTGATGTATGAATGCACATCCCAGAGCAAGTGGTTTCCAGACTTATGCAGGCCAGGAAATGATTTCTCCACAAACCATCTCACTTCCCTGGTGTTCCCTAGAGCACACTTTGGGAAATGCCAGACTATATAAAATACTGCAAAATATAAAATCTATCCACAACTATTATGTTGCATAGCAACATACTGCATAGCAATAGAAGATGAGTTTTTGAGTAAATACACCAACTCTGGAACAATTTTGTGATTTATTCAGAAAATTGGCTTCCAGATCACCATGGACAAGACCCAGCTTGGCTGGAGGACTGCAGTCCCTCAGCAGAGCCACTTGGACTGCTAAGCAGGCCAAATTTTATTCTGAGAAAGGATCGGAGACTAAAATACTCTGATTTCCCTAAACCCTGTTTTAGTGGCCAGGTAGGTGTAGCTCTCATATTGAAAAGCAAGTACTTAAAAAAAAAATTTACATTATAGTGTAGTCCTATAATGCATGTAATTATATTATGTAAATCCAACTATAGGGACTAGGCAAAATAGTAATAATAATAATAATAATAATATAATAATAATGAGAGATAATATGGAATAAATATATGGAAGTGCCAGGTAAGATTTCACCTGCCGTTCTTCTGGCATGGATCTGGGGCCCATTCATAGGCTTTGCTCCCAAGTGCCTCTCAGCCCCAAGCCCCATTGCTTAAGTATCTGTTGTTTTCACATAATAATGGCTTCTAAAAGTGAGCCAGCTTCTTCATCTGGTGCTCAGCTGAACAGCTGACTGCCAGGAGGAAGGCATGAGAGCCTCGGATTTAATATGGCTCCAATGGTTTTCGAGGGTAATTTCTGACCACGGTCTGTGTCCGCAGGAGTTCTGCTGACTGTAGAGCACCACTACCAAATCAGATGTAACTCCTCTGGAGACACAAAGCTGAAAAGACTGGTTTTGTCCATGTTTTCAAGGCAAATACCTTCTGACAGCCAGGACTAACCCTACAACTGGGCTCGGCAGGAGCCATCAAGGTGATAAGATCTGAGGAAAGTCAATCAACATCACTCTAAGACCTATCCCCATTCCTGCCACCCCTTGCCCCTGCCTCCCAAAAACCTAGAGAAAACATTTTAAAATCTGACTGTGTTACCTGAAAGTGGTTATGTATTTGATCCTGAGCAATCTAACCAGGATCAGTTTATCCATTTATCCAGCAGCCCACTAAAGGTCGGAGGGGGCAGAGGTCCAGAAGGTTCAGGAGCCTGGGGAACATCGAGTTATTCTCACTCTTTCTCCACCTCCACTGGCCACAGAATGATGTCCAAACTCAAAGACCTTTGTGGGCTGGGGCAGTCCACCTCATGAGCTGAGTCCCCCAAGGCAGGGTCTCATTCCCATTCACCTGCGAGTCTGCCCAGCACTAAGCCCAGGTTAGTAGATAAGCCAGAGCTCAATGAATGAATGGCAAGCAAGTGAAAAGGGAACCCGTGTGAAATGCAAGTATCACATGTGCAAGTGTCAACACAGTCTCATGTCAAAATGAAAAACATTTATCTGGAGAGCAGGTGAAATATTTTCCAAATTTCTCAAGGAACACACACACATACGCAAATCCTATTTATAATGTAAAGCAAAACTTATGAACTTATATCTCACCGCTGCGACAGCTAGCCTCCAAATCTCTCTCAAATTCCCCCAAACTCTCCTAACTTTTCTCATTCCCTTCCCATCTCCCTTTCCAAATACAGCTTCTGCTCTTTCCTAGAAGTACAGTGTAGCTGGGTAAAAGCATGAGCTCTGAGGCCCATCCTGCTGGGTTCAAAGTCCTCTCTGTCACTCTCTAACTGGAGCAGGTACTTGGCGTGTAGTAAGTGCTCCCCATAAATGCACCTTGGTGTTATTTAAATCCTATTGGCTTCTCCAGTAGTCTTTTTTTACTTGGCCTCCTTTTCCATTAATACAATAAGGAGTGTGTATTAGTTTCCCGGAGCAGCCAAAACGAATTTCCACAGATTTGGTGGTTTAAAACAATAGGAATTTACTCCCTCACTGTTCTGGAGGCCAGCAGTCCAAAATCAAGATGTTGCTGGGGCCATGCTCCCTCCAGAGCCTCTGGGGAGACTTTGTTCCTCGCCTCTCTCAGCTCCTAGCAGCTGCTAGCATTCCTGGGTTTGGGGCTGCACTATGCCAACCCCCGTCTGTCTTCATACGGCCTTCCCTGTGCGTCCGCCCCTCTGTTTCATAAGAATGTTTGTCACTGGATTTAGGGCCCACCCTGATAATCTGAGATGATCTCATTTCAAGAGTCTGAGCTTAATTACAACTTCACAGATCCCTTTTCTAAACAGGGCCACATTCACAGATTCCAGGGATCGGGATGTGGACATGTCTTTTTTGGGGGCCACCACTCAACCCATTACAAAGTGATGCTATCATCCTTACTGTTGTGGGTGGTGGACAGGGAGAGGGCTGCATACTCTTATAGTTTTCTCTTTTTTTTTCTTTTATGCTTGTCATGATGAATAAATCAAGTCAGCAGTCAGCATCGGGTACTTGGGCACGTGGAAGGAAAGAGGCATGTAGCAGAAAGGCACTGTTAGCTTCTCTTTTCACTGACATTCATCAGCTCTTTAAATGATGCAAGTTTGATGCCTAAGTGCAGAAGCTCCCACCAGCCGGGGAAGAGGGGCTGCGATGGGGGGCAAGAGGCAGTGAGTCTGTAACCCTCAGGCAGACACCTCACAGGACACAGCAGCTCAGCTTTCCCACAGAGAGCGGTCAGCTGCATGCATCACTGGCTGAGGGCAGTTCAGGGTAGTTATTTATTGATATCCTGTGTTAAGATTCCTGCTTCGGCTGCACTGAAGGGATCCAGGAGGCAGTGACTCCACTCCACTCAAACTGCAATCAGCCAGCCTCTTGGCTCATGCGTTTATCTACCCAGAACTATTTTTGGTGTGTGTTCATAGACAGCACACACCAAAGTATTTGGTATTTGAGATGCAAGCATTAAGGATGATTAAAGTTAGCTGCAAATGAGCATGCCCAGAATAGATATACTCTGTGTGTGTGCGTGCACGTGAGCATGCTCCATGTGTGTGCTCTGTTGAGTGTCTGCAAAGCAGATGTCTACAAATCTGCCCTCGGGTGACCTCACCATGTCCTGGATCAGCTAAGATGTCCATGGATGAAAGATGGAAATGGATGAAAATTGGCCTGTCTCAAAATACTACCTTACCAGACCCAACTCCCCCAGCGGTGCTCTGCAATCCTTCAAAGCATTGCCCATCCCTCCTTATCAAAGAGACTGATTTGGCCACCCTCTGAACTCCTGGCTCAGGGATAGCGAATAGGCTTCATCTCCAGTACCAATTTGGATCAGGTTGGCAGGAGTTACCTGGAGCACCGTGCTGAGGAGGAGCACTGACCTGGGTGGGAATGAACCATGCTCTACCAGTTTCCTAGGGAGCCACAACAAAGCACCCCAACTTGGGAGGCTCGAGGCAACAGAAATTTATTCTCTCACAGTTCTGGATGTCCAAAATTAAGCTGTGGGCTGGCCCATGCTCCCTCCAAAGCCTGTGGAGGAGGATCCTTCCTTGCCTCTTCTAGCATCAGATGGTCCCCAGCATCCCTTGGCTTGTGGCCGCTCATTCTAGTCTCGCCATCTTCACCGGGCCATCTTCCCTCAGTGTCTGTCTGCACACGGCATTGCCTCCACATGTCCAACTCTCCCTCTCCTTACAAGGATGCCAGCTACTGGTGGTGGTTAGGGCCCACCCTCATGACCTCATCTTAACTTGAGCACATCTACACAGACCACACTACAGGCACCTGGGATTAGGACTTCAATGTATCTTTTGGGGGGATACAATTCAACCCATAACAGATACCATGAGTAGTTGGGGGTGTCCTTCATGAGTGGGGGAAGAGAAAGGGCCAGTGAGTTTCCAAATCTGCCCTACACACTTACTTTTGGTATCATTTACTTGGAAATGAGCACAAACTGCCATGATTATTTATTATCTATCTATCATCTATCCATTTAATCTTTCTATTCTTCTATCTACCTTCTATTATCTATCATCTGTATCTACCTATTTGCCTTCTTAATTAAGTAGATCAAAATTTCCTTGAAAGCAGGGTTATAGCTGTCTTAGTCCATTCAGGCTGCTGTAACAAAACTGGACTGGGTGACTTACAAACAACAGAAACTTATTTCTCCCAGTTCTGGAGGCTGGAAGCCTGAGATCAGAATGCCAGCATGGTTGGGTGAGGGCCCACTTCTGCTTCACCCGTGGCACCTTCTCACTGTACATGGTGGAAGGGACTAGGGAGCTCTACAATGTCTCTTTTATAAGGGCATAAATCTCATTCATGAGAGCTCTACCCTCATGCCCTGACCACCTCCCAAAGGCCCCACCTTCTAACACCATCACATTGGGCATTAGGACCTCAACATACAAATTCTGGGGGACAGAAACATTCAGACCATACCAATAGCTTAAAGCCTTTACATTTCCCTGCTGTCTAGCCCAGGATCTAGATAGAATAGGCACTTAATAAATACTTTTTCAGTAATTAATTTTTATTGTTTGGACTCTGAAATTAGGTGGGAAAAAGGGTTTCTCTCTAAAGCAGAATCCCCTAAGGGCTTCCAGTGGTAAAATTGGATGCCCACTTTTGGTGAGGCCTGGGCTCGCTGGTCTGCCCTCTGTCTTCCCAGCCCTTCCTCACACTCCCAAGATCTCATCTACCAAATCCTACATGTGTACTGAGGTTTCCCCTCTAATAGGACAGCACTGTAATTGTTCAGCAAGATGATAACGTCAGGCTCATCCATCAAGCCCTCCTCTAATAGTTGGGTTTTCATAATGGAATGCAGTGTCCTAAGGAAGAGGAGAAGCATCATAACGTGAGGTTTTATGTAGGCTGGTTTCTAGCTGTGAGCTATGGACCTGAAATGATAGTTAAATCGATGGAGAAGCACTAAACTATTGCCTCTGAATCTGGGCATCTGTAAAACCCAATTATTGACAGCCCTGAGTAGACGCGCTGCAGGCTGGCTCTCACAGCCTTGGTTGGGGCTCTCTCTCTCTCTCTCTCTGTGGACAGGAGCAGCCCAAGAGAAATGGAAATCTGACGGCTAGCTGATTGTTTTCACAGTCTGCGTGACAGACCACCCCCCTAACAAGACTCTAGGTCAAGTGCTCTTCTCCACTCCATGGATCTAGTGGGCAGAAATTAGCTCTCAGTGGTATTCCCAATTACGGGGAAAAGCGATTCCTCCCTGCTCTGGCTGTAATGTGTCTGGCAGTGGACCAAAATGCAGGAAGCCTGTCTTCTCACTTACCCTTGTGGTGTGACCTTGGGAGATGACTGAACCTCTCGGCTTCTTTACTGCCTCGTCTGTAATGATCCACCTTTATTACTTCATAGTTACCTGCTAGGACAAATGAGATAAGCCTCTACATCTTTGAGTCTCCCAGAAAGACTGCAACCAAGGAAATGCTCAGAATAGCCTTTTCCCTTGTTTTTTGATGCATGCTTTACTAACTTGTGGGGTTTCTGACTAATGGCGAAGATGGATGGATTTATACAACTGTTTTGTTATTTCCTAGGAGCCTTGAGGCATGGCAGGGGTATTGTATTAGTGCTCACCTCTTATGGAGGGCACATGGTTGTGTCCATTTCTTAGTCGGCAAACTGAGGGAGGCTGGCCTTGAAGTGAGCCGCATGGATATGCAGGAACTAATTCCTGCTCCTGATCTAGTGTGGTGCTTCACTGCCTATGCACAGATCCCTTGGGGACACTCCAGAGATATTGGCTCCAACATAATTATTAAGCCGCATCTCAGCGTCTCCTGCCCTCCTTCCATGCTGCTATGGTGACTTTCTTTTCCTTCTTTATAAGCAGCAAGTGCTTTCCAACATCAAACTATGCACACCTGTTCTCCTCCGTGTGGGAGACTCTTCTTGCAGTTTCCTCCGGCCAATCCTTCCCCAGCCCTCAGGCCTAAGGTTCAATGTCACCTTGGCAGTGAAGTCTTCCATGAGCCCTTTGATGGACTTTGTCAAGCGTCCCCATTCAGGGCTCACAGCACTGCGATTTTCTATTATGAAGCTTATCGTGCTTATAATTAAATAACTGTTAGTTTAGTGTTTGTCTTCCCCACTAATGATGAGTTCCATGAAGGCAAAGATCTATTTGTCTTGTTCTTACTGTGACCCCAGCACTGAATAGGCACCCAATAAAAGTCTGTAGGATGGAGGGATGGATGGCAATGAATGAATAAGCAGATGGATAGATGAATGAAGGATAGATGGAGAAGCAGATGGATGCATGACAGATGTACAGGTAATGGATGGATGGATGGATGGACAGACGGATGGTCAGATGGGTAGAGTATGTATGTATACGGATGATCCAAATTACCAGTATTTATCATCCAGAGAAAGTTCTAAGTTCCAAATATTCAGAGCAGTTCATAGATGCAGACCTCGCATACCTGCCAACAGGGTCATTCTCTCTCTAACTCTGGGTAGACTCTCTCCTTGCCTCATCCTAACTTCTGATGGTGACCATCAATCCTTGGCATTCCTTGGTTTGCAGCTACATCACTCTAATCCCTGCCTCCTTCATCAGATGGCATTTTCCCTTGTGTGTCTCTTCCTTCACATCATTTTCCTTCTTCTTAGAAGGACACAAATTATATTGGATTAAAGGTCCACCCTACTTGGCTACAGACTCATCTTAACTACAACAACCTCTTTCTCAAACAAGGCCACATTCTTCAGGTACTGTGGGTTAGGACTTCAACATATCTTTCTAACCCCTAACAACCCATTAAACAGCAATGCCTTGCCCAGGTGTGTATTCTAGAGATGCTCCTGTGTAGGACGCTAAGGTGACATGCGTGTGGATGTTGGTGGCAGCCAAGTTTGTCACGGCGAGGAGCCAGAGGAGACCTGCCAGTCCGTGGCTGGGGAAATGGATAAACCAAACATGATACACGCAGATGATGGAGAAATAAATACACAGTAGGCAGAAGTGATACACTGGATTTGCGTGTCATCATGAATAGATCTTAAAAACAGCGTGAAATGAAAAAAGTAGGAACTAAACTGAGATTTAGGACACAATACCATTGACATAAATCTAAAATATACAGCCAAAGAACAACATTACATTTGTTTCATAAGCACTGGAAAGTGGGTTGAAAGGCTTTATTTTGAACACACTGGAGTTGCTGCCTGTGGGAAGCAGTGAGAAGTGGTAATAGTAGATAAAGGCAAAAAATAATCTGAGAAGGCACAAGAGGGGCCTTGAGCAGACAAACACTGAACACGTGGCATAAACTGGGAAGGGTGATGTGAATGTGTACATCCAGGGCCCAAATTTTACAGGCAGGAAAGAAATCATATAAGGGGTTAACCGGTGGCAATTAGGAGCCTGGGGTCCTGAAGGCATGCACAGAAGAGACACACTGGATCTGAAGCACTGGAAAGACTTTGTGGGAAAAAACGGCACGTCCACTAAGTCCTGGAGAAGAAGTAGAGTTTTGTTGGGGAGGAAAAGGACAGAAAGTTCCAGGCAGGTACGTATGGACCGCGTGTGTATGAGCCCCAAGCAAAACTCAGGCCAGACTAGTGCATTAGCCTGTGGCCAAGGGCATTGTCCCCACATCATTGCTCTACCCTCCTGTCACCCCTAAGGAAGAAGAGGGGACAGAGCCGGTTATGGGCATGTGTCATCCACTCAGATGCCCACAAGGACCAGGTGGCAGAAATGAGTAGATGATACAGGCACACAGGAAACACTTACTTATATTCCAAAAACACAAGACTCCCCAAGTATTTATTTTCTTCACATTTGATGGAGACAGGGGAGCCTGTTCCTCTTTAAGAAAAACACTTAAAGAGAAGTGGTAGCTGACGCAGAGCTGGGGAGCAATAGGGCAGGGTAAGGCCTGTGGAGGACCCAGAAGGGGGAAGCCCAGCTAAGGGGCACAACTGCCACTGTGCTTCAGTCAATGCTTGCCCCAGCCCAAACATACTCCCAGTGTGGACAGATCTTTCCTTTTGTAATCCGTTAATCTGAATTGTTATGTAAAATCTTCATTTTCTGTGATATGATCTAATGTAACCATAACAAGGCACCAAGGTCATACCCACTAGTATGGCTAAGATAAAATAAACACAACGGAAAGTAACAAGTGTAGGAGGGATGTGGAGAAATTAGAACACTTGTACCTTGCTGGTGGGAATGTAAAATGGCTTAGCCATTGTGGAAAAGTTTGACAGTTCCTTAAAAAGTTAAATGCAGAATTGCTATATGACCCAGCAATTCCACTCCTAGGTGTGTGCACAGAAGAGCCAAAAGCAGGTGCTCGAACTGTCCATTTGCAAGCATGTTCACAGCAGCACTATTCACAAATAGCCAAAAGGTGGAAAGAGGACTTCCAGGAAGATGGCGGCACGAGCAGGGCGGCAGAAATCTCCTCCCAACACTATATTTATCTACAAAAACACAGCAAATACATCTATTCCTAAAAGAGAGACCAGAATACACAGGAAAGTGCACAGCGTGCAGCTACACCCCAGAGGACTCAGCACCCCAAGAGGCGGGTAAGATACGGAGCCGCGACCCAGCGGGACGCAAGCACTGCACTCCCCCACCCCAGCGCACCGGCGGAGTGCAGGATCTGAGCGGGGAACGCGCCAGGGTGCTTGCAGCCGGCTCCCGGGAAGGAAAAAAACCAAACATGATACACGCAGATGATGGAGAAATAAATACACAGTAGGCAGAAGTGATACACTGGATTTGCGTGTCATCATGAATAGATCTTAAAAACAGCGTGAAATGAAAAAAGTAGCGGTCTTAAAGAGACAGGAGCCCAGCGGAGGAGCCGGATCACCCCAGCACACTCAGCCCAGCAGGCTGGGAGTCCTGGGGAGTTTCAGACGCCTTAGCTGGCGACTGAGGAAGCATAGCCATACTTACACTTCTCACTGAGATCAACAGCCTCCTATTCATCCCAACCCCTGCCAGAGCGATAAAGGGCCCTGCGGAGCGGCGCAGCCACGGCTGCGGAATAGTGGGGCAATAGCGCCACCTACAGAATTCCCACAGAATCTACGTCCAGCGGGCGTTTTTTTTTTTGTTTTTTTTTGTTTTGTTTTGTTTTTTGTTTTTGTTTTTGTTTTTTCTTTTCTTTCTTTTTTCTTTTTCTCATTCTTTATTTCTTTCTTCTTTTTTTCTTTTTAAAGTCTTAAAGAGCCCAGCTGACATACGTGGCAACTACCAGTGACCAATTCTATAGCCATGAAAAGACAGAGGAATATGGTTCAGACCAAAATCAACCAGACAACCCCAGAGAGGGGGCCTGAAGGGATGGAAATGCACAGACTTCCTGAAAAAAAATTCAGAATAAAAGTCATAACCATACTGATGGACCTAAAGAGAAATGTGCAAGAGCTGAGGGAGGAAGTGAGGGAACTGAGGAAAGACAATGCAGAAATCAGGCAAGCGATTGACAGGCTTAACAGCAGACTGGATGAGATGCAAGAGACTGTTAATGGAATAGAAAACAGAGAACAGGAAGACAGACCAGCTGAGGCAGAGAGAGATAAAAAGATTTCTAGGAATGAAAGAATATTAAGAGAACTGTGTGACCAATCCAAACGGAACAATATTCGCATTATAGGAGTACCAGAGGAAGAAGAGAGAGAAAAAGGGATAGAAAGTGTCTTTGAAGAAATAATTGCTGAAACTTTCCCTCGCTGGGGAAGGAAGTAGTCTCGCAGTCCACCGAAGCTCATAGATCTCCCAACACAAGGGACCCAAGGAAGACAACACCAAGACACATAATAATTAAGATGGCAAAGATCAAAGATAAAGACAGGGTAAAAAAGGCAGCTAGAAAGAGAAAAAAGATCACCTACAAAGGAAAACCCATCAGACTATCATCAGACTTCTCAACAGAAACCTTACAGGCCAGAAGAGAATGGCATGATATATTTAATGTTATGAAACAGAAGGGCCTCGAACCAAGAATATTGTATCCAGCACGATTATCATTTAAATATGATGGAGGGATTAAACAAATTCCAGACAAACGAATGTTGAGAGAGTTTGCCTCTCATAAACCACCACTACAGGATATCTTAAATGGACTGCTCTAGATGGAAGCACACCTAAGGCTAAAAAGATGTCACCAGAGAAAATAAAATCATAGCAAAGAAAACAGACCATACAAATACTAACTAAAGGCAAAGAATAAAACACCTAGTATAGAAAGAATGGAGGAGGAGGAATAAGAAGGGAGAGAAATAAAGAAACATCAGACAGTGTTTACAATTACTTAAGAAGAAAGTTAAGTTAGATTGTTAGATAGTAAAGAAGCAACCCTTGAACCCTTGGTAACCATGAATCTAAAGCCAGCAATGGCAATAAGTACATATCTATCAATAATCACCCTAAATGTAAATGGACTGAATGTACCAATCAAAAGACACAAAGTAACAGAATGGATAAAAAAGCAAGACCCATCTATATGCTGCCTACAAGAAACTCACCTCAAATCCAAAGATATACACAGACTAAAAGTGAAGGGATGGAAAAAGATATTCCATGCAAACAACAAAGAGAAAAAGCAGGTGTTGCAGTACTTGTATCAGACAAAATAGACTTCAAAACGAAGAAAGTAGCAAAAGATAAAGAAGGACATTACATAATGATAAAGGGGTTAGTCCAACAAGAAGAGATAACCATTATAAATATATATGCACCCAACACAGGAGCGCCAGCATATGTGAGACAAATACTAACAGAATTAAAGGAGGAAATAGACAGCAATGCATTCATCTTAGGACTTCAACACACCACTCACTCCAGAGGACAGATCAACCAGACAGAAAATAAGTAAAGACACAGAGGCACTGAACAACACACTAGAACAGATGGACCTAACAGACATCTACAGAACTCTACACCCAAAAGCAGCAGGATACATTCTTCTCAAGTGCATGGAACATTTCCAGAATAGACCACATACTAGGCCACAAAAAGAACCTCAGTAAAACTAAAAATGTGAAATCCTACCAACCAACTTCTCAGATTTTAAAGGTATAAAATAGAAATAAAATTTGAAAAGAAATCAAAAGGCTCACAAATACATGGAGACTTAAAAACATTCTCTAATTAATCAATGGAGTTAACGACCAAATCAAAACAGAAATCAAGAATATATGGAGACTAATGACAACAACAACATAAGCCCTGTCTGTGGGACGCAGCAAAGGCAGTTCTAAGAGGAAAGTATATTGCAATCCAGGCCTATTTAAAGAAGGAAGAACAATCTCAAATGAATAGTCTAAAGACACAATTACTGAAATTGGAAAAAGAAGAACAAATGAGGCCCAAAGTCACCAGAAGGAGGGACATAATAACGATTAGAGAAGAAATAATAAAATTGAGAAGAATAAAACAATAGAAAAGAATCAATAAAACCAAGAGCTGGTTCTTCAAAAAAATAAACAAAATAGATAAACCCCTAGCCAGACTCATTAAGAGAAAAAGAGAATCTACACACATAAACACAATCAGAAATAAGAAAGGAAAAATCACGACGGACCCCACAGAAATACAAAGAATCATAAGAGAATATTATGAGAATCTATATGCTAACAAGCAGGAAAACATAGAAGAAATGGACAACTTCTTAGAAAAATACAACCTTCCAAGACTGATCAAGCAAGAAACAGAAAAACTAAACAGACCAATCACCAGTGACGAAATCGAATTGGTAATCAAAAAACTACCCAAGAACAAAAACCCCGAAGGGCCTGATGGATTCACCTCTGAATTCTACCAGACATATAGAGAAGAAATAACACCGATTCTCCTTAAGTTTTTTTCCAAAAAATAGAAGAGGAGGGAATACTTCCAAACTCATTCTATGAAGCCAGCATCACTTAATACCAAAACCAGCGTAAAAGACCTCACCAAAAGAAAATTACAGACCAATATCCTGATGAACGATGCAAAAATACTCAACAAAATACATTAGCAAACCGAATTCAAAAATACATCAAGAGGATCATACACCATGATCAAGTGGGATTCATCCCAGGATGCAAGGATGGTACAACATTCGAAAATCCATCAACATCATCCACCACATCAACAAAAAGAAGAACAAAAACCACATGATCATCTCCATAGATGCTGAAAAAGCATTTGACAAAATTCAGCATTCATTCATGATTAAAACTCTCAACAAAATGGGTATAGATGGCAAGTACCTCAACATCATAAAGGCTATATATATATGACAAATCCACAGCTAACATCATACTTAACAGCGAGAGGCTGAAAGCTTTTCATCTAAGATCGGGAACAAGACAGGGATGCCCACTCTCTCCACTGTTATTCAACATAGTACTGGAGGTCCTAGCCACGCAATCAGACAAAACAAAGACATATAAGGCATCCAGATTGGTAAAGAAGAAGTCAAATTGTCACTATTTGCAGATGACATGATATTGTACATAAAAAACCCTAAAGACTCCATTCCAAAACTACTAGAACTAATATCTGAATTCAGCAAAGTTGCAGGATACAAAATTAACACACAGAAATCTGTTGCTTTCCCATACACTAATGATGAACTAACAGAAAGAGAAATCAGAAAAACAATTCCATTCACAATTGCATCAAAAAGAATAAAATACCTAGGAATAAACCTAATGAAGGAAGTGAAAGACCTGTACTCTGAAACTACAAGACACTCCTAAGAGAAATTAAAGAGGACACTAACAAATGGAAACTCTTCCCATGCTCTTGGCTAGGAAGAATAAATATTGTCAAAATGGCTATACTACCTAAAGCAATCTACAGATTCAATGCAATCCCTATCAAACTACCAACAGCTTTCTTCAATGAACTGGAACAACTAATTCTAAAATTCATATGGAACCACAAAAGACCCCGAATAGCCAAAGCAATCCTGAGAAGGAGGAATAAAACAGGGGAATTATGCTCCCTGACTTCAAGCTCTACTACAAAGCCACAGTAATCAAGACAATTTGGTATTGGCACAAAAACAGACCCACAGACCAGTGGAACAGAATAGAAAGTCCAAACATTAACCCAAACATATACAGTCAATTAATATTTGATAAAAGTGCCTTGGATATACAATGGGGAGATGATAGCCTCTTCAGCAGCTGGTGTTGGAAAAACTGGACAGCTACATGTAAGAGAATGAAACTGGACTACTGTCTAGCCCCATACACAAAGGTAAAACTCAAGGTGGATCAAAGACTTGAATGTAAGTCATGAAACCATAAAACTCTTAGAAAAAAACATAGGCAAAAATCTCTTGGACATAAACATGAGCAACTTCTTCATGAACATATCTCCCCAGGCAAGGGAAAGAAAAGCAAAAATGAACAAGTGGAACTATATCAAGCTGAAAAGCTTCTGTACAGCAAAGGACACCATCAGTAGAACAAAAAGACACCCTACAGTATGGGAGAATATATTCATAAAAAACATATCTGATAAAGGGTTGACATCCAAAATATATAAAGAATTCATGCACCTTAACAAACAGAAAGCAAATAATGCAATTAAGAAATGGGCAGAGGACATGAATAGACACTTCTCCAAAGAAGAAATTCAGATGGCCAACAGGCACATGAAAAGACGCTCCACATCACTAATCATCAGAGAAATGCAGATTAAAACCACAATGAGATATCACCTCACACTAGTGAGGATGGCCAACATCCAAAACACAAACAACAACAAACGTTGGCGAGGATATGGAGAAAAGGGAATCCTCCTACACTGCTGGTGGGAATGCACATTAGCTCAACCATTGTGGAAAGCAATATGGAGGTTCCTCAAAAAACTCAAAATAGAAATACCATTTGACCCAGGAATTCCACTCCTAGGAATTTACCCTAAGAATGCAGCAGCCCAGTTTGAAAAAGACATATGCACCCCTGTGTTTATCGCAGCACTATTTACAATAGCCAAGAAATGGAAGTAACCTAAGTGTCCATCAGTAGATGAATGGATAAAGAAGATGTGGTACATATACACAATGGAATATTATTCAGCCATAAGAAGAAAACAAATCCTACCATTTGCAACAACATGGATGGAGCTAGAGGGTATTATGCTCAGTGAAATAAGCCAAGCCGAAAAAGACAAGTATCAAATGATTTCACTCATATGTGGAGTATAAGAACAAAGAAAAAATACTGAAGGAACAAAACAGCAGCAGACTCACAGAACCCAAGAACGGACTAATAGTTACCAAAGGGAAAGGGACTGGGGAAAATGGGCGGGAAGGGAGGGATAAGAGGGAAAAAGGGGCATTACGATTAGCAGATGTAATGTTGGGGGGGCACGGGGAGGGCAGTACAACTCAGAGAAGACAAGTAGTGATTCTATAGCATCTCACTACGCTGATGGACAGTGACTGTAATGGGGTTGGTGGGGGGGACCTGATGAAGGGGTAGTTCAACAACCATAATATTGCACATGTAATTGGAGATTAATGATAATAAAATAAATTATATTAAAAAAAAAGGTGGAAAGAACCCAAATGTCTGTCACCAGCTAAATGAATAGACTGTGGTCCATCCATACAATGGAGTATCATCCAACCACAGAAAGGAATAAAGTACTAATTCACGCTACAACAGAGGAACTTCAAACACATGAGGCCACATGAAAGAAGCCAGACATGAAAGGCCACATGTTGCGACTCCATTTATAGGAAATGTCCCTCATAGGCAAATCCACAGACAGAAAGCAGATTGGTCGGTGCCAGGGGCTCAGAGAAGCAGGGTTTCAGGCTGCATGAGTAATGGGTACAGAGCTTCCTTTTGGGGTGATTACAAGTTTTTGGAACTAGATGAAGGTGGTAGTGCCCAAAACTATAAATGGACTGGCACTGAATTGTTCATTTTTAAATGGTTAAGTTTATATTATGTGAATTGCATGTCAATTTAGAAAAATGTAACTCAAATATTTAAGAAAAAGAAATGTGATCCAAACCAAAGAAGGCTGCAGGATGAATTTGAGGCCTGGGGGCATGGGTGTGAGTGGGGGGGGGGGGGCGGTTACAGTTAGCACAAGCCCCCACCATCTCGCATAGACAAGCAGGGTTAGGATCCCCGTTTTCTTAGGAAGGAAACTGAGGCTCCAAGAGGTACAGGGATGGATCAGGGGCAGGGCAGGGCCTGGGGGCCAGAGTGTGGCCTCCAAGTAAACTGATCCTGAGCCTCCTGCAGCTGGGGTCCAGGGCTGTGAAAAGCACAAGGAGGGGGACAGTTAGAAGCAGATGGTGGTAGGAGGTGTTGTCTGGGCTGGAAATTCAGAAAGAACTCTGCGTGAAGATTCCTTCCAAGCACACCTCCTCCCTCACAAGGCCCAGAGAACTCACTGTGAATTTAAGGCAACTCAGCAGACCTGTCTGGAGCACCTACTATGCACAAGACTTGTGTTATGTATGAAAATAATAAAAGAAGCAAGTACCAGTGTGCGAGATTGGCTCTAGGCAAAGCACATTCTATGCAGGGCCTTCTCTGATGCTCATGGTAACTGAGGCAGAAGCAGAAATGACACATCCTATGTGCATTTAACATACAGAGTCAACTGCATACAGTTGGCCAAAAAGAAAAGAAAGAAATGCTCACCAAACAGGTGTGAACAATGCCGCCAGTCATGCCCCTATGTGGACTTGCCACACAGGAAGCACAGAAATGGAATGCATGGATCTGCTCTTTGGCGGCCTCAACCCCGGAAGCCTTCCTAGAATGAGCAGTCTCTGCGCTCAGTGTGATTCTCGAGCAGGGTTTCTCCACCTCGGCACTGTGGGCACTCTGGGCTGGATAACCATTGGGCATGGGGGGCTGATCTGTGCAGTGCAGGCCGTTTAGAGGCATCCCTGGCCCCTACCCTCCAGATGCCAGTAGGATCCCCTCCCAGTTGTGACAATCAAACATGGCTCAGGGGTTGTCAAAGGTCCCCTGGCGGCCAAATCAGCACGGTGGAGAGCCACTGCTCTAGAGTTTAAAATGCGTATTTTGTGGTACAATATAGTTCCAAGACCCAAGGCTGCTACCTCGTCTAGTGCTCCACTGCAGGAGCAACAAGTGGTGCAACAAGGGAAAGATGTGCCCAGGCTCTGGCGACTTTCTGAGACCTATGGCAGTGCCATTCCTCTGTGGCGGGGGAAAACCCAAGGGATTTTCATGGATAGTTTTGCCTTCACACTGACTTCAGAATCTAATGCCCATATATGCTGCACCTCAAAGGTAGTTTCTCATCATTGCACAGGTGAGAAAATAGGATCATAGGGAGTAACTTACTTGTCCAAGGTCTCAGAGCTAATAAGTGACAAAGAAGAGATTTGAGTCCCATCTGTTCTACTCTAAAACCCCTTCCTCTTTTTCCCCCTCTGTTTTGCTTTCCTTTCTTTAAGAGGAGCCTAAAGGAAATCAGTGTGTCAGAAGGTAGAGACTCTTCACAGACTCTCACTATGGCGGTGGCATTGAGCAGTCATCTGCCTGCTTCTTGATTCTGGATGAGGCCACAGGTAAATTCTGGTTCAAAAACTTGTTTATTGAGCTGTGTATTATTTAGGGCTTGACTGATTGCAAGAGACAGATGTCTACCTCAGACTAGCTTAAACCAAAAAGGGAACGTACTGACTCGTATAACTGGGATGTTCCAAGGGTGATGGCTTCAGGCATGGCTGGATCAAGGGGTTCAAATGGTCAGGAAAAATGACTCCACGTTTGTTTTCTCTGTGTTGGCTTCATTCTCAGGCAGATTTTATCTTCCTTTATATAGAGAGCCACCAGCAGCACCATGTTTAAAACTTGAACACTTAGAAACCTACCAGAAAGATTTTATTTCCCATTCCAATAGTTCCATCAGCATTCCCAAGGTTGGTTCTGATTGTTTCACCTTGGGTCCCGTGCATATCATAGGAAATAATCACTATGGCTGGGCTGTGTGAGACCTGCTCATCTTCAGAGTTTAAGAGTAAGGTGATACTCAAATCTTGTGGAGAAGTGTAGTAGGGGAGAGAGTGGAATGCTGTGGCCAGAGGGCAAGTGAATGGGCCTGGGCTGCTGAAACAGAGTCACTATGTGTCCTCATGGTACACCAGGAACTGGGCGAGATGGGTTCAGTCCAAGACGTCCTTTAATCCTCATGACAACCTTACATCATTGTTGCTGTTTCACAGGTAAAGAACCTGGAACCTCATTCAGCTGAGGAAACAGAACTAGCTGTCCAGAGGCACCCTGCCTTTAGGTGGTGGAGCTAGGACTTGAACCCAGATCTGTGTGGCTGTTCACAGCTTGCCTTCCTATCCCACAGGACTCTCTCCATGCTGCTAAGCCACAGGAAACCTCCTCAGAGCTTTGTTCCGGTCCTCTAACTTGCAAACCCAGTCAGCAAGTTCTTTATTTCCACAAACGGTGCTATTAAACTAATGGCTCTGGGAACTATAGGCTGGCCTCAGAGCAGTCACATATCTCTCAAGCCTTCTCCGTGTTCTGGCTGCCAAAGAAATACATTAGAAATTCAAGCAGCTGAGGCCCACGAGGAAGCATGTACCGGCCGCAATTTTGTTTCGAGATGGCAAAAAGCACCACGCCCCTTGAACTTGAACCCTTGAGCAATGTCCAGCCAAGAGCTGATGGTGGCTGGGGTCATTTACCTCTCAGAAAAGTCCCTTGTAATGGGTGGTGTCCGGACTCATAAGGCAAAAAGCTGAAAACCCAGGGTTGAAAGAGAGGCCTCTCTGCTTGGTCAATGAGCAGCTGTGAAGGCTGCCTAGGCTGAAACTAAATTTATTTGTTCCTTTCTCAGAACAGCAGCAGTGAGGCTAAGAAGGCAGCTGCCTCGCTCTCCCGTGAGCCTTTTGCAGGCACCAGCATGCACGGAGGTGGGCTCTCCGAGACGTGGATTCCTTTCTGGTTTGCCCCCTTCTGGCTGTGGGCAGGCCCCCCGGCACCTCTCTCTCTGGAGCTTGAGGCTGGAGTCCTGTGCTAGTGGATAGGAATTTGGAGCTGCCTCCCAGGCCTGGGGTAGAACTATCACCTTATAAAACCACACAAGCTGCAGAATGTGGATCCCCCGGCCTGGGGAACGCAACTTGCGGCCACACCCTGGGAAACCACACAAGTCCCGACCGCCTCTGCTTTCACTGCTCAGACCTGTGGGAAACTTGTAAGACACAAGCAGTGTGGTGAGGGGGTGGGGGCACCCTGGGAGGGGCCTCCGAGTACAAAGCCAGGCTGGTGTGGCAGAGTCCTTTCCGGAATCCATCTGTTTTTCGGGAAACCTGGCTCCGGGCTGCCTTCAGCCAGGCCTCGGGCGTACTGGCCAAAGTGGTTTTTCAGAAGTGCTTTGTGAGACTTTCAAAAGGTACCCATGGGTGGGGAAGTGAAAGGAGGAGGGGACTGGGGAAGAAACTGCTTCTTTATTTCTAGCCTTGCTTGAACGGCTTCTTGACGGTTACTGCTACGGTTTTGCTGAGTCAGAAGCATCCCCCAGCTGCTCACCGGAAACACAGCTGTTGGGCGAAAATAACCACAGAGCCGAGCATCATGCACCTTCCAGAAAAGAGGGCAGAAAACCTCAAAACAAAAGAGAAAAATACGAAACAATAAAAGAGGCGCTGTCGAAAACCCGCCGTGGCTTGCACAGTCACCCAAGTCCACAGTTCAGAGATGGAGCGAAGTTTGGCTTTTCCACTGTACTGGGTTGACTAGTGCCCACTGCTCAAAAAAAAAAAGAAAACGAAAGAAAAGAAAAAAAGGTATCTGACCATGTCCTAAGCCCTAGAACCTGTGAATGTGGCCTTATTTGGAAAAAGGGTCTTTGTAGTGTAATTAAAGGATGTCAAGATGAGACCATCCTGGATTGCATGGGTGAGCCCTAAATCCAGTGAAATTATAAGAGTGAAGTAGAAGGACATGAGACACACACGGAGACGCACGGGGAGAAGGCCAGGTGAACACGGAGGCAGAGGTTGGAGTTAGTGGCTACAGGCCAGGGAACATCAAGGATTCACATGGCAGCAAACAAGAGAGGCACCTGCGGCTTCCATTTCCCAGTTCCTCTCCCCGGCACCCCCTTTGCCTCATCTAGACTGGAAACATTGACCGCATCTTGGTTGCAAGGTGTCTTACGTGGACAGTGAGGCTGCCTTTCCTCTGGGACCCGTAGCTGTCAGGAAGCTTTGAGGACTCTGGGTACAAGGAAAGAGCTGGGATCCCTAGCTCTAGACGAGAGTCCGCCGCACACCAGGTGTGTGACCTCACTAAGCAGCCACCATTCACTGAAGGGGCTGAGCATGCGGCATTAGAAAACAGGCTCTGGGTTTGAATACTGGCTCTGCCACCTACTAGCAGTGTGGCCCGGGGTGTGGTATTCAACCCTTCTGGGGCCTCAGTCCCCTCATCTGTGCAATGGGAAGACAACCTGAAAACCATCCTGCTATGGAACATATAGGGATGTTGGAAAGAATAATTATTGTTAATGCAGAGATTATAAGGAATTCAGGATAATTCTCAGACGCCAAAAACAAAGAAGGAAAGAGCGCCCAGAGCCGATGGTGCAGTCCCAGCAGCTGTCCAGTGGGAGCCTGAGGACCGGAGACTCTACCTTGGGAGATACCACAAGGCTGGGAGACAGACCTGGAAAAACCATCACACATCCGGGGCTTCCTTGAGCAGTCATAAGGATTAAGTCAGTCAGTATATGCAAAGCTGTATTTGGATGAAGTTGTACTTGGTGGCTCTTATTCTCCAGTGATTCACAGAAGCATTATAAATGCCTATTGTTTTGGGTAGTTCAGCAGGTATGACACCATCTTTTGATGACAGCATCCAAGTTTACCTTTAGGAAACCATCTTTCTTCCACTTCCTTGTTCCAGAAAAGGATATACAACCCAGACCTGGCCAATCAGGGTCAAGGGTTAGTTCAGGGATGGGTGTGAGATCCAAAAATGGATTAATCAGAGTGAATAGTTGCTGAAACTATTAGGAAAGAGAAATTCACATTCTCTTGGCTCTGCAAATTGGGTATGAGTCTGGAGCTGCTGGAGGTCACATGATCTCTGCCACTACCTTGGGAGAGCATGCCTGAGGATGACGCCAAATCTCAGGGAAGCAGAGATGATAGGCAGAGATTCCCGATGACATTGTTTGAGTGCCTGGATCCAGCAGTGCCTGAAACCATCAGTACCCCCAAATTTCCCAGTTCCATGAGACAATAAATATTACTCACACTTAAGATAACTTGAGTTGATCACTTGTGAACAAAGGCATTCTGACTCCCACAATGTCTTATGTGATAATCTCAGCAACTCAAGGGAATAGGCATTTTATTAATCCCATTTTATGAGAATAAATTGAGGCTTAGAGACATTTAACCACTTGCTCAAAATCAGACTGCTAGTAAATAGAAGAGCTGTGATTTGAACCCAGGGCTGTGATATGATCTACTTAGCCCTGGGAAGACAAATGATGACGTGGCTAGTGCCCCTAAGCTTCCGGGTTATGCCTTGGGAAAGTCACATAAATCTTGAGTGGCTCATCTATAAAATAAAAAGAGTTAGTATGTTTTTAAGCTTTTAAATATAGATATATCTTAAATAAATAAATATGGGAATAAATATATATATGTATATGAATTTTTATATGAATATCTTAAATACATAAACATATCTTTTATATGAATATCTTAAATATACATATTTATATGAATAGATAAATACATTATATTTATAGGGATACAAAGGTTACTATGACAATTAACCATATATTTTCTGTCCATAACTAACAGATGTTAGCATTTTGTCATACTTGCTTCAGAGACATGATTCCTGAAAAGCCACACAGTTCCTAGTCTCTCTCTCTAAATAAATATTTTTTGTCTCCATATATTTATTCTAGATTCTGAAATGCTAAGACAATCTGACTCTAGACAACTTGAATTAAAAAACAAGAATACAGAAGTCTTTTATATTAATCACATATTCACAATTGCTGGCATTCTTCATTCCTTGCATAGACATGAGTTTCTACCTGGCATCTTTTTTACTCAGCCTAAAAAAGAACTTTTAATATTTCTTATAGTGCAAGTTTGCTGGTAACAAATTTTGCCATCTTTTGTTTGTCTGAAAAACATGTTTATTTCACCTTCATTTAAAAAGGATACTCTTACTGGATATAGACTCATTGGCAGTTTTCTTTTTTAATTCAACACAATAAAGAGGTAGTTCCATTGTCTTATGGCTTACATTATTTTTAAGCAGGAATCAGTGATATATCTTATCTCTGTTCACTGTGTCATATGTCTTTTTATCTTGGCTGCTTTTAAGATTTTCTGTTTATCACTGGTCTTAAGTAATTTGATTACAATGTTTTCTTTGTGTTTATCCTGCCTGGAATTTGTTGAGTTTCTTGGAACTGTAGCTTTATAGTTTTTTAGTTTGGGAACATCTTCAGCCATTATTATTTCAGGTATTGTTTTCCACCCTCCTTTCCTGTTAGGATTCCAATTACATGAAGGATCAACCATCTAATATTGTGGAAGTCTCTAATGCTATAGTCATTTTTGTTCCTAGTCTTTTATCTCTTCATACTGCAGTTTGAATAGCTTCTATTATTATGTCATCATGTATACCAAATTTTTCTTCTGCAATCTTTAATAATCTATTAAGCCTACCCAGTGAGGTTTTCATTTAAGATACTGTATTTTTCCTCTCTAGAAGTTTCATGTGGCTCTTTAAAAAAAAAAAACTTCCATGTCTCATTATGTTCATGTTTTCCTTTTAATCTTTAAACATATTTGTAATAACTGTTTTGAAATCCTTATCTGTTAATTATATCATCTTTGTCATTTTGGGTCTGTGTATATTGACTAATATTTCTCCTGGTGGGTCACATTTTCCTGTTTCTTTATGTGTCTAGAAATTTTCTACTGGATGCTAGACATTGTAAATGTTATACAGTTGAATGTCTAGATCTTGTTTTCTTTTGAAGTTTGTTTGGCAGGCAGTTAAGTTACTCGTCAGCTTGAATTTTTGAGGTTTTTCTTAAAGCTTTGTTGGGGTGGACCTAGAGGAGCTTTTCTTCTAAAGCAAGTTTATCCCTACAACTAAGGTGTGACCTCACTATGGTCTCTAATGAATGTTAACTTGGATGTTCACCAAGTTATTCCCAATCAGGCTTGCTGAAACTTAACTGTCCCTAAGCCCCACAAAAGCTCTGGGAATTAGTCAGCTTATACTTCCCCAGTAGTTCTTTACCATCCTTGTAGCATTTCCCCCAATGCCTGAGATATTTAGTATTCAGCCATGACTCAAGACATCCCTATACAGACTTCTGACACTGCTTATCTATGTAACACCTTCATCTCTGGAACTTTGCCTCACAAATTCCAGCCTCTTCAATCTCCACATATGATAATATATGTCTCCTCAACTCAGAGAGGCTGCCATGCTCTGCTTGGGATTCTCCGCGCTGTGCTGCAATCTAAAAACTACTTTTAGGTAGAAAGCCAAGGGGCTCATTTCTTTGCCTCCCTTCTCTCAGGGCTCACAGTTCTGCATTCCCTGTTGCCCAATGTCTGAAAATAGTTGTTTCATGTATTTTCTCCAGCCTTCTAGTTGTGCATACCTGAAAAAAGTCTGGTAACAGTTACTTCATTATGGCCACAAGCAGAAGTTCACTCAAACTAACTTAAGCAAAACGAGAATGTATTGGAAGAACCCAGGGGGATTCACAGAATGGGAGTACTTAATAGTCAAAGAATAGTCCTCAGAAGGGACAGAGATCAGAGCAGCTCTGGAGACCCAAGGTAACTAAGAGACAGTTACCTCAGAGCACAGACACTTGGATGGATGAGCCCCAACTGTGAATTCCTTCGAGATTAAAAAATCTGGGGAACTATGTCTGACCTACCCTCCATCATGGGCTCACCTCTTGACCAGAGGAAGGCAAGACACTTTGATTAATGATACTACCAAGATAACATCCAATGGGATAGATCACCAAAACAATACTGGGTTGCTGCAAGGTAGGCAAAAACAACAGACAAATTATACAACCTTTACTACAGAATAAGATCTTTAGAACAAAATCTTTAAGTGGGATTTGCTTTTAAATTCAGAACCTTCAGTGTCTTTTTGCTATTTAACTACTAGAATGGACAGCTGTCTTCTTTCCACTGATATCCCTGCCAACCCCTACCACACAGAAAGACTGTCCCCATGACAATTCTACTTTAGGGCAACATATAGATGATACGAACCAGTGCATTAGGCCAGAAACACTGGTTTAAGGCCCACTGGGAACAGATTCTCTGAGTGCCAGTGTCCAAGGAAGACTTTCAGAGAATAAACTTGGTTTATGGTCATAAGGCAAGCTTGAACCTGTGTCCTGGGAATAGAACAAGAAAGAAAATGTGTCCATTCCCTTCTCTACTTATAACATGGTAAAAATCAAGAATCAAGTTCATGACTATAGGGTAAAGCCCTTCTGATGTGCTTTGAGGACAATTTTGAAAGCAAGAGAGAGGGAGGGGAGAGAGAGAAGGGAGGAGAGAGAAGGGAGGACAGAAAGAAAAAAAGAAAAGCAAGTTTTCAAAGGTGTCCAGGTTTTTGAAGACTGGTTGTTGAGAGCTGCTGTTTGCACACGATCAAGATTTCAATTGAAATCATGGTCAGGTAAATGCACATCACGTCACACAGCTAAGTTTTTCTCCAGCTTTGTTTTTTAGCTATGTCCCTTCTCTGGTTCAACATAAAATGTCTTTTCATTCCTTGTGGGGTGTTTTCTTTCCCAAGAAAGAAATCTGATTGAGAAAAAGCCAAAATAAAGTTACAAAACTACTCCCAGGAGGGTTTCAGTGACTTGTGTCGTCTTGACTGTTCTATAAAGTAAAAAAAAAAAAAAAAAAAAAAAAAAAGACAGAACCCAAAATACAAAATACTTAGGGAAGAATGGTGGACTTTAGAGCTTGTATCCCAGGCCAGTGGGAAAGAGATTTGGGAATTAGGACAGCCTTCAGGGGAAGTGTCTAGGGTCTGTGAGGTCTGTAGAGGGATAAAAGATCATGTTCACAATGCCCAATCTACAGTAGGTGCTCAATAAATTGTTTAGTGACAGAATGATAAAGTGAGTGAATGTGAATCCCTAGTCACTTCTACTCCACATCACCAAAACAGACTCCCATACTTCCACTCCCTCTTTTAAGACAATGGATCTTAACCTTTGTGGGTCATGAACTCTTCTGAGAATCTGTCGAGAGCAATGACCCCTCTTCTCAAAAATGCACAGACTCATACACACAATTTTGCATCCTTTGCAGTCATGATCAAATGCTCTGAACCTCACCCACAGTCTCAGTCTAACAATCCCTTTTCCCACTCTCCTTCCTAACCTTCCTCTCCCTCTTCCCCACAGTTATTTATTTGCTCCCTCACTAAGTTCGCATGGCGCTTTCTTTTTCTTTTTAGTTTACCAGCAACACCCTAAGTCCTCCAGAAACAAGGACCATAAGTTGTTCATCACTATTTCCCTAGGGCCCTAGCAGGTACCTTGCATATAGGAGGCATTTAATATATGCTAGGTGGAATGAGTATGTAGGTATGCACTTATTTTATTATCATGCCCCCTGTATTTCAAAAACAAGATTAGAAGGGAACTTATTTATATATATCAATACAACAAAATAAAAAATTTAAAACAAGGAAATAGGGACTAAGTAAAAAAAAACAGGTTAGAAAACATAAGAATAAGAAGATCAGTGCCTAAAACATATAGCATGGATTTCTATGCCATTATTAGCAGAGGCCCAGAAATCTGGTTTGAGCATCCTGGTGGTAAAGGCAAAGAGGGAAATATAATCAGTTGCAAAATTCATGGCATTAGATATAAGCAAACCAATTGCTTAGAAAACAGCTTTTTACTAGTAACAGGCTACATAAAGTTACAACCTCTTTGCAATAAAAATGATAGCAAGTTTATATAATGAAATCTCTATATCCCTCAATGCATGTTAAGGGACATTTATAATATCTGCACAAGCAAATCTATAAGTGGCTAAAACACAGGGATTAAAGGCTACAGTTCTCTAAGAGTCTGATTTTTACCTAAGGAAAAATGTAAGCCTATGTAGTCCAGTTTTTCTAAAGTGTGTACAATGGAATTGCATTCGTGAAGAAGCTCTGTTCACAAAGTGTTCGCCCATGGTCATGGAAAGGTGGGAAACCCTCCCATGTTTTCCTCTTAGAACTCCACTGTGAACACTAGCATTTTACAGGCTCTGAGAAGTCCTGTAGTAAAAAAAAGGAACAACATTTCTCAAGCTTCTTTGACCACTGTTGTACAAGAACCTAGGGACTGTCTCCAAATGAGACCTACGTCCACTGATCCTACTACGCAGAGTTTTTCTTTCTCATAAGAACAGATGAGACTAACAGACTGCTATTCTGAAACAAGGGATGCTGTAATGTCGCTTTCCTCTGTTCTTACTTGAAAGGACCTGGGAAGGGAACAAAGCAATATCGATAAATCTCCTGCATAAAGAACCTTTGTTTAAAATCCTTCCTGCTTTCTCTTTCTTATAGGTATGACTCCAAAGAAAAAATGAGTAGAGAGAAATTTGTCCTTCCAAATTCCAAATAAGGCAGAAGAAAGGTGTGACTGAATGTCACCAAGAGCCCACAATTTCTGCCCCTGAGAAAATAAAAAGGGGTCAGCACACTCCTCTTCCTTGGGGGTTACCTCTGTAGACTCCACCAAGTCCCCCTGGCTACCCATAACCCTGATCGCTAAGTGGGCAATACTTGCTCAGACCAGTCAGAAGACTAAAAGTTGCACCTTCAGCATATGGCGGGAGAGCAGTTACGGCCATAACTGTCTATTTGTTTTGGCATCGCATATGCAGAGAAATAAAGGGTGTGTGTTACCCTTTGTCTAGTTCTGGCCCCTTGGTACACTATTTCCATCTCAAAAGATTCAAAGGGTGATCTAGTTCAAAAAGGGAAAGCAGGCCTCATTTTGGCAGGCCACCGAACAACCCCAGAGTTTTTTTCTTCACAGAGCACTTGTTAATACCCTACTTAATATTCTATGGAACTCACTGTAGAGAAGTGATTAAATAAAAGGAGGGACTGCAGAGCCTTTGGGTCAGTGATTCTCAAACTAGGTTCCATGGAGCACCAGTGGCTCTCACAGTGTTTCAGAGGCTGCTACAGAGAGGTGAGGAGGCCCTGGGCAGGCGGACAGCTGAGTCCCAGCACCAGTCCAACCAAGTTTCTCTTTTAGCTGCCTAAGGATGTGTCGGGGAGGAGGGAAGAAGGTGGGAGAGGGTCCTGTTATGAAAATTATAAAATGTTTGAAAGCCACTGCTTTAAACAAACCTCCACATATACTCTTTCTCACAGCTGAGATGCTGATAAGAATTGAAAAGAAAACAGTTTCAGTTATATTCTTAGCAAGAACCTGGGGGGCAGAAATTTGATTTTTCTTTTAATCAAAAGGAGAGCCATGATAAAACACACAATAAACAAAGAAAATATTTGCAGCCATGTAATTAGTAAAGAGTTAATATTTTTGATTCATAAAATGATCCTACAAATGAATAAAAGACGCAACAACCCAGTTAGAAAGATGGGCCAAGGCTACAGAATTCACAGAAGCAGAAATGCAAATGGCCAATAAACATATGAAAAGATGCTCAGGCTTCCTTGTCAGGGAAATGCAAATGAGAACAATGAGATACTATTTTTTTACCCATCAGATTGGCAAAAATGGAAAATATGTGTAACATCCAGAGCTGGCAAGGATATTAGCAATCCAGTTCTCTCAAACACCATCAGGGGAGGACTGTAAATTATTATAACGTTGTGGAAAATCAACTGTTGGTATTTTTGAAAATTTAAACTGTGGCCCAGCACTCCCACTTCTGGGACTGTATCCACCAAAAATGAAAATGCCGGCATATAAAGACATAAATATATGAAGAAATTTATCACAGCATCATTTGTAATAGTTAAAAAGGAAAAAACCTGGAAACAATCTAAATGTACATTATTAGGAAAATAGTTGAACAAATCATGACATATTTATATTAAGGAATATACAGTGCAGCTTTTAAAAATTGTAAAATAAACTCATACATATTGCCTGGGATATATGCCTGCAACACCTCGTTAAACAGAATAAAAGCAAGTGTGATCCTGTTTTTATTGAAAAAAATGAAAAGACCAAAAAGGAAAGTCATGCCCTGTAAGTGGGTTTCTATATGTTTTTATAAATTAAAAAAATAGTAGGGAAACATTTATACCAAATTGTTAACAATGATTGCACCAAGGAGTTGGACTAGAGAGCAATGGAGAGACCATTTTATTTTAGACACTTTGTTGTTTAAATTGTTACAAAAGATATCTACTACTTTTGTAATTCAAATGACCAGAATTTTTAAAAGCAGCATTAGGAAAGCACATTCAAAGCAAATCAAATTGCTTTAGAGCGCCAGAGGCAGGGTGGGGCTGGTGTCCTGATATGGAATCTTAAAACACTGACGCCAAGGGGGTAAATGACAAACCCAAGGGGGTCTATGGCGAATCAAGGGTGCCCAACTATGCATGGGGGTGGAGTGAAAGAGAGCCTTTTAATAGAGCTGACATTTTACCTGAAAAAAATTGCTGACTCTTCTCTAATATACGTGGAAGGATTGAATGAGGCCCAAAGTGATATGCTATATAGAAAAGGGTCAGCAAATATTTTCTGTAAAAGACTAAATAGTACATATGTTAGGGTTTGTGGGTCATTGCATCTCTGTCAAAACTACTCAATAATAATGCATCAACAGCCACAGACAATATTTGCATAAATGAATGGGCATGGCTATGTCCCAATAAAACTTTATTTATAAAACAACACACACACAGTGGGCTGGATTTGACCCAGGGGCTATGGTTGCTGACCTGAGCTATAAAACATGGGCATAATTATCTTTTAAAAGCAAACTTTATCATTGAAGCATGCATAATAGGCATATAATAAAGGTACACAAATCCAGTGAATTTTTGCAATGTCAAAGGATCTTCATTACCACCTCCCAGATTAAAATGCAGAACATTACCAACTCTCCAAAAGTGTTCTTCATACCCCTCCCAGCTATCTCCATTCCCCACCAGCAAAGATAGCCTCTAACTTTACTTCTAATCTCATAATTTGTTTGGCTTGGTTGTAAATCTTACATAAATGGAATCACATAGCACTTTATTTCACTTATGATATATGAGTGAGATCCTTTCATGCTACTGGGTGGATTTGTCCAATTTCACTGCTAACAGGGCTCCATTTATAGTGTTGCAATTGTAACATTGTAAGAAATGCTAAACTTTAAGTAACTGTGGATGATATTTGGGTTGTTCCCAATTTGGGGCTTGCTGTAAACTGAATGTTGGTGTCCTTCTAAAATCCATATACTGAAACCGATTCCCCAGTGTGATGGTACTGGAAGCAAGGGCCTTTGGAAGGTGATCAGGCCATGTGGGTGGAACCCTCATGAATGGGATTAGAGCCCTAATAAAGGAGTCTGTAGAGAGATCTCTTACCCCTTCCATCATGTGAGGACACAGCAAGAGAATGGCCATCTGTGAACCAAGAAGGTGGCCCTCACCAGACACTGAATCTGCTGGCACCTTGATTTTGGGCTTCCTAGCCTCTGGAACTGTGAGAAATTAATTTCTGTTGTTTATAAGCCACTCAGTCTATGGTATTCTGTTACAGCTGCCTGAAGGGAAGAGGATAGGGCTATTACAAATAGTGTCACTATGAATATTCTTGGCCATGTCTTTTGGTGCACACATTAACACATCACTATTGAGCATATTCCTAGAGTATGTGTGCTTTAATAAATACTGCCAAAGAATATCCCAAAGTTGTACTAATCTGCACTCCTACCTTCAGCAATATGAGAGTTCCACCTGCTCCATGCATTGTCAACACTTGGTATTTGACAGGTTTCTCTCTTTGTAATTTTAGACATTCTTGTATGTGTATATGCAAATCATATAAAGTTCAAAAATCTTAGGTTGTCCAGCTAAAAGTTTTTACTATGTAAAAATTCTCATTGTGGTTTGAATTGCATTTCCTTAATTACTAATGATGTTGAAATTTTTTGACAGGTTTATTGGCCACTTGGATTTCTCTTTAGTGAAAAGCTTATTCGCATGCTTTGCGCATTTTTTAAAAATTGGGTTGTCTTTTCCTTATTGATTTCCTTATTCTGAATATGAGTCCTTTATTGATATCTTTAGTCCAACTATCTTCTCCCACTCTGTGGTTTGCATTTTCATTGTCTTAATGGAGTCTGTTGATGAACAAGTTCAATTGATCAATTGTCTTTTTTTTAATGGTTAGTTGTGTGTGTGTGTGTGTGTGTGTGTGTGTGTGTGTGTGTGCTGTTTCAGAAACATTTGCTAAAAGAAAACCCTTTCTCTATTCACAACATTTCTGATACCAAATGTGAAGAGTTTTTTTCCCCATTCCAAGAAATTTTCCAACTGGGTGTTCTATAATTCAATTCTGACACTTAACTACATGCAGCTAGTGTCAGACTCTACAGGTTAAGGGCTCAGTCCCACAGAGCCTGCCCCCACTAAGATGCCTGTCACATGTAATGGGTGTCCAGGGTGCCCACACTTCTATCTGACTTGGCTACAATGTCAGGAGTTTCCACAACCCCTCCCCCAACCCTTGCGGGAACAGCTCACAAAATTCAGGGAAACATTTGCTTATGTTTACTGATTTATTATAAAGGATATAAATGAACAACCAGGTGGAGCAGTACAAAGGGTGATATCTGGAAGGGTTTCAAGCACAGGAGCTTCTGTCTCTGGAAAATGGATGTATTCACCAACCCCAAAGCTCTCCAAACCCATAGTTGAGGGATTTTTTATGAGGACTCCATCATATAGGTGTGACTGACTTTTAATTCAATTTCCAGCCCCACTCCTCTCCCCAGAGAATGGCAGGTGGGGCTGAAAGTCCCAAGCTTCTAATCATGGCTTGATCTTTCTGGTGACCAGCCTCCATCCTGAACCACTGGCAGACCACCAAGAGGCACCTCATTAGAACAAAAGATGCTCCTACCACCCAGAAAATGCCTAGGGATTTAGGAGCTCATGTAAGATGGTGTTATATCACCCTGTCACTCAGGAAATTATAAGGGATTTAGGAGCTCTATGTCAGGAACCAGACACAGAGACCAATTTATATTTCTTATTATGTCATGTATGCCTGTCCTAAAGACATGGAGATATTCTCCTATGTTATGTCCTAGAAGCTTTGCTGTTTTACTTTGCACATTTGAGTCTACAATCATCACAATAATCTCAACCAGGAATGTTGAAGAGTAGGCATCACCCGTTGTGATATTTTCAGTCCCTCATGGTCTTCCGGAACCTTGCCATTTGCAAGATGTGGAGTCAACTTCCCTTTCCCTCCAACTGGACTAGCTTCTGTGCCTGCCTTGACCAACAGAAGCGACAGCATGCCTTCCAAGGACAGGTCACACCTGGCTCTCTCTTGCTTCCACCTGGCTTTCTCTCTCTCAGAACACCCACTTTGGGTGCCTTGACTACCATGTAAGGCTCCCCTGAAGCCACGTGCTGGAGAGACCATGCTGAAATATAATGTACACCCAAGGACCCCCACTGTTCTAGCCCCCAGCTGTACAAGACTTCCCAATCCAGATGCCAGACATGAGCATGAAGAACCTAGCTCACCCCCAGTCTAGCCACACGAGATACCCTGAGCCAGAACTACCCAGCTACACTGCTTCCGAACCCCTAGCCTACAGACACTGTGAAAGGTAATCGGTGCCTGTTGTCCTAAGACACAACGGTTAGGGCTCACTTGTTATGCACACCAGATGACTGGAGCAGCAGGAAGGGAGGTAGTCATCTTTCCAGGCTCTAGCTTTGCGCTCATTTCACTGGGAGAACCAACCTGTGGATTGGGATAGGCTGGTTTCCACCTCTGCTGTTTATTTTAAGGGTGTGTTCACAAAACCCAAAGGCAAAAGAGGCTTTGAATTTCCTTTTTCAAGCATCATTTTAATCTACTTAGTGTCTAGGCAAATAGAAGGGCACATTCCTGAAAAGGGAAAGATGCCTGGAAATTAAACAGATGGGAAAGGTGAGGTTAGAAAGGGTGGGAACTTGGAAACTCTTGAAGGGTAGTGAAGTCTTGGCGTTCATCTCAGATTAGCCAGGGAACGCTTCAGAGCTTGGGTCAGAAAGACAGGAACCACAGTGGGCCGGTGGACCCTTAGCCCATCCAAAAGAGGAGTTAATTCCAACTTCGGGATGAGACCTCCTTGCTCTGGAGTCCCTGTCATGGAGCTTCTGACTCGGGCAAGCGAGTGGAGTGGCTGAGGTATGAGAAGAAGCTATATCGAACCTGGCCCAGGGCATAACCAGGCCTCTCTGATGCAGCCTGAGGGAAACGGCTGGTTCTATTTCCTGGAAGGTTAAGTGGAGCAGGAAATCAGGGAGGCTGATTAATAAACAGGATGGCACTTTCGACTTTGTCAACACATGTTCGACATGTGCTAATAATGGCAATAACTCCTACCTCTAGCCACAGTCATAGTCTGTGCCCGTTAACCTGTTTATTCCCTACCCCCACCTCGCCTTACAAGCTACAGGAGACCAGAGACCTGAGTTATCTGGTTCTCACTGTCTCCCCTGCACCTAGGCCAGTGGCTGGCACAGAGCAGAGCTCCAGAACTATTTCTTGAGTGAATGGATGAATGAGTTTGTGAATACGCAATAATAGCCACCCCTTATGAGTGTCTATGGATACTCCTAAATGCAAGCTCTATCCATTACTTCATGTGCTGCTTCGGCTTCCCTTGAGACAGGAGCGGTGCTCGTGGTTTTACAGAGGTTGGGAAATTTGCTCAAAAGTCTCAGAGTCACTAAGGGACAGAATCCAATTCACTAAGAGGCAGAATCCGATTTCAAGCCCAGTCAGTCTGACTCACACACCCTTGCTCTTTAATATTAAGCACACTCTTGGCCACCAAGAGGCATGGGGCGGGGGGGGAACCGCCCACCATTTTTTTTCTTTGTCGGGGTAAGGGTGTTTTCACAAAGACCTCCGAGACTCCTGGGACTGGAGCTCTGTGCTGCTCTGCAGGGCATGGACCCGGCCGTAGAGGCCTGTATAGAGCCTCCAGCTTGGGGCCTGTCCTGCTTCTGTGGCCTGGGGACTTGGGGTTAGAGGGTGATTAAATTAAGGGGGTCATGAGAGGAGGAGGAAGAAGAGGGTGGGAAGTCGGTGGCCAAATCCAGAAAGGCCAGATTTCAATTTGCATAATAATTTTGTTGGCAACAATGGGCATCCAGGACATCTATTTAAAGGCTGTAATGTTAATTTAATGGGAAAAAGGCTAATACAATTCCCCCAGAATTTTTCAATTAAATTAATGTGATGGGCTCTAATGGATAGCTTAAGTAGTGAGCATGAATAGAGAAATATTGTGTAAATTATACATACATTTATATATATCCTGCCCATAAATATATCTCTGTGTTTAAGGTTTTGACCTTATGTTTAAATCTGGTAACCAGTCATAACTCTTTTTCAATTAAAGTGACCCTTTGATAATCCAGAGGGGAAGACTCCCACCTGCACAGTTTCTGCATACCCCTTCCCTTCAACAACACACCAAGATTCAGGCCTTAAAGAAACAGAGGACTCACTCTGTGATAAGCCATGACAACACACATGTGCCCAAAAAGCCAGTGATAGGAGAAATTCTATCAAAACCAGGGCAAAATCCTGATCCTTGATCCCTGTTCCCTAACGACGTCTAATGGAGCAGTAAATACAATGGACTGATTTTCATGAGCCACTTTCTTTCCTCGAATAAGTATCTATTCATATGTTTCATCCAACAAGTGTTTGCTGAACACCCACTAAATGCTGGGCGCTGCTCTGGGTGCTTCCAGGAGTACTGTGGCAAACAACCAGACACAATCCCTGCCTCACAAAAAATCCAGGACACATTCAGGTGAGCTCTTCACACCCTCGTTTTATTGCTCATAAAATGAAGATAATGATTGTGGTAGCCCTAAACTAGCGTCCAGGATGGCCCCCAGTAATCTCCTAATCTGGTAGTCACACCTTTGCACAGGACTCTTCCACCCTGAGTGACATAACCAGTAGGATACTACATTAATTGGGGCATGCAACTGCTAAGACAAGGTCACTTCTCTGCTTGCTCTCACTCGCTCTCTAACTCTCACTCTCTCTGGCCTCATTTTCTATGAGGAAAGCTGGCCACCATGTTGTGAGGATGCTTAAGCGGTCCTATGCAGAGGTCCGTGTGGTGAGGACCAGAGGCCTCCTGCCACTGGCCAGCATCATCCTGCCAGTAGGCATATGAGTGAGTCACCTTGGAGCACATTTGCCAGCCCCAGCCAAGTCTTCCGATGAGACTGCACCCCAGCCAGCATCTCCACTGCACCAAGTCAGAACCTTCTCGCTAAGCCATTTGCAGATTCCTGACTCACAGAAACTGTGTGAAGTAAATAATAATGTTTATTGCTGCCTTATGCTTCTAAGTGTAGGGGTAATCTGTAAATCACCAATAAGTAGCAGACACAATATTCTCCCCTTCCAGCTGGCCTTAGGGGGAATTATGATGGAGGCACAGTGGGTTCCCACTTCTGGGTCCACACCTGCTTCCGGCCCACCTTTATGCATCGTGTGTCCCTTTCCTAAGACCTCACTCTCAGCTCCTTGGCTTAAGCTCTTAGCTGATACATAGCCTTGGTGTATTATGACCACTCTCAATGGTATTGTCATTTTAATTTAAGTCTTTAAAAATCAAAAAGGATTTCAGATACAAAGAAATGAAGGTCTCCAGGCAAAATTGTGGGAAACAGAGGAACTGTTAGGTGATGGGAGCTCTCAGGGATCCTGAAATCACATTTCCTAGGGGCCCATACTTTTTTCTCAATTCCAGCAGCCAAAACAGAAAGGACATACAGTGCTAACATTGACTCATTTCTAGCTTTTAGCATCAGTCTTTGTTTCCATGGGCTCTTTTTCTCCCTCATGGGCTGTGATGGTTCACGAATTGCTGATAGAGAAAGTAAATGGCTACGGGAGGTTTCCATTCATTAACTCCAAAGTAGACTAGCAGTGAGCATCAGAGGGGTCCCGGCCACACCAGTTCACCAAGGCAGCTGTGCCCTTACAGGAAGGCAGCCGTGGTTTGTGTTGGCTCTGCCCCCTACTGGCTGTGTGAGCACGAGCAAGTCCACCAACCTCTCTGAGCATTTTCTCTTCTGTAAAGTGAGGATATTAATGGCTGTCTCACACGGGTTGGAGGGAGCCTGGCATGTAGGAGGAGCTGAATACACACTTGCAGCTGCTCACATACAAAGCCCCATGGAGAGCATGGCAGAGGCAGCAGGATTTTCTGCTCAGCATCAAGCAAACTATTTCACTGACCCTCACAAGAGCTGACAGCGAAGGGAGACAGTGGGTCTGCAACGATAGGTGTGAGTACCATCTGTCTGTCACGCTGGACTCCAGAGGGCTGCCCAGCCATCATAACCCCCCTGCCCTGGTGGGCAGGGGGCCCCTCTAGGCTGTTTCCCAAGAGGCCTTCCCTCTGAGCCTGGCTACTAGGTCACCCACTCTCCCAGTAGACAGGAGGGCCACTGCAAAGGGAGTAGGGGAGCCAGAGCTCCTTAGGGGTAGGCTGCGATGCTCTCCCTGGCAGGATCAATGCCCATCTGACATGGAGACGGGCCAAGAACTCAGGGCTCCAAGCGCAACACGTTTAGGAAAGTTATTGTAGGGCTGTGTCCACAGCAATGTACCCAGGACTTTCGGTTTCTTCTCCTGGTTGGTTCAGACCAAGGTAAGAGAGCTCCCTCTCCCCACCGAGCCAGAAGGATGCGACTTGAGGGTTACCCCAGCTGTCTCCACTGTCACGTGGATACAGTCTGTCTGCAGGAAGAGGGCGGGGGCACCTGGGGGCACACAGCTCCCACCTCTTAACCGTTTCCTTCTCTTTCTAAACAGACACCTGGAGCCTTGTCCTCTGCAGCATGGGCCACACTGTCCTCAATGATAAACAGCAGAATCAGAATGGAATTCACTAGGCAAACGAGCACTAAATCCCCTCTACTGTAAAAGAAAGTGAGTAGGTTGTGTTACCAAAATCAGGTAGCTGGACAAGGAGAGAATCCGTGAGCTGTGTTTGCCCTTGACAGGAGTAGCTCTTTGCACAGGAGGCTGTAACTGAATAATATTCATGATAACGTCTGCCCACTCAACCTGCCACCCTGCCTGCATATATCCACTCATCCATCCATCAATCAATCTACTGTTCCATCTATCCATCCACGCATCTATCCACCCACTCACCCATGCATCTACCCATCCATTCATCCATGCATCCACCCATCCATCCACCCATGCATCCACCCATGCATGCACGCATGCATGCATGCATCCATCCACCCATGCATGCACGCATGCATGCATGCATCCATCCATCCATTCAGTAATTTACTCATTTATTCAGTAAAATTTTATGGAGTACCTACCACATCTTGGCTCTGTAAGAGAGTCCCAAATTCAATGGACATTTCTTGAGAACCAGCTGTACACCTACTGTGCTAGATGCTGATTTTCAAAGGGGACCAAGCCCAGGTCCATCAAAGAATTTTTATAGTCTGGTTGCGGGTGGGGGAAAAGTAACATCCAATAGAGTGACGGAAGTGTCAGAGAAACCCAGCAGATGCCAAACAGCCCATGGTTCCGAATGGCCCACCGCAGGGGGAACGGGGCTGCCCAAAGCCTTTGCAGTCTGCTTGCCCAGTCACAACTGCATGGACCTGCCTATACAGTGAAGAGGCGTGAGGGGGGGCAGAGGTAACCTACTGCAGCAGACAGATGTGTTTGGTCTGATTAGCACCTTTTGGGGGAATGAGCACTCTCCCACTGAGTCATGGTTCAGGTGGAGCTGGCCCCATTCACCTGCTGCAGGCAGAGACTCAGATACTCTGGCTATAGGAATGGGCTCTAGTAAGTGGCCAGAAGGGCATTCTTGGGACCTCGGCAAGAGCCCAGGGAAAGGACAGCTCCAGGCCCCGTGCTTCCTACCACAAAGTACCCCTGAGAATGAGGGCAGGAGGGAGAGGGGGACAATGGCATTGTTCCAGCTCCTGGATCCAGCTACGCCTTCCCTGATACCAGAGCTAATAAATCCATATTTTGGCGTGAACTAGTCTGTAGTGGTTTCTGTCACACACCAAGAATACATTTGAGAACATTCAGAAGTAAGATCCATGTCCATAGGGGCAGGGATTCCTTGCCCAGTAACGCTCTTGCATGTTGGGAGATTAAGTGGTGGAGCAGTGGGTGGGTGGATGGATGGATGTTCTCTTGATCACCAAGTCAGTTACAGCCTCATATACAAAGGACAGCTCCTACCAAAGGCGCACAGGGCTCACCGGCTCTCTCCTCCAGGAGAGAGCTGACCTAGATTTTAGTTTCAGCTGCTTCTAAGCTGCTGTGTGATCTTGGACTAGTGACTGTCCCTCTCTGGGTTTCTGACACTTCAACTGTAAAGTGAAGGAATTACATGAGATCCACATTTCTTGAAGCATAATCAATAGAACAGCAGTCTATTTTGAAATGAAATGGGAAAAACATATATGTGTGGGTGCTTAGGAGTTGTTAAGAGTTGAAATCTGTCCTCCCCAACAAGGATATGTTGGGAGTCTTAATTCCCAGTATGTCAGGATGTTGCCTTATTTGAAAAGAGAGTCATCAGTTAAGATGAGGGCGTACAGTGGTAGAGTGGGCCCTTCATCCAACATGACTGGTGTCCTTATAAGAAGATGGCCACATAAAGACAAATCCACAGGGAGAAGGCTGTGTGAGGAGGGATAGAGAGATTGGAGAGATGCAGTTGCAAGCCGCAGAACCAAAGATCTCCAGAGGCTTCCAGAAGCTAGGGAGAGGCAAGAAGCATTTTTCCCTAGAGCCTTCAGAAGAAGCCTGCCCCTGCTGACACCTTGATTCTGGACTTCTAGCCTCCAGAACTGTGAGACACTAAATTTCTGTTGTTTTAAGCCCCCCAGGTTGTGGGACTTTGTAATAGCAGCCCTGGGAAACTAACAAAGGAGTCATGGACATTGGCTAATTCTGTTTACCATATCCCCTCTGAGATCCACCACGCACACTCTTGCATTAAAGGCTCTAAGAAGTCCTCCAGTAAAGACCCATTTAAATGCGTCTAATCCAGCATTTCCACAACCTCTTTGATGACTCCTACCATTTGAGGATTTCTAAGATCTGTTTCAACTGTGACTGTGGGATGCTCCTGACCTAATGATCGCAAAGAGCAAAGAAGTGGCAAACAGGGAATGTGGGTAGGTTTGGTTAAACTTTCATACTTTTTATATTTTAATTTTTTTAAAGAATACACACATGTGGTTTTGCAATATTCAAATAGTAAAAGAGTTGTATAGTGAAGATAAATCTCTCTTCCACATCTCTCCCCCAGGCTTTCACAGGACACTGCTCCCAATCTTATTTATTCTCCTGGAAATAATTCTATGCATTTATAAGTACATATGTAGATATTGCTTTACACAAATGGGAAGCTACTATATTTACTGTTTTCCACAGTGTTTTTTTTTTTTAGCTTAACATATCTTAAAGAGTTGCATATCAGCAGATACAGACCAGGATTCCTCAGTCTTGGCACTATTGACATTTTGGGTTGCATAACTCTTTGTGGGGGGTGGGGGGCTGTGCTGTGCATTATAAGGTGTTTAGCAGCACCCCTGGCCTCTCCCCACTCAACTGTAACAACCATAAATGTCCCAGACATTGCTAAATGACCTCTGAGCAGTAAAGTTGCCCTGAGTGAGAGCTGCTGATAGAGATCTAACTCATTCTTCTGAAGGGCTATATTCCCTTCCATTGCATAATCTTCTTTACCAATCCCCTTGTGCTGGCCATTTAAGTTGTTTTCAGTCTTTGGTTGGTACAAACAATGTTAAAATGAATATTCTTGTACATGTGTTTTTGGCACATAAACATAAGTTTATCTGTAGGGGAGATTTGTAGGACATTGTCTCATTTACCACTCAGTAAATACTGGGTAAGTAAACATACAGATGGAAGTAGAAGAATGGGAATTGGGAGCTTCCAGGTCCTCTTTTCCACCAAGTGGGGGAAATTATGCCTAAGGTTGGAGGAAATGAAGCCAATGCAAAGAAAGAGAACCAGTGCCAAGAGATGGAGTACTCATTTAAGCCCCTTGATCCAGACATGCCTGAAGCTAGACACTCCTGGATTTGCCCATTCTGTGAACCAATGTATTTTGTATATGTCTTAAAGCCTGTTTGAGTTGGGGTTTGGTAACCTACAACTTAAAGAGTCTTGAGTATCAACAGATGCATTACTCACCAAGAAGCCTGTCCTGATCCAACCTCCTCTCTGGGACCTCACGGATCCTGTGCTGTGCGTGCTCAGCCAGGTGCTTCCCACATGAGAGTCACTGCCCCCTCGTCGGTCTCCTAGCCCCTGTATCCCAGCACTTAATCCAGGCTGGATAGTCAGAAAGATCTACTGAATGAATGGGTGTGAGTACCATATAAGTCACAGCCTCAACACTTCTGCTAAGTCAGGGCTCAATAAATCCATGCAAGGAGCCGTCGGGCAACAGGAGCATCTGCTTAACTTGATTCAGGAAGCTCTGCCATGGAGCAAAACAATAACCACTCCAGCACACGGGGCTGTGCAGGGAGGGCGGGCTTCCTAGGAGGGGCCGTCTTCCAGGAACCTCTGCCATCCTGAGCTGCCTGCTGGACGTCACTGGGCAAATGGCCCAAGGGCCCCTGAGGTCTCTGACTGTGCTTAAACTTTCCACTCACTTCCAGAACAGGTTTGGCTTCACTGGGAACCATCTTGCTTCAGTGAATCATGCCCCACCTGCCACAAACAAAGCACACCATTTATGTCGTTAATGTTTACAAAGTGCACTGAGTGCCTTGGCTAAGAGCCTCCACACAAGTACAAAGCTTTACAGGCTGGCAGAAGGGACAAGAGATCTCCTTGAATGGCTTCCAATTTGCATAGTGGCCGAAATCCACACCAGTTCACAGGACAGGATCACAGAAGACTGAGGAGGGAAGAAAGCAGCGAGCATGCACATCTAACACAGCCATCCCATGAGTTAAATGAGCACCTACTATGCGCCAGACACTGTTCTAGGCTTTGGGTTCCAGTAGGGGAAGGCAGACAAAGGAAGAAAGGAGTCATTTCAGATGCAAATGAGTGCTCCAAGGAACAGAGAAGATGAAGGTGGGGTACACAGGCACTTGGGAGAGGAGCTGCTTCAGATTGGAAGATCGCTTTTGCTGCCTCAATCCCCACAGCCCCTGCCAGGTTACTGTCCCCATTTTATGGACGAGGAGTCTGCAGGTCAGAGCGCACAGTGCCCTCCCACAGGCATTCAGACAGGAAGAGCAGACTGTTTGAAGCATGGCCGGGATGTGTTTCAGTCAGGTATGATAAGAACTCAAACACAGAAATGACTGTCACAAAGGCAACTTATTATCCTCCCAAGTCCCTGGAAACAGGAGGCCCAGCCAACAAGCAGGATGGGCAGGGGAGGCACCAGGGTCCGTCCGGAGGCAAGGGCAACAAGGAGAACCACAGGCAAGAACCTCCACTGTGGTGTCGACAGGAGGGAATGGGGGAGGCAGCGTCAGCAGGCTCAGGACGGGCCGGTGCGACTAATTCCAGTGAGATCTTGGACATAGAGGCTGTCCCTAGGTGCAGGCCCTGGGCTGACTGGGACAGGCGGACGGCGGCCCAGAGTGTGAGATCTGGTAAAGGAGATGGTGGGAGAAGAGAGCTCCAGGTTGGTTGGATTGCATGTGAAAGGCACATTTCCTGGTGAGCTGCGCACCTTCTCTAGGAGCTGGCTCACCTGATGGGGCGGTCCCTGCAGGGTACAAGGTCCCCAGGTGGCACAGCATCAGAACACAGAATGCAAGACAATTAGTACGGGGACTCAGCCTGGGGCTGGGCTGCTCACAGCCGCTGCAGGGAGTAAGACCCTGGCTAAGAGGAACTCCCCCCTGCAGGCACAACTGACAGGCTGGCCTCAGCTACGAATGGCAAGAGTAGCATCGCTCCTCTGTCATTTAAGACACTATCTGACCATGGGCTCATTCATCCTCCGACGCCGAGAGAAAGAAGGGTAAAATGAAGTATAGTCAGTTGAATTATAACACTGATGAGAAGGAAAAGGGGTTTGTGTCAGAATACCCAGGAGTTGTTTCATTTTCTTGTAAATTCTGCCCCATTTCAATTCAGAGCTGGTTGTGAAGGGCAGGGGACAGGGGGTGGTGTCCTTGATTAAAGCAACAAAAATACTTTTTTCAAAAATGTTGCTGGCTGGTGCCCATGTTGTTTTAGTTTGCTGGGACCAGATTGTCCAGCCCTCATGGATCTGATCCCAGAGAGACTTGTTTGACTAATTTGGAGGAAAACTCTGTTCTCAGCCACAACCTGTGCCCCTCACTCTGGCCAAATATGTTGCAACGCTCACTAAATATCCCAACAGCCGTTGTCCAGGAATCCTGAGCCCAGCTTCCAGATCCCGTCTCCACGTGCTGTTGCATGCCCTCCACGTGTCACAGGCCCCAGGAGGAGACCACAGCTGGCCTCGGCTTAGCCTCAGAGTCAAACGAGAAGAGGTACAAGCATATGATAGGTACTTCATGATTGTCTGCTGAGTGAAGGAGTGAGCAATTAAACGGATAGATGGATGGGTGGGTGAATGGGTAGATGGGTAGGTGCATTTTCTTTATCCATTCATCCATCAATAGTTTTTGGGCTTTGGGCTTGGATCAGTTTCTATTGGGCTGGCAAAAAGAGTTTTCTCTCTCTTTTCCAATGAAATGCTTCCATTCCCATATTGACTACAACAGCTCTCTCTTTTTTTAAAAAAAGGCCTACTCCTTCCTCAAAACACTAAACATAGAGTTGCCATATGACCCAGCGTTCCCATTCCTGGGTATATAGCCTAAGGAAATAAAATCAGGATCTCAAAGAGATATCTGCATTTTCATGATCACTGACATATTATTCACAATAGCCAAGATTTGGAAACAACCCAAGTGTCCGTGGACAGATGAATGGCTAAAGACAATGCGTGTATATACTTGCAAGGGAATATTATTCCACCATAAAAAAGAAGGAAACCCTACTATTCGTGACAACATGAACCTGGAGAACATTATGCTGAGTGAAGTAAGTCAGGCACAGAAACATTAATACTGTGTGGTTTTACTTGTATATGGGATTTTAAAAAGCTGGTCTTGCAGAAGAGAAGAGTAGAATGGTGGCTGCCAGGGGCTGGGGGTGGGGGTGGGGGTACAAGAAATGGGGAGATGTTGGCCCAAGGGTACCAATTGACAGTTAGGAAATGAGTAAGTTCTGGGGAATCGACTGTAATGACAGCACAGTCGCTGTCATAAATAATGCTGTACTGTTACACTTTAAAGTCACTAAGAATATAGATCTCTGGTGTTTTCACATACACACCAAACCATAACTACGAAAAATAAAAATTACAGGGTCCACCTCTGACTCTTTCATTTTATTCTTTTCTCTTACTTGATGCCTCAAAACAAGCCCAGCAGCACAGGACATCATGAAGACAGGCTCTCCTTTAGAAATGTCCATGATCTCACTCCTCCTCCCACCCCAGTGGAAACTGGAGCCTGGCTCAAGGAGACCTGCTGTCACAGGATCCTGCTTACGGGCACAAAGCCGAGAAATTTCAGAGGCAATCTGGGCCAGGGGAGACCAGAACTTGGGAGCAGGCTGAAATGATTCTTCCAGGCTATAGAGAAGACAGCAGCCTGCTTGCTGGCCAGCCTGCCCAGCAGCAAACAGGAAATCCCAGAATTTATAGATGACCCTGTTACAAGGCAAATGTTTTGGAACAAATTGTTCTTCTTTTAAATCCTTGTTTTCCACTAGTTTTTCTTTCTGGATTCCCCCCCTCCTTTCCACCTTCCCACTGCCCTTGTTAAACCGGGGCCGCAGCGCCACCTGCTGCCTGTGCTGGGCAGCAGGACTCGGCCCGGGCAGCCCTGGGTCCTCTGCCTGCTGTCCGGGCCATACAGTGGGTTGGAGAGAGGCTTTCTAGCTCCTGTCTGGAGTGTTTGTGCTTAAGGTCATGTATCAAGCCTCCAGAGAACCGCTTCTGTGGCTGTTAATGCGACCTGAGGACTCACAGCAAACCCCCTCCCCATCGCCTGTCCTCTGGGAGACCCATGGCTGTCGGGCGGAAAAAGCAGGTCACGCAGCATCGCCACCGAGGCTGGGTCTCCACCCCTGCAAACCAGCAGTGCCAGCGCTGGCCAACCAGGTCAAACCAACGAGCCTCAATTTCTTCTGGAGACAACTGCAGCTATTTGTCCGCGTGCTAGGGAAAAATGCATGTGCAGGCACCTGGCCCATCCAGGATGCTTCATCAACACCTGTCTCCTTTCTCTCCTGTTTGGAGTTTTGTTCACTGGGAAGGAACAGTTCAGAGTCTCAGAGGCAGGGGCTGGACCTCAGAGAAATGGCCTGTTTCTCTCCTGAGGGGAGTGAGAACTCCATGAAGGCAGACGGCAGCTGGGCATACGACAAGCCTCAGCGGGGCCCCACTTCGAGCTGAGTGACCCTGGGCGACCTGCTTCCCCATATGGTCCCAGTTTGCACACCTGTATTTGGGCCTTGTCTGTAACAGGGGACAGTAATGGTGACCATACCTCAAAGGGTTGCTGTGAGCCCTGAAATGAGGGCATATACAGAATCGAGTGGAGGGACTTGCAGGTAGTCAAGTCCTCTACGATCCTAGCTGTAATCATTATTATGAGACAAACACGCTGCCAGAGACATAATAATCGCTCAGTAAACATGTGAGGAATGCATTGATGACAACACCATAGAATATAGCTCAGGAGACTTTGATTAGTTACAGTCCAGCCACCGACACGCCCTGAGACATAAAACACCACCGTGCCTGCTCACTCTCATCCTCCCAGGCTCCTGGGGGCTCTCTAGGACAAATAGGGTCCCTCCTGACACAAAGTAGTAGCCATACCCTGAGCCCCAACTCACTGCGGGTGTCAGATGAATTTATGATTGGAAGGCTGAGCTAAGTAAGTCTTTTGTTACTGACACAAGTTGGATATGCTCCAAGAAGTGGGTCTACCCTCTAGAAAAGCTCCTTCTCTCACCCAGGGAGAGAGAAGAATGCACGAGGCATCTCCAATAAGGCAGACTGACTCCTGGCAGGAGAGGAGTGGATCAGGTGACATGCCACCTTGAACACCATGAGGAGGAGTCCAACCTAGTTCGGTGGGCTGTTGGGAGCCACAGAGGATTTATAAGCAAGGGAGGAACATGTCCAGACAGAGAATTTGGAAAGCCACATGAGGATAAATCATAGCAAGGACTATGAAATTCCTCCCGTGTTATGTGGCCTAGAGTGAAGTGACCAACCATCCCAGTTTGCCTGAGACAGATGGAACTCCTGAAACATGGGCTCTTTGGCTTTAAAACTAGGAGAGTCCTGGGATGAGCTGGTCACCCTAACTCGTGTAAACAATGCCTCCTAGTGCTGTGATTCCGATGTCTGCCCTGGAAGCCAAGCTTTCCTGAACCTCCCCACCTGCTCTCGAAAATAACCTCCCTCCTGTCCCATTCCTTGTCATCCTGCTGAGCAACAAGTTTAACAGGTCAACACATCTGCATGGATTGGATGCTTATGCCTTCTAGGCAATATTTGTGCTTTTTTAAACAAAGGCCTCCTGGAGACAATGTTTTAATCCAACGGAGTGACTAATAGCAAAAATTTTTAGCCCAGGATATATGGGGAATTTGGAGGGGGGGGGGCGTGAGCGGAAAGTTGCCACACCGCCCACATCACACATCCTGTCAGCAGCTATCTATTTTACCTTGCCCAGACGGGCTCTGTCTTCCTGGCTCTAGGCTCACCAGCCTGCCCTGCCAAGCAAGCCTGCAGGAGCCTGGGCTGCTTAAATATTCTGTAAATAATGCTGACTACAGAACTTTATAGATAGACTCACAGAATCATAGTGATAGAATCACAGAATGTCACAGCAGAAACAGATGCTAGACATCATAGAGTCCAGGGTCAGAAAATACACTGCCCTCGTGCTGCCTCCTCCCATTGCCATGCCAACGGCAGACATCACTAATCAATCATGACATTGTCTAGCTGAGGTTGTTTGTAGCCTTAGAATCCTTCGAGGCATTCTGCGAAGCAAGTACTAATTATCTTGGATATACCAACAATAGCTGGGTTTATTGAATACACTTACTGTATTCCTTTTCCCACACCACTTTTCACTATCACCTTAATCATCAACTGTTTGCCAGGCCCTTTATATCAAGGTTTCTCAATCTTGGCACCACTGACATCCGGGCCCGAGAGTTCTCAGGTGTAGGGGACTGTCCTGTGCAGCACAAGATGCTGAGCAGCATTCCTGGCCTCCACCCACTGATTGCCAGTAGCACCCCCCAACCCCAAGTCATGACAATGAAAAATGTCTTCAGACATTGCCAAGCCCCATGGGGTGGGGGTGGGAAGCAAAGTTCTCAAAAAAAAAAGAACTGTTTGTTTGCATATTTTCTCCAATCTTCACCCGCACTCCCCTAAAGCAGATTCCTTGGATTTTTATCTTATAGATGAAGAGACTGAGGCTGAGAAAGAGCCCTGAGACCGAGTTGGTGACAAAAGCAGGATGTGGGGCCCAATTCCCCTGGGAGAGCTCTTCCTCCTCCAGCCAGGGGAAATTCCGTGCGGCTCTTGTCTTTGGTTGCAAACTCCCCGGGGAAGGAAGGAACCTGTGAGGCTGAGAAAAACCAGATGCCCAGTCCAGGCTCCCGCATCTGACAAGCGCACTGTGGGAGGAGAGGCCTGGTGCTACACGGCCACGCTGCAGACTCATTTCCACCCTGAACGTGGCTCTGGGTGCACAGACAGCCCAGGCAAGAGGCTGTCTGGGACCGTAGGACGCTTGCCAGTGGCACAGGGGCTGTTGGAGACGTGGTGGCTGTACTAATAATAATACTCTGGTGCTTGAACACATTGACAGGCCCTCCCCACTGCATGGCATGCATGGGAAATCTGGCCTTGCCCCCGGAGACTTGGGATTGAAAACCTGACAGTTTGGACATATAGCCTGTGGGCAATGTTTCCCTTCTCCGGGGCTGGTGTCTGCGCCAAGAATTCCTAACAAAGGGGGAGAAATTAATTAATTTTAAAAACCCATAAAAAATGCTCATGAAACTGACTGGTAAGAAACTGTCCATTTTTCTCCCTGGTAGTGATCAAAATGTCGCGAGTTTCTACACACATATTTTACAGGTCTTCCATAAATCTTCTAATGCTTCTTCCCTATAAGTGAGGTCCCCTGGGAAGTCATTGAGTTTCCTCACTACACGTATTCAAGAGAAAATTGGATGTAACACTTAGAGACAGCGGCAGTCAGGGAGGGGGAGGTGGGGGAGAGGGGAGGGCGTCTGAGGAGAGAAGCTAGGCTAGGGAGTTCAGTGCCAAGGACAGGGAGATCCCTTGTCTTGGAAATTCCTGAAATTTCCAAACCCGTCTTTTGCTTCTAGTGCACAAATAATCTCTTTGTGCTACCTTTGTATTTTTTTATTTATTAGCTTCCAACTGCAAAAGTAATGCTTTTTTTGCACAAAATCTGAAAGGGTGGAGGGAAGTAGAAAGGAATCAAACAGAACAACAAAACCCACCTCAAATCCTGAGGTTTCTTGCTTTGTTTTGTTTTGAAGGTTTTCCTGGGGCACTGTGACAGCACCATTTCAGTAACGGGGTCCAACTTCAGTACGTAGGACGGTCACCCAGGGATCTTGTTAAAGCTGCAGAATCCCCAAGCCTGCACCCCTGGGAGTGGGAGTTTGTGGGCTGGGGGTGGGGTCCCACAGATCTGCGTTTTTAATAAAGCCCTTGGGAGACTCTGGTGTGGGCGGTCACTGGACCACACTTTGAGAAATAATGAGTTTCAGGTTTTTCAGACCCTCAGCAAATCTGAGATGTGAAAATACAGATTTAAAACAAAAATCAGGGGGGAATGATTTGTTTTCTGGAAGGGTTCAGCTTAAATAGGCATTTCCCTTAGTGCCGTTAGCATATGATTCCGTTCACACTCTGTGATTCAGCGAGGCAGCCAGGACTTCGGCAGCACTCTGGGCCAATACGGCATACCGCCACCTTTTTACAGAGCAGCGTTGACACCCATCTGCTCAAATAAATTAACGTTTCCATCTCAAATAACTCATTTGGCTGGATCATCAAGGTTATATGCCAACTCAAGGAGAGAGGGGAGGAGGCGATGCCTGGGATGGGGAGCGTTGGGGGAGGCATTTTGCAACGTATAAGTTGCATGTTAACACAGCTGCATTTGGGGAGCCAGAAAGGAGAGGTGGGTGGATGAACACAGCTACGGTGTAATTCACATGTGCCCTGTTACTATCTCCCTTCATGATTCCTACTGGTGCCTTGGGGTAGGTCCCAGCTGGAGCTGTACTAGCCAATGAGTCGAACAATCTGGGGCAACAGTTCCTGTGCAAAGACTCTGTGGTTTGTGTGAGTGTGTGCCTGTGTGTGTGTGTGTGTGTGTGTTTGGGGGGACAGTATTGAGAAGTGGGACTCAACTGAACCATAAGATCAGGTAGTCAGGGGGTGTATAGTGGAAGAGCAGGTAGTTTCCTTTTTTTAATTTTAATTTTAAAATAGCTTTAGAGTTAGAGAAAAGGTAGAAAAATAGTACAGAGTTTCCATACAGCCTTCACCCAACTTTCTCTACTGCTAACATCTTATGTAATTATTGTATAAGGATCAAAACCAGGAAAATAACATTGGTGTGTGACCATTAACTAAATTACAGGTCTGACTCTGATTTCACTAGATTTTCCACTAATGTCCTTTTTCTGGGGAACAATTACTTTCAAAGTCTCAGAGATTTGGTATGAATCCCAGTTCTGAAACTGTGCATCCATCCCATCTCTCTGAGCCCTGGTTTCTTCTCTGTAAAATGGGTGACAACCGTATCTTCCAAATATGGTCCCTGTGATGATTCTGTGCAGGAATGTGTGCCCAGATCCTGGCACGCGGGTAGGTATTGGTGTGGTTTTTCTTTTCCCACCTTCTTTCAAAGGAGCATGCTCCATTCTGAAGGGAAAAAACGGGCATTTGAATAAATACCTGCTGGACCATCTTAATCTCAGCTGCTGGAACAAGTGGCTTCATTTGGGAGAGAAAAGAAAGAAGACAGGAGGTAAGGACATTGCTTAGGAAGCTGCCGCAACAACTTGTATAAGCTACACAGCAGAGAGGTAAGGAAAGGAAAGGTTTGATGGACGTCTCAATACACAATCAAGTGGGGCTGATGACGGATTGATGTGGAGAGTGGACAGGGGACGAGCCAACAATCAGAAGGTTGTACTTTTGGAATGACGGGTAATCCTTTTAATTGAGATGAGCCGCTCAAGGTAGGAGAGAGTCAAGAAAGCAGGAATAACCTTCACCAGCACCTACTGAGCACCTGCTGCATGCCTGCCAGGCACTGTGCTTAGCACTGACTGAGCACAATGTCTTTGAATTCACAGTAACGCAAGAAAACTGTGAGGCAGAAAAATTATTTGCCCACATATATATATTTTTTTGGAGTAACAGTTGACCCTTGACTAACACAGGCGTTAAGGGCGCTGATGCCACCTGTGTAGTCGAAAATCTGTGTATAACTTTTGACTCACCACAAACTCCTAATAGGCCACTGTTGACCAGAAGCCTGAATGATAACATAAATGTTCAATTAACACATATCATGCATGTTGTATGTATTATATACTGTGTTCTTACAATAAAGCTAGAGAAGGGAAATTTTTTTCAAATTGTCGTACATCTCCAAAAAATTTTCCAATATAGTCATTGAAAAACATCCTCACATAAATGGACCCACACAGTTCAAACCCATGCTGTTCAAGGGCCCACTGCAGGCAGGACTGGCTCCATAATTTGCAGGGCTCGCCGCAATATGAAAACGGGACCCTCTGGGTCAAAATGTATTAAGAATTCAAAGATGGTGCAGGCCAAGCCTTAAACAGAGCCTGGGGTCCTTCTGAGAGCGGGGGGTGTGACGTCACAGGTCCCACGCCTGTGAGGCTGGCCGGGTGGCAAGGCAGGCGCGTGAAGGCATGCACGGAGGGAAGAGAGGGAAGGCCGAGTGCGGGGGAGGCCGGCGCAGAACACAGTGCTCCCTGCGCACAGCAACAGGAGCTCACGGGGAGTCGTCAGCAGGCAGGGGAAGGCGCAGGGAGGTGCGGCCCAAGCCACAGAGAGGAGGGCTAGGACATGAGGGTGAAGGTGCCCCTCTGCACCTTGGGGCACTGCCGTGGGCTGCAGGAGCCCCGTTGCTCAGGAGTGGGCCTGCAGGACACAGCGGGCTCCATGGAGGTGAGGGTGCGGCAGAGCGGCCCTGGCCGGGTATCTTCCCAAGTTCGCCCACTGACAAGATCAGAGGGCACATTCGTGCCACTATGAAAGTGATGTTTGAAAAAATCAAACTGCTTTTAATGGCTGCTTCTCATTTGGGTCCCATGGGCACCCAGAAATGCCTCCCTCCCTCCGCCTTTCCCCTTAACATTTGGCCTCACAAATGGCTGGCAGACTCCATCCTTACACTGTGGCTGCGACCTGGAGCTGGGAATGCCTTTGAGGAGTCTGGCGCAGCAACCGCTGAGACCTGCTTCTGGCGACTCACCCGCCGCCTGCCGAGGCTTCAGAGCCGTCAGGGGGCTCCGATCCCAGTTACTTTCCTTTGTTGGGACAATGGCAACCAGGAGGGGCAAATCATCCCGGCCCGTTTGTTTATAGATATTGGCTGGGCTGTTGGTCTCATTCTGAACAAAGGCACTAAGGGAAAGGGAGACTTATAGCTCCTACACACCCTGCCTCGCAAAGAGAACCTTGCCTTACATTTCTTAGCCTTATGTTTCCAGGGTTATCCTCCCGAGTGGTTTTACTCCCTCTTCCTTTCTGAGCAAAGTCCCAGAGCCCCCAAACTACAGAAAGTTCCTAAATATCCCCTGCCCCACACATGCCCAGCCCCCCCACCGTCAACATCCCCACCAGAGGGGGACATTTATGACAATCAATGAACCTACAGTGAAACGTCATTTTCGCCCAAAGTCCCTGGTTTATATTTGGGTTCACTCTTGGTGTGTGCATTCTGTGGGTTTGGACAAATGTTTGACATTGTGTATCTACCATTGTAGTATCACACAGAATAGTTCCCTGCCCTAAAAATTCTCTGTGCTCCACCTATTCATCCCTCAGTCCCCTCCACCCCTAGCAACCACTGATCTGTTTACTGTCTCCATGGCTGTGCCTTTTCCAGACTATCACATGGTTGGAATCTACAGCATACAGCCTTTTCAGAGAAAAGTTTAATTTTTACTACACTTTTTATTTTTTAGAAAAAAGTATGCTTAGTGTAGAAAAACCCAGCTACATAGAAGTATATGCAATTTCCAGGGTGTACTAGTCTCGATAGCTATGCTATGCTGCAGGAACAAATAAGCCCTGAAATTTCAGTTACTTATAACAAGTTCATGTCTCATTTACACAAAGTTGGATGCAGGACAATGGGAACTCCCCCACCTTAGCACATGGCTTCCAGAATCACTGCAGCAAGGGGAGAGAGAGCAGGAAACTCTCACCTGCTTTTAAATACCTCTGCCCAGAAGTGACACACAGACATGCACATACCAAAGGCCAGACTAGCCACTCAGCCCCAGCCTAACCACATGGAGGAAACAGAAGTGAGTGGGACTGTCTTGGCCACAAACTAAAAGTTATCTCCATGCCCTGATCCCACTTTGCAGAGGTAATTAACTCCTGTTAACAGCTGGGTCAGGATCCTTCTAGACCAGTGTCTAATATATGCATATTTATGCACACTACTCATAACCTCCTCTATAATATATTAACATCTAAAACATAAAACTTCTTTTACAAAAATGAGACCATGCTTTGTATGCACTCTTGTGATGTCCCCTTTCATTTAACAGTATATCTTGGACATCCTGCCCAGTAGGAATGAGCTAAAATGTGATTCAACAACAAAACAGTGACATTGAACTTTGTTCTCTTTGGTGCTCTCTGCTCCTGGGCCACAGAGACAGCTTCTTATCACTGGTACCACTATTGGGACGTTCTTGTTTACCGTCCATGTTGCTAAGACTTAGCCCACTCCCAACAATGCTATGAGGTTGAAACCATTACGGTCTCTCTCCAGAATTCAGACAATTCAGAGAAGTGAAATGTACTGTCCAAGGTCACACAGCTGTTAAGTGGCAGGAGGTGATCTACTGGACTCCAAAACTTGGGTTTTCCTCCTCTTTCTTGCCTGTGGTACATTTTCCAGTCTCAATGCCTAACCCGGGCTTGGTATATCATAGTTGCTAAGTAGTATTTTTTAATAAATGGTTCAGAGGTGCTCTAAGACAGAATGGATCCCCCAAAACTATATGGTAATGGCTGTAGAAGCTATGGTACTTAATGCCAACACCAATCACCAGACTATAAACTTGTATACATCTTCTGATGATACTACAAGTTCCTAAGGCTCTAAACCATGTGTTTCCTACCAAGCAACACAGTTCCTTGATTCCTGTGTAGATACACAGTAGGTTTACAGAATCCAGTTCTCTATTTCAGGCCCCCACTTCTCTCATCTAGATGATGCCAGCAGCCCCCAGCCAGTCCTCCCGCTCCCCTTGGCTCCCACGGGCTGTCCTCATGCAGCAGCCAGACAGCCCCTCTGGAGGGAGAGGAGGGCATGTCCCTGTCCTGCTGGGAGCCCCCCGCTCCACCACACGGATGCTGCCTCGTGGTCAGCCTGTACTGACCTGCTGTGTGCACCTCCCCTGGCTCTGCCCCCATCCCCTCTGCCAACAGATGTCCTTCCGTCCCCCAATATCAGCCCCAGTGTCCCTCTCCAGAGGCCTTGTCTGGCCCTTACCTTGAAGAGCACGCCTCTGCCTTCTGTGGCCCAGGTGACATCTGGGGCCAGACCACTCTGTGCTGGGGCTGTCCTGGGCACTGTAGCAGCACCCGGGGCCTCCCCACCAGAGGACAGGGGCACCCCCCCCCTCAATTGTGACAACCCAAAGTGTCTCCAGACATTGCCAATGTACCCCTGGGGGGCAAAACCTCCCCCACTGAGAACTCCTGCTCCAAGTGATTAGAGGTACACAGTGAGAAATCAGAAAAGGCCAAAAGGAGGAGTCCATTCCAAGAAGTCAGTACAGCCTCGACAGATGCATTTCTTTGTGCCCTTCTAGAAACAAGCTGGACCACCAACCATGGCAGTTCTAGAAGGGACCTAGGATTGGTCTTCTGTTGAACAGAATTAAACCTTCTAAGCAAAGGTCTTCTGTGAAACAGATTTCTGGGATGTATTGGGGAAAAGCTCAGGTTTTTCTCTCTCCTTCCTAACTAGCCACAGATGGGGAATGGAGAAGGGAAGTGATGGTCATTTTTCATTGCAGTGTCTGAGAATTCCTTCCTGGATTTTTACTCAGAAACCAGGTAGAGGCTACTGACAGGAACAGCTGGGCTGAGAGGCAGGAAGCCACCGGCTAGATGGAAACTCTTTCCAGGTCTACTCCAGGATCAGCCGAGCTGATGTGAAGCTGCCTCTGTATAAATGACCACATGATACTGTGAGTAAGAACACAAGTTCAGAAAGAGCTTACAAATGAGAAATTCATGCTTAAATGGTGAGAGCTGAGCCAAAAGCAATGAAATGCATTCATCTGGGACACCCTGCCCCTGGGGTTTCTAGCTTTGTCAGGACAATCCAAGCCTGTACTTCAGACCCTGTCATTCTTCCACAGCTATGACCCCCAGCCAGGACGAGCCATTAACCCACCCGGAAGCTCCTGTGTTGCTCTGGGCTGGGGGCTGGCTGCTCTAAGGACATTCAGCCCCTAAAAGGGAAATGTGGTAACTGTTTTTACTTCTTGTTATGATTTTCAGATTCATTCACTCATTCTTGAAATGCTGATTGGGCCCTTCCCACATTCCTGGTGGCCTATGATATAGTAGTTGAGAGTACTACAGGCTCTTAACCAGCTTTGTCACTTACTGTGTGACCTTGGGAAAGTCACTTAACTTCTCTGAGCCTAAGTGCACTTATACATAAAACAGGGATAAAAGTACTGAGCACTGGGGCAGTGATGGTTAAATGAAATAATGTGTGCAAAGTGGTTAGCTGAGTAGCAGCAAATGGGAAAAAGCTATTGGCATTTTATTATAATAATAATAATTATTATTATTATTATTTTCTACATTCAGAAAAAATTTAATAGCTCTGTAATCTTTGGACACACAGTGCAGAGGGACACTGGTAGACAATGAGACTGGTTGGTAGGTAGAACAGTATCATTTCTGACTATGAGAATATATAGAACCATACAATTTTAGAGCAGAAAGGAATTCACGATAATTTGGTTCAACACACTCACTTTACAAGTAAGAAATAAGAAAGTAAAGTTGAAGTATGGGGCGGATATGGGGTGAAGTGACTTATCCAAGGTGACAGAGAAAGTTAAGGACGGGCCTGGACCAGAACTCAGGCTTCCTGACACCCAGAGGCTGCTTTTCCATTGCTTTATCTACCACTGATGAGTGGATGGAAGGCAAGTACCTCTTCCCTCAGTGTAAACCAAATCCGTGGTCACAGACAGATGTTTCAAAAACATTGCTGGTGGAAAATTCAAGTTGATGTATACTATTTTTAAGGAATGTTTCCATAGAGATGCACAAATGATTGGGAACAATAACCCCTTATATAAAAACAGAAGAGGACCACGTATCTAAACGGTATGTGTAGAAAGGGTGGGGGCGGTGTGCCTGTTTGCCTGGAGCGGGGAACAGAGAGGTCAGGCTGAGATCTAGGAGGTCTGGGTTGAAAGGCCAGCATTTCAGAAGGGGGGCCTGAAATTTTCTAATAGTCCTGGACGTTGATGACACCCAGCCTGGGTGCCTTCTTTGAAGAGACATGTGCTGGGCCCTTCTGTAAGCCGGGTCCTGGCTAAGGTGCTGGCCACACAATGTCAGCCCCTCTACTAAAAAGCATTATGGCCCGTATGAGTTTCCTCTTGCTGCTATACCAAATGACCACAAACCTAGTGGCTAAAAACAACAGAAATGTATTTCCCTGCAGCTCTGGAGAGTGGAAGCTTAAAATCAAGGTGTTGGCAGGACTGGGTCCTGCTGGAGGCTTCGGAGGGAGTATCAGTTTCCTTGCCTTTTTGGCTTCTAGAGGCCGCCTGCATTCTCTGGCCTGTGGTCCATTCTTCACATCACTGCAACCTCTTGTTTCCACTGTCACATCTCCTACTATGACAGCACAGAGGCACAAATATACTAGCCGAGTGGCCACTGGAAAGGCCCTTAACATTTCTGAGTGCAGAGTCCTCATCAGAAAGACGGGTGACAGGGACGTGTGAAACACGGTGTGTGTGAGCGCTGAGCGCTGAGCGCTGTGCCTGGCACTCACAGGGAGGACTCAAGAAAGGCCACGATTTTTATGATAGCACCGCTTATTATTACCACCATCATCCTCATCCAATACTCAGGTCCACAACAGGGCTCGGGGACACAGACGGAGAGATGTGACACCTGCCTGGAATGTCAGGAAAGACTTCAGAAGAGGTGACTCGAGCCAGCCCTGGTCAGATGACGGGGAAGGAGCCTGACCAGCGGGGAGGGAAGCACAGGCATTCGGGACAGAGGAACCGCAAGTCGGAAAGCATGGGGGGCATTTGTAGAACCAGGAGAGGTCAGGGCCAGGAGGCAGGGCGGGTGCCAAAGGGCTCGAGAGCTAGGGCTTTGGAATCTGACAGGTCCAAGTTCAAGTCCATCTCCACTTACGAGATCAGATCTGTGGCAGGGGCACTTCCGTTATCCTCTCGCTCCTCCTGTGTACAAAGCGGGTGGTAGCAGCACCTGCCCCATAGGATTGTAACAATTAGAGGCCCTTACGATTTGGGAGAGGCAGAAGAGGCCCCTGGGAAAGGGCTTTGCAGGCCTGGCTGAGGAGTTCAGGTTCTGAAGGGCCACTTCCTCTCTTCCCGCCAGCCCTCGACTCCATGAGCTCTCTCCTTCATCTGCAGCCATCAGGAAGTCTGAGCGGGGCCTTCCTAACCTTGTGCTGCTGCCACCGTCCTCCTGAACTTAAAGATAACCGATTTTTCACAGGTGGGAAAGGTGCTACGAGACCTCTGCTCATCTGTAAAACCTACAATGATAGCTCCGACCTCGTACGGCTGCTCTGAGCATTTACAGAAGGCACAGAAGGTGTTTGCTATTATATTATGGGAGGCTAACAGCTGAGGTTCTGGAGTCAGAGGGACTGAGCCCAAATTCTGGCTGTGTCAGTCACTAGCTCTGTGACTGTGGGCAAATGACTTACCCTCACTCAGTCACAATACCTTTTCTGCAAGAGGAGGATAATAATGCTGACCACAGAAGTCCTCTGGAGGGTCCTGAGAGAATGTCTAGGATATATGCATTAGTTATTACTACTGTTGTTATGCTCTTTCATTTGTATGTGAGGAGCATGAGGCTCAGAGAGGGAAAGTACCTTGCCCAAGGTCACAAAGAAAGTTGGCAGCGATCTATCACACGGGGAGCTTCCTGTAGGATCAGAGGTCTAGGCGAATTCCTGGCATGAGTTCCAGAGTCCAGAACCTGAGGCTGTGCAGAGCACCCCCCACCCCCTCACAGACTCTTTCCCTGTGGGAAGGGTGAGGTGGCGCCCCCACTGGAGCCTACAAACCTGTCTTGGTGGCCACTTCATCCCAGGATTCTGGGGCTCTGCCTGCTGAGGAGTCAGATGGCACCAGCAGACGGTCTCTCCATGCCACTGGAGCCTGTATCACTCCCATCATTTATTTGGGACAGGACACAAGATGGGATATCAAAGGAATCAGCTGCTGGTCAGAGGGAAAAGCTAAGGGGCCAAAAGTCCCCCTGGGGCTTCCAAGGGCAGAGCAAACACCCAGGGCAAGTTGGACTTTGGCTGCAACATTTCAACCCAACTTTATTCATTGAAACTTAATCAATCCAAAGATACAAGAGGCAAACTACTTCTTTTTTTTTTACTTAAAAAAAGTTAGTTATATGTACATTTTTGTTAAAAATAAAACTAGATGTATGTATAGAATTAGACTTAAGACTGGAGGGCTTCAGGCCAGGGTCGAGGCCAGTGAAAGGAAATCATGAGGACCCCTAGCTCCCCACATTCAAATGAGCCAAAGGATGACCTTAACTACATCTGTCTACTCAGGGTTTTATTTTCCATGGTGCTCTGCTGAATAACTGAGCTTTTCAGACCTCTCTGGAATACGTGCTGGTGTGAATAAAGACTTCCTTTACTCACAGCACAATATAAACACCCCTAAAGCCCAGTCAATGGGCCCACAAGGTTCCAATAGGCACTACTGCCATTGAGAGATGATTGGCACCAACCTGCTCTAACAGCAGAATGCTTGAGGAGGGGGTTTGAGGAGATGGGTCTTAGGGGCCATAGATGTCAGTGTTAGCTGGCTTCCACTCTGGGTGTGAGCGAGTAGGTCATGGATGGGTTGATATGGACATCTTCCTTGGCAGGATGGGCACAGTAGGAAGAACAAGGGACCTGAGGGTCAGGAGACCTGGCGTCAAATTCTAGCTGCATACCCAAATTTCCCTAGCTGTAAGATGAGCATCTCGAGGAGCACAAGTTTTCGTTTGTTTTATTGGGGGGTGTTATTTATTTATTTATTTATTATTTTGGTATCATTAATGTACAGTTACATGAGCAGCATTATGGTTACTAGACTCCCCACATCATCAGGTCCCCCCCACATACCCCATTACAGTCACTGTCCATCAGCGTAGTAAGATGCCATAGAATCACTACTTGTCTTCTCTGTGCTATACTGCCTTCTGTTTTGTTTTTGATAGACTTTTTAGAGCAGTTTTAGTTTCACTGCAAAATTGAGCAGAAATTCCAGAGTTCCCATATGCCCTCTGCCCCTACACAGGCGGTGTAGTCTCCTGAATTACCAACACCCCCACCAGAGGGGGACATGTGTTACATGATGAACCTACAGTGACACGTCATTATCACCCAAAGTTGACATTTGGGCTCACTGTTGATGGTGTACATTCTATGTATCTGGACGAATCTATATAAATATACAGTACATTACTGTATCATGCAGAATAGTCCCCCTGCCCCAAAAGTCCTCTGTGCTCTGCCTATTTATCCCTCCTCCCACCAAACCCCTGGCCACCACTGATCTCCCTACTGTCTCCATAGTTTTGTCTTTTCCAGAATGTCATTTATTTGGAGTCCTACAGCAGGTGGCCTTTTCAGATTGGCCCCTTTCACTTAGTGATATGTGTTTAAGTTTCTTCCATGGCTTGATAGCTCATTTCCGTTCAGCACTGAATAATATTCCATTGTCTGGAATGTGCCACAGTTTATTTATCCATTCCCCTACTGAAGGACATTCTGGTTACTTCCAAGTTTGAGCAATTATGAATAAAGCTGTTATAAACATCTGCATGCAGGTTTTCGTGTGGATGTAAGTTTTTAACTCTCCAAGTTTTAAAACCAAACCAGCCTGTGTCTCAGATGTACACCATCCTTTTAATATTTGCAGTCTATGTTAAGCGTGAAAGAATCTATTCTGGTTGAGCACGTCATATTGGTCACTAGAGTCTGAAAGTGTGTTCCTGAGAATACCAGGGAAGTGGCTGGCATGGAGACCAGAAGGATGGACTGTCTTTATACCTATGGGAAATAGCAACCGTTTGTTCATCTGGGTTTTCACAGTAGGATCCAAACGTTATCAGGGAACCCCCACCTCAAATCAATTACTATTGTTAGGATGAATAACAATAGAGTTGCCCTCCACTTCAGCCTGTCTAGGATTAAAAGGGCTTTTCGAATGCTCATCCATCTTTCCAGTAACCCTGGAAGCATTCCATTAGGCACAATCTGTATTATTTTTACCAGGACAAAATACGTAGTGCTGTTTTCTTGATGGAAAAAATAATTGAGCTATGATCTGGAAAGAATAAAGGAGAGAAAATGCTTGGGGTGTTCTGGGCTCATACTGAGTAACTCCCAGACCTACGTGTTGCACCCCGACCTCTGCCGTGGTAGGAAGTATTGCTTTTGAGGGATCAGGGCTCGGAAACATCTTCTGCTGGCCTGAGTGTCATGGGGCCCCAGGCAGCTATTAGGTTCACTGAGTCTGAGTCTCCTGAAATAATATTATTTATTATTCTTGGCTATGTGGCTTACTTACTGGGTGACTTTAGGGAATCATGTAACATCTCCACTTTCCTTGCTTGTAAATGGGTTCACTGTATTTCCCGCCTCATGGAGGTGTTAGGCCACTGAAACAATTAATGGTAGAATTGAAAGGCCCTTTAATCATTTGGCAGGCTGCCTCAGAAACCCTGACTGCATGGAGTGCAAGAGCTAAATGCTTTATGTGGATGATAATGGTCCTGGCGAACAGTCACCTACTGGTGACTGACTTCAATCAGCAACTAACACCCAGGCTTGGCAGGCCTGGGCAGTGCACATCTGGAGTAAATGCATGAGCTTCTGAGTCAGAAAGACCTCGGTTCAAATCCCAGCTCTGCCACTTGCTGGCTGTGTGACTTTGGGAAAGACAACTAACTTCTCTGAACCTCCATTTTTTGTTCCATGAACTGGGAAAACCCAGTCTCTTAGGGTTGTTGTAAGGATTAAATGAAGCATCTCAGATTTAGTAGGTGCTTGATAAAGGACAGTTATAATGAGGCCATGTCATTTTCCATCAAGTTTCATGATTTTAATGCAGTGTTTCCAACATGCCCAGTACTTGGACCCCCTGTGGGAAACAAGGAGATGATTTTAGGTGGTACACAGAAATTCTTAAATATGTGGAATTAGAAATAAATAGAGAGGGTGCATCAAATGGGTGACCTTATGACTATTAATGATTAGAAAGGGGCTAAGTTTTTAGGAAGCAAGTCAATTTAAAAATTATAGTAAATACTTGTATAGTTGTACTTAGATAGGTTTAAATAACTTTAAGGTGTGTATGAAAGACTGAAGCCACAAATGGCTTGACAGCACAGGAACAAAAGCTCTGGGCTAGTAGCAGGTTCTGACCTTAACGTTTATGCTCCTGAGTCATATGACTGTGGGCAGGCTCCCAACTGAGCCTCAGTTTCCTTGTGCATAAAATGGGATAATAAGACATAGAAAGGTAAAAATAACATTGTAAAAATGAAAGCTTCTGGAAAACTGCAAAAGTACTGTCCAACACAAGAGGTTTGTTATCCTGAATGTGTGGTTTGACAGAAAAATAATCTGTGCTCAGCTGCTGGCTGGGAAGACTATAATATTGAAGTTCAAAATCAAGGATGGTTTCCATCCTGGCCCTGCCATTTACCCTCCTGTAGCCTTGAGCAAGTTATTTAAGGTGTCTGGGCTTCAGTTGCTTCATCTGTAAAGAGGGGTTAATAAGAACAGCACCATCTGCTGCTCAACTCAGAGGACCAAAACCCCCCCCAAAACAGGCAAAAGATCTGACAGGACACTAAACCAAAGACACTATACAAACGGCTCTTCAACATATAAATGTTTGCTATCTCATTCATAAGAGACCCCCTAATTCAAAGCATAATGGATATGCTTTTTTTATCATCAAATTTGTCAGGAGGGGTTTGATAAAGCTGTGTTGGTAGGTATGGGAACTGGGCATGCCTTTACATTGATGGTGAGGAGGTACATTGTCATAAACTCTGTAGGGAGCGATTTACAACGTATCAAGAGTATAAAAGTACACACCCTTTGAGGAAGGCTGAATAATGGGGTCCATGTCCTCAACCCTGGAATGTGTGACTGTTACCTTACATGGCAAAAAGGACTTTGCAGATGCAATTAAGAATCTTGAGATTAGGAAACTATTCTAGGTTATCTGGGTGGGTCTGATGTAATCACAGGCATCCTTATAAGAGGGAGGCAGGAGAATCAAAGGCAACATGCTGACGGAGAGAGGTTAGGGCAGTGTTCTTTGGAGATGAAGAAAGCGGTCACCAGCCAAGGAATTGTGGCCGCCAGAAGCTGAAAAAGACAAGGGAATGGATACTTCTAGAGGCTGCAGAAGGAAACTGACCTGCCAACACCTTGGTTTTAGACCAGTGAAACTGATACTGGACTTCTCACCTTCAGATCTGGGAGAGAATAAATTTGTGTTGTCTTAAGCCACTTAGTGTGTGGCTAAGAAGCCACAGGAGACAAATACACCCTTCCGGTCAACAATTCCTCTTCTAGGACTGCATCCTACAGATACATTTAATAGGTATAAAGCGATTACATTTGAGGTTATTCGTTGATATCAGATCTGTTGTCCTGCCGATGAGCAGGCTCAGGCTGTGACTTCATGCTGTCTACAGCGCTTGAGTCAAACCAAAGTGCCCCTTACCCTCCTGCTACACTGAAATTCATGAGGTGACATCTGTCCAATGCCCCTTCCCTCTGCCAACCTTCCATCCAGCACTTAAATTACAGGAATATTGCCACCGCTGCTGATTTCCAGCTGACACCCCCAGGGTCAAGCACTAAGGAACTCCCCAATTACCTAATCCCCATGAGCCCAAGGGTGAGCCCAAATGGAGCGCTTCTCTATCAACAAGCACAATACACACAGTTTTTTGTCTTCGGTGCAGAGCAAGTCTTTCCTGACATGTGAGAAATACCCCTATGTGATGTATTAAAGCCCTTCAAAGAGCAAAAAAGAGGAAGCAAAAATAAATGTATTTCCGTGACTTCAGGTACAAATCCCTGTGTGGGGCTTCATGCAATCTTCAGAGCTGGGCTACAGCTATTTTAAAACTAATGTTGTACATGAGACAAACCTACTCGATTGAAAAATCTTCTGTTACAGGATAGAGAGGGGCAAGAAATCAGTGCTGGGGCCCTCGGAGTGCTTGATTGTGGTTATAAACATAACTGGCTGCATCAGCAAAGCTGCTCAGAGTGGACCATAAACCTTTGCCGGGGGGACTTGGGAGGCAGGGCTGACAAGGCAAGTTCAAAACCTAAGCCCTTTTTACTCCATCTTCCTGGGCTGCTAAAAATACCCAGTGATCCACCCAAAGCAGGGCAAGCAAGGGAAACCTTTCTCCTTTCTACCTCCATGTCCCAGCAAGAAAAGAAGCCAGATAAGGAGATGAGGTAGTGGAGCCCGAGATGAATCCAATGAATGCAAGAGGCAAAGGTTCTTGCCAGAGGGATGCTGAGTGCCAGGGATGCAGAGGGTCTCCCTACACTGAAGGAGTCTATTAGATGGAGGCGAGGGCATGGCATGGACTTCAGAGCCAAGAGACACCTGGGTTTGGATCACAGCTCACTACTTATACTCATTCATGTGGCCCTGCACCCAAACCATGTGGCTTTATAAGCCTCAGTTTTCCCATCTGCAAAAATGTAGCTAATAATACTAATGTGTAGACTACAAGCTTTAAAGAAAACATATGGCAAGTGCCAGCACAGAGTGGGTCCTTTACAAATGGTAGCTCTGTTATCACTGCTGTGATGTTCTAGCAGAGAAAGATCCTTAAACACAATAGGAAATCAAACAAGGAGGAAATTTACATATATTCCCAGATAAATGCTAGATTTCTTCAAGCCTGCCCAGATTTGCCAGGGGTTTCTCCCTCCTTTGCAACACCACTTCAATATTCATCCATATGGTGTTTGTACAATTACAGAGTGAACATACCATTCTGTCTCTGACACGCAGGTAGCTCAAGAATGGCAGGTGTGTAATGAATAACCAGAGGGCTTGGGTAGATAGCAAGGAATGCCCTGGATAGAGAAAGCAGGTAGGTGTTGCAGACATGGTGTATGTATCAGTCAGAGTTCAATCCGAAAGTCTGGGCCACTATACAGAGCTGCACACACACACACACACTCATACATGGAAATTTGACTGTATACAATTGTGGGAGCTGGTTAGCAGTCACTGTCAAGCAAAGCTGTATCTTTGCTTCTGATGCTGGAGCTTGAACAGGTGTTTGGAAAGGTAGGAAGGATGTTATTCTGGTATGAACTGGTACACTGCAATTAAATTCTGACACTAATCACCTGGAATTGGTGTCAAACCCCATAGGCTTAAGGAAGTAGTCCCCAACAAGACTGCCCCCACTTTGGAACCCAGCCACAAGTAGGGTTTCCAGGCCACCTGTGTGTCTCACTAACTGGCTACAAAACCAAGGAGGGTCTCACAACCACTTAGTTTCAATAATTCGCTAGAATAACTCATAAAACTCAGGAAAGTGCTATACTTATGATGACATTTTTATTGTAAAGGACACAGATCAAGACAAGCCAAAGGAAAAGACACATAGGGTGAGATCCAGTGGGGGGGGGGGGTCCCAAACATGGAGCTCCCATGTCCTCTCTCCGTGGAATCGGCACCAACGTGTTCCACCATCATTGTGAATCCTGGCACATCAATATGTTCACCAACAATGAAGCTCTGTTGAGCTTCAGTATGCAGAGTTTTTATTGGGCTTTCATTACACAGGCATGAGTGACTGAACCATTGGCCATGTGACTAAACTCAGTCCCAGTCCCCAACCCCTCCCCAGAGGTCAGGCTGGCTCAAAGTTCCAACGTTCTCATCACATAATTGGTCTTTCTGGTTGACCAGCCCCATCCTGGTCAGATGGGGTCAGACGACCCCATCTGGCATCATCTCATCTCTTAGCATAAACTCAAATGGATCCAAGTGGCTCATGAATTAACAAAGATGCTTCTATGACATGGGAAATTCCAAGGATTTAGACCTCATTTCCAGGAACCAGAAATAAAGAGCAAATTCTCTATTACACAATGAATGTAAAGTGGGGCAGGTCAAGAACATGCTGGAACACCGTGAGCATGGACCAGAACCCATGAGCGTGCTTGCTGCCTCTGGTATTCCTGGTGTGGGTGACCTGAGGAGGCCGACTCTTCGTTACTGATATGAACCACACACAGGAGTTGATGTTGCCGAAGGAAGATACGGAAGAAGGTGGGGCAGGTGCAGCCTGGTCCCTGCCTCAAGCCAATGAGGTGAGCCAGCAGATGAGCAACACAGAGCCGCAGAATGGCTGCTGCATCACTTCCGTCCTCTTAATCTCCCACAGGGAAATCTCACAGCTGCCCTCACCAGACACACGCAAGGGAGGGGGCTGTGGGAGCTTGGCCAAGGTAACACGATAGAGCCGGCATATATGGAACAGTGAGAAGGCCGACCCTAATGGTAGTGGTGGAAGGGAGGGGGCACCCATCTCCATGGAGTGAATGAAGGGGTGTAAGAAAGATGTTTCTAGAACACCCATGGAGTCCCACTAGTCTGGGATACCACTGACTGTTCCTGTGGGCTGTTGAAGGAATGCAAACACCCTGGGAGGAGAAGTCAAAAAGATATAAAAACACAGAAACCAGGGGGTTTCTGAATCTTTCTCTGCATATAACTTGGTTTCTCATCCTTGTCTGACCCAAACCTCCAGTGCAGCAAGGCAGGCTTTGACGGTCGTGGTCTGTAGAATCAAGTGATACTTTGGACTGTTTCTGTGTGAGCCAAAGGCAGACCTGAAGCCATTGAGTTGACAGCTTTGTATCAAGCTCCCTGAATCCACCCACCATCCCCATGAAGGTATTGAACCAAGGACTCAATGTGGACCGCAGGTCTGTGTACCCCGGGAGTCTTGCTTCCTGCAGTTACCCAGCAATGACAGGGCCCTTCCTGCTGTCTCCTTCAGCCAGCCTCTCAACCGCTCCACAGCCTGTTAGCACGTCTGTCAAACAGGAGCAGTAACTTGAAATAGCCCATTTTACCACCCGGAAGCCCGATTAGAGACAAGGCTGGAGGGGCCATGCTGGTGGGGACCAAAATGGTGACTCAGACTTATTGGTCCCCTTCAGGGACTCATCCCCTGCATCTGGGGACAATTAAGATACCTAGGGAAAGTCAATGCGGAAGAATTTCTGGATAACTGATAAGCTACTAAGGAGCATGTAGATGGATCGTACATATACTGTTCCCCAGGAACTGTATAATTTCAAAATTCCATCCTATCTCTATTTTGCTTAGAAAAAATATGCTCAGAATATCTGTAGACTCGAAGCCAACAACTCAGCAGTCACCCTTGATTGTCCTTTCCTTTCCCCCAGCATCTGAACCATGAACAAGTGTTTCTACCTCCAAATCACCCTCAGGTCCACTTGCTGCTGGTCCCTGTTTCCACAGCACTGCACTGGCCCAACCCATCAGCCCTTGCCTGCATGATTAGAACGGCTTCTCAACTGGTACCACACATGGATGCATGTGGACCTGCTATCGTATTCTTGGCTGCCTTCTTGAATAAAGGATTCCCATCATATGATTCCCACCTCCTTGATGTTTTAGAAGGCAGAATGCAAACTCCCAGGCCCCTTGTGGCCATATGACCCAGAACCCACCACTGGCCACCCCTGGCGCAGTGAGTCTTGCAGCCTGCTTCCACTGGTGTAGAAGAGTATAATGGGACTCCCAAATGCCGGTGGCCACAGCAGCACAGTGGCCCAAAGGCTGCTGGGCTAGGAGGTGATGGTGCTGGGAGAGGAGCGGCTGGGGAAGGTGGTGCTCCTGGCGTTTGGTGTTCATGGCAGGGATTTAAGCACCGGGTCCCTTTGCACGCATCATTTTGGGGGCTGCTCTTGGAAGTTTAAGCTCAAGTCTGGTTCCCTCCAGCCCTCCCAGTAATTTAGCGAATGACTTCAGATCCTTTAACAAATAAATCTCTTTTTAGCTGAAACTAGCCAGGATGGATTCTGTTGTTTACCCTATGAACTGAGTAACATACCCTTCTTCAATCTGTTCTCCAGTCACAGTCAAAACGTCTCTTAAAAACTGAAATTGAATCACCCACCTGCCCCCTTTACGAGGCCCTAGATGACAGGGAGCCTGCTCAGCTTTCCAGCCTCATGGGACCTGGCGCTGCCTCCTGCTCTCTCTGCTCCAGGCACGCTGACTCAAACACAAGTTCTTTCCCAGCTCCAGACTCTGTACCAGCCATTCCCTCCGTTGGGCAAGTTGTCCCTCCATGCCTGACCCCTGGATCACAGCTTCAATGTTGCCTCTTCAAGAAGGCTTGTCTGGACCACCCCTTCGCCCCCTCAGTATGCGGCATCTTGCCACACTGTTCATTTCCCTCAGAGCACGTATCTGCAATTACTGCACTTGAGTATTTGTGTATTGCTTGCGGACCATCTCCTTCACCCCATGTAGACTCTAGGAGGGCAGAGACCATGCTTCCTCACTAATGCAGGGTCCTCAGGCCCAGCACAGTGCCTGCTCCATTGTAACTCCACAGACCTTAGCCGAATGAATGAATTACAATGATGGTGAGCATTTACTGGGCATGTACGTGCTAGAACTGTTTTAAGTGCTGTACCTGCAATATTAACTCACTGACCCCTTGCAACGGCCCTACAAGCTACGTACTGTTACTCTCCCTAGTTTACAGGTGAGAAAACAGCACAGAAAGGTTAAAAATTTGCCCAAGGCCATATAACTAGTAAATGAGAGAGTGGAGTATGTACTTAGTCTGGGTTGAGAATCCATGGTTTTGGGTAGAGCTGCCTCAAGAAGGGAGGGAGGGAGGGAGGAAATGCCTGAACAAATGAGTGCAAAGTATTAGCTAAGTACAGGATTTCCAAAGCAGGGAGTTCTCTAGAGGTTCCTTTGAGTCCTAGGACGCTATTATTTAATTGGGTAGCAGCTGACTGGGGCTGTCGTATATAATGAGAACTTGCACTCATGGAGCCCACTTGGGTATTTTACCCATCTCCCTGGCGGATACTAGTAAATATTATTATATCCACATCTCACGAGGGAATTGGGGTTCTAAACTCAGAGTCAAGGTCTTTTACTGTGTGTTGAATCACAGAACCTCCTGTGAAACTCAGAGATCCCCATGGGGAGAGAAATTTGAGGTTATCAATCTGAACCTGCAGGAGGAACTGGGCTGGTCAGTACGTCTAGAGCTCAGCCTAGGAGGGCTCTCCACGACATCTCACGTCACATCCTGAGCTTAAGTTCATGTTTCAGCTGATGATTCTCTCAGCCACCCCAGGGCCCAAACACCCGGTAGGCTGCATTCTGAGCAAGTCAAAGGGCATCGTTCATTAGCCATGGTAGGTGACACTCAGACATCATTAGATGACGCTATGCATGGCAGACTCTCCGTGTCTGTGTCTCTTCCAAGTGTCCGGAATAATCATGATGGAGATGTGGGGGGTCCACAGCATGGTCTCCCCAGGCCACTGAAGAGAGAATGAATGAAACAGGACACTGGCCAGAAGATTTGTGACTTCACTGTTTTCAACGAATATTAATAAAGGGCTCTGCACAAAAATACTGACAGTGTTTTCCACAAGGGCTGAGATTTGGTGATCCCTGCTTTGCTTTTCATATTTACAGTTTCTGTACATTAAAAATTTCCCTTGATACTCTCTGTGTCTTCTGAGTTTGTTGGTACTCTGTTGGGTGAGCATGTTGCTTTTCTAGACAGAGAAAATCATAACAAACCTATTATGAACAAGCAAGCAAGGGAAAAGGGTTTTTGGTAACTAATGTTGGACACCCCTCAGTGGGGGGGCTTTCCTATAGGGGGCTGTCCAGAGCCTCTGAGGCTGAAAGGCGGGATGGAGGGGTGCAGGGCACTGCTGAGTAGAGTGGAGGAGGGGCTGAAGCAAACACCTGGAGATCAAAGGACCCAGGGATTGAAAAGAATCAATCTAGAGGGTTTAGGGCCCAGACAGTGCATGAGACTCTCCTCTTTTTAATGAAAATCCAGTGTCCTGGGAAACCCTCAGTCTCAGGTACACAGGGACATTGGTCTTTCTACAAGGGAGTGGGGGCAGTGAGATAAGGAGGCAGCAAATGCAGAAGGCAGCTGTTGCCACCCTGTGACTTTGATCTGTCACCTTGGTGAACATTCAGTCCTTTAATAAAATGGCTCCTCCAAGAACCGGAGGCCTGGCCTTTCTCATTCCCCGAGAGGCCCCTTTCACTTCCTGAGAGATGACTTTATTCTCCGTTTGTTTTCACAGTGGTCTCTTTAAAGTCTCAGCTGTTCCAGGGAGAGTAAATAGGTTTTAAAATTAATTATCAATTAAAGGGAGGTTAATTGGCACCAGGCTAGTCATCTATTTTGTCTGTAACTGAGGCAGCCCCCCACCCCCCCAGCCCCTCTCCAGCACCCAAAGACCTATGCCAGGGCCAATAAACCCCAGCAGTGGAAGCTGTTCATGTGTGACCCGTGCGCTAATGAAAATAATTCTCGTTATTTACTCAGTACCTTTCCCCTGTTGGAAGGTGAATTCTGTGGTTGTTTTTGATTTTCCAGTTCATCAGTATGTAAGCCAGCCTTTTAGGTGGGCTTGCCAAATTAAAAAAAAAAGTGGCTTGCAAATATTTTTATTGGCATAAAGATTTTTCACCAGTCCCCACCGCACTTAGGGAAATTACTCTGCTAGAGTAAATGAGGGCAGCAAGGCGCTAAAGGAACAGTGCATTTGTCACTGGGCATGGTTTTCCCCCTGTAATTAACATCTTGCACATCTTTTCCTGTCCTGATTTCATGGATGCCCAGTCTGAGTGTTTCTAAGCTCCTGAAATGTGATCCTGTGATCCTTTCTTCTATTGGAAGGACCCCTTCGGAAGGGGAGAAGGCTGTGGTTTGTGTTAATAATGATCCTTTGCTGAATTCCATGGTGTCATCTGACCTCATCATTAATGAATATTTATAGAGAGCCAATAGGGAGCATTTGCAAATTGAGTTCAGACCATGCAGGTGAGCACTTGAAACCAAGACAATTACGTCATCTGCTGTTATGATGTGCACGCAAATTAAAATCTACCAAATTACAAACAGGCCCCCAAGAGGATGGAGGCCAGCTCTCCTATGCATTCTGTCACCAACCCAGAATGCCTTGAAATGCAGAAACCAGGGCTTGCAAAAGCCATGTGTCATTTGGGTGTTCTGGGAATATCAACTGATGATCTGACACACAGCCCATCTCTCAGCAGTCAGTGTAGAATGGCAGTTGTTACTGTTAGCATAAATGCATGTGGGAGCTGCCCTATAAACCCAGCTGCACTTTCTCCCCACTGGTACCTCCCATCCCCCTTTGTTGTAAGGGGAGGACTTACACACTGGTGCTGGTGGAGGACGTGGGGGCTGTGCCAGGCCACATTCAGCTCCTCCAAGCACCTCAGGCTGGTGCTCTGGCCACCACATCAGGCACAGGAGGCTGGTGTTAGCCCTGACCACGCGAGGAAGGCACTGAGGCAGTGACTTGGAGGGGGCTCAGGCTCAGCGGACAGAGGGAAAGTCACGTCCTTCTCCTGGCTCACGGGCTGCACTTCCAACTGTGGCCCCAATGGGTGCACTGGCCAGTGCCCCTCTCCGTCCTTGGCCCTCTGTGCCCCAGCTGGCATGCCTTTCCTTCCTCTCTTCTTCCTGCAGCTCTTAAACTGCAGTTTCTCAATGGCAGCACTACTGGCATTTAGGGCCAGGTAATTCCATGGCACCCCCCAACCACTGTAACAACCAAACAGGTCTCCAGAGTTGCCACATGGCCCCGGGAGGCAAAAGCCCACCCGCAGAATGAGCAGCGACCCTGAAAGCTGTTAGTTCTGCATACTGGGGCACTCAAGCCTAAACCCTGCTCCTCCAGGCTTTGATTCTCCTTGAATCCCAGAGGTTACAGATTTGGCTGTCGTCTCTGGACCCCACATCACCCTCCAAAGGCCCCCCAGGATGGACCACCTGGTTCTCCAGTTTCACCTTCTCCTCAGATGACACCAGTTTACAACTTTCCCTGTAAACATGATGCCCATATACTTTCTTGTCCAAAGCAAGATCCTTCTAAGAGTGAAAGGGCATGGCATTAATAATTACTCTGGAATGACAGGTATAAACCAAGACTGTCCTAGGCAAACAGGGACACATGGTCACCATAACATAAGCCTCTTCTTCCTACAAGGGAAGGACACACTTGTTTCCATCTAAAGTCTGACAAAGGGACTTCCCAACATCACATTCAACTTGCAAGTCTCAGGCTGTGCACACCTGGGTTGGGTTCACTGGATTATTCTTCTGAGGAATAACTCACCCAGGGAGGTGAAGGAGATAGACAAGGACTAGAATTTTAATAAGGGAATGAGACTAACCCATGTTTATAGCAGCATTATTCACAATCACCCAGAGGTGGAAGCAGCCCAAGTGTCTATAGGTGGATGAATGGATAAACAGTAAGCAGTACAATCCATACAACAGAATATTATTTAGCCATTAAAAAGGAAGGAAATGCTGACACATGCTACAGCATCGGTGAATCTTGAAGACATTATGTTAAGTGAAATAAGCTGGTCACAAAAGGGCAAATACTGACTGTATGATTCCCTTTATGTGAGGTGCCTAGACCAGTCAAATACATAGAGACAGAAAGTCGAATGCAGGTTAGTAGGAGCTGGGAGGAACTGTTTAATGTGTATATTGTTTCAGTTTTGCAAGATGAAATTTCATGGATCAATGGCAGTGATGGTTACACCCAAATGTGATTGTACTTAATACCTTTGAATTTTACACTTAATGATTAAGATGGCGAATTTTTTGTGTGCGTATTTATCACAGTTAAAAATAATCATAAAAATGATTCAGACGTAAACAATTAAAAATGAACTAGATCTGTGCTCAACAGGAAAGTGACAGGATGTGGCAACGTGCTGGGGTTGGGTATTCGGTGTCTTGTCTTGGTTATTATTTCTGTTCCTGCCCAGCACAGAGGAAGGACCACATATGGACACAGGTGCACTTCTCCAAAGAGAGCAGTTACGTTCCCCTGGGCTTGAGAAACCCTGGTTATCAGCAAGAGCCTCGGATAGCATCCTCTATTTCTCAAATCCTGCTGCTCCCCGCCCCAATCTCCCAGTATTTAAAATCACTAGTCATCCTGACCTGAGCAGCTAACAGAAATAGCAACCTCTCCCTTGTGTGTCTCTGTGTAGTGTCCCTGCAGTCTCTCGTTTGCAACAATTTTCTTGAGACACTATTTTGAAATACGCCCTATTAGCAAAAAAAGGGAGACTGCATCGTCCACCACTAGCAACCTTCCCCCTCCGTCCAGCCCAACCCATTGACTCCTCAGAATATGAAAAACCGAGAACAATTTGTTCCAATCTGCCACTGTGAGTTATTAGAGGGAGCTCAGCCGTCACCTTCTCTGTGGGCTTTATGCAAAGCACTTCCTCCGAAGCTGCGCATTTCAGTGGCCAGACTGGCTTCACCAGGGCTCTGAGAGGAATTTGCAGCAAATGGGGTTAATCTACACGATCCAGAAGATGAATGCCAAAGGACTCATAAAAGCAACGGAGGGCAAGATTGGAAAACCCTGCCACTCTGGGTTGTGTGCAGCGAAGCTGGCACTGGTCAGTGATTAGGAGATGCTCCGAAGCAACCTTGAGGGGCAGAGTGTAATGGGTCATGAAGTGTGTACACAATGGGATCAATTAAGAGGGTGGAGAGGCGGTGAGTTTTCCAGATTGCTTTGGCCCCTTTTATTTTCCCTACAGAAGGAGCTCTGAGTGGATCGGACAACTATTTGGTGTGTGTGTGTGTGTGTGTGTGTTGCAAGGGTCTAGAGTCAACTTAAGATTTGAGACGCCCTGCTACTGTATCTGCTGAGCCATGAAAATCTGTCTCAAACAGCTGAAGGTCAGCACTGGTGAGTCTGAGTAACAAATACTGGTGTGGCTTTTATTCTGAGCGAAGTCAGGCTATTTCGTCTTCCACCATGCTCCTTGGGAAAACAGTTTCCAGGAGCTGATCTATTTCCAGACACAAAACAAAACCTGTTCATCTTGTTGCAAGTTAAATAAGGAGGGAAATGGAGTTTAGCATGTTTCTGTAAATATTCATTAATCCAACAAAATGATGTGACCCCAGACAAGGTCCTGTGCTGTATAGGCCTATGGGTAGCAAGGTTAAGAGCATCTTGAAATTACGTATGCTTAATAAAAATACCTTGTGTTTTATAAACAACCATGTATCTTTCCCAGTTGAGGACAGAGAGTAGCTAAAGGCCCAGCATGGCAAGCGTAGATATATAACTCTCCCAGGATGACGGGAATAGTGTTTTGTTGCTGGCTGTTACTTCTGCTGACTACGTTGCAAAGGCAAACATGAAGGCCAGGGGAGGCTCACAAATGTTTGTTCTTTGGTTGATATTAATGCATGTTAGTGTTTACTCGGGTTTTGAAGTGTGCTCTGAATTGGTCCCGATTGGCCGTAAATGAACCGGTAACAAAGCTGGGAGGAGTAAGCGGGGGACAGGTGCTAAGTCCCTCATTAGTATTTTCAGAGCCCTTACACGGTGTCCCAGTATCTTCTTGTCCTGCCTTTCATCTTTATTGCCAACAGCAAGACCCGATATTAAGTAAGAAGAGAAGTTAACCAAGCACTCCTATGTAAATGCTCTAAGTTCATGCCCCATTTCAGGACCATATTTAGCCTGTGGCCAGCCTCTGAGAATGATCATTCCCATTTTACAGCCTGAGGATATAGGCACAGAAGTGAAGTCACTTGCCACAGGTCAGACGATTCGGCCCCAGTCTGGCTCTGAAGCGCTCCATATGCAAATAAATGAAAGATACACTTCCCTTTACGAAGCACAGAAATATGGGAAATAAGTGAAATCAGGGTTAGTTTTCCAAAGTGTATTATAAAAGTTTGTTTTTCAGAACATTAAACACTTGGTAGAGAATAGGGAAGGGAGGGGGAAACTGACGACTCATGTACCCAAACCGACTGTTCGTTGAAGACAAAGCGTCACTAAAATCACAAAATCATAAAATCAGTGGGAAAATGCAACTCCGTTTGATGTATTTGATCTCCACCCAATATTTAGTAAATTCATTTACAGCATAAGTTAAACAGATTAGCAACAAGGGCACAGAATCAGGGGGTATACTGAGAAAAGGAGGGGCTTTGGAGTCAGATGATCCTGGATCTTGGACCCCAATGCCCTCTGCTACTTATAAGCTGTGTCACCTTTGCTGCTACTTATAAGCTGTGTGACTATTAGCAAACTGCTTAGCCTCTCTGAGTTTCTTTTATTATTTATTTATTTTTATTTTATTTTATTTTTGTTTTGGTATCATCTACAATTACATGTGAAGCATTATGGTTACTAGACTCCCTCCATCATCAAGTCCCCACCACATACCCCATTATATTCACTGTCTATCAGCGTAGTAAGATGCTATAGAATCACTACTTGTCTTCTCTGAGTTGTACAGCCTTCCCTGTGCCCCCCCTACATTATGTGTGCTAATCATAATGCACCTTTTTCCCCCTTGTCCTCCCTTCCCACCCATCCTCCCCAGTCCCTTTCCCTTTGGTAACTTTTAGTCCATTCTTGTGTTCTGTGAGTCTGCTGCTGTTTTGTTCCTTCAGTTTTCTTCTTTGTTCTTATACTCCATATATGAGTGAAATTATTTGATACTTGTCTTTTTCTGCCTCGCTTATTTTACTAAACATAATACCCTCTAGTTTCTTCCATGTTGTTGCAAATGGTAGGATTTGTTTTCTTCTTATGGCTGAATAATATTCCATTGTGTATATGTACCACCTCTTCTATATCCATACATCTACTGATGGACACTTAGGTTGCTTCCATTTCTTGGCTATTGTAAATAGTGCTGCAATAAACATAGGGGTGCATATGTCTTTTTCAAACTGGGCTACTGCACTCTTAGGGTAAATTCCTAGCAGTGGAATTCCTAGGTCAAATGGTATTTCTATTTTGAGTTTTCTGAGGAACCTCCATACTGCTTTCCACAATGGTTGAACTAACTTATGTTCCCACCAGCACTGTAGGAGGGTTCCCCTTTCTCTACATCCTTGCCAACATTTTTTGTTGTTTGTGTTTTGGATGGTGGCCATCCTTACTGGTGTGAGTAGTTTTAATTTGCATTTCTCTGAAGATTAGCAATGTGGAACATCATTTCATGTGCCTGTTGGCCATCTGAATTTCTTCTTTGGGGAAGTGTCTCTTCAGCTCCTCTGCCCACTTTTTAATTGGATTATTTGCTTCTTGTTTGTTGAGGTGTGTGAGCTCTTTGTGTATTTGGATGTCAATCCTTTATTGGATATGTCATTTATGAATATATTCTCCCATACTGTAGGATGTCTTTTTGTTCTACTGATGGTGTCCTTTGCTGTACAGAAGCTTTTCAGCTTGATATAGTCCCACTTGTTCATTTTTGCTTTTGTTTCCCTTGCCCAGGGAGATATGTTCATGAAGAAGTTGCTCATGTTTATGTCCAAGAGATTTTTGCTTATGTTTTTTTCTAAGACTTTTATGGTTTCATGACTTACATTCAGGTCTTTGATCCATTTCGAATTTACTTTTGTGCATGGGGTTAGACAATGATCCAGTTTCATTCTCTTACATGTAGCTGTCCAGTTTTGCCAACACCAGCTGTTGAAGAGGCTGTCATCTTCCCATTGTACATCCATGGCTCCTTGATTGTATATTAATTGACCGTATATGTTTGGGTTAATATCTGGACTCTCTATTCTGTTCCACTGGTCTGTGGGTCTGTTCTTGTGCAAGTACCAAATTGTGTTGATTACTATGGCTTTGTAGTAGAGCTTGAAGTTGGAAGGCAAGATCCCCCCTGCTTTATTCTTCCTTCTCAGGATTGCTTTGGCTATTCGGGGTCTTTTGAGGTTCCATATGAATTTAAGAATTATTTGTACCAGTTCGCTGAAGAATGCTGTTGGTGTTTTGATAGGGATTGCATTGAATCTGTACATTGCTTTAGCCAGGATGGCCATTTTGACAATATTAATTCTTCCTAGCCAAAAGCATGGGATGAATTTCCATTTGTTAGTGTCCTCTTTAATTTCTCTTAGAGTCTTGTAGTTTTCAAGGTATAGGTCTTTCACTTCCTTGGTTAGGTTTATTCCTAGGTATTTTATTCTTTTTGATGCAATTGTGAATGGAACTGGTTTTCTGATTTCTCTTTCTGTTAGCTCATCGTTAGTGTACAGGAATGCAACAGATTTCTGTGTATTAATTTTGTATCCTGCAACTTTGCTGAATTCAGATATTAGTTCTAGTAGTTTTGGAGTGGATACTTTAGGGTTTTATGTACAATATCATGTCATCTGCAAATAGTGACAGTTTGACTCCTTCTTTACCAATCTGGATGCCTTGTATTTCTTTGTTTTGTCTGATCGCCATGGCTAGGACCTCCAGTACAATGTTGAATAACAGTGGAGAGAGTGGGCATCCCTCCCTTGTTCCCGATCTTAGATGAAAAGCTTTCAGCTTCTCTCTGTTAAGTATAATGTTGGCTGTGGGTTTGTCATATATGGCCTTTATTATGTTGAGATACTTGCCCTCTATGCTCATTTTGTTAAGAGTTTTTATTATGAATGGATGTTGAATTTTGTTGAATGCTTTTTCAGCATCTATGGAGATGATCATGTGGTTTTTCTCCTTGTTGTTGATGTGGTGGATGATGTAGATGGATTTTCAAATGTTGTACCATCCTTGCATCCCTGAGATGAATCCCACTTGACCATGGTGTATGATCACCTTGATGTATTTTTGAAGTCAGTTTGCTAATATTTTGTTGAGTATCTTTGCATCTATGTTCATCAGGGATATTGGTCTGTAATTTTCTTTTTTGGTGGGGTCTTTGCCTGGTTTTGGTAGTGGAGTGATGCTGGCCTCATAGAATGAGTTTGGAAGTATTCCCTCCTCTTCTCTTTTTTGGAAAACTTTAAGGAGAATGTGTATTATGTCTTCTCTATATGTCTGATAAAATTCAGTGGTGAATCCATCTGGCCCAAGGGTTTTGTTCTTGGGTAGTTTTTTGATTACCAATTCAATTTCATTGCTGGTAATTGGTCTGTTTAGATTTTCTGTTTCTTCCTCGGTCTTGGGAGGTTGTATTTTTCTAGAAAGTTGTCCATTTCTTCTAGGTTCTCCAGCTTGTTAACATATAGATTTTCATAGTATTCTCTAGTAATTCTTTGTATTTCTGTGGGGTTCATCGTGATTTTTCCTTTCTCATTTCTGATTCTGTTTATGTGTGTAGATTCTCTTTTTCTCTTGATAAGTCTGGCTAAGGGTTTATCTATTCTGTTTATTTTCTCAGAGAACCAGCTCTTGGTTTCACTGATTTTTTCTATTGTTTTATTCTTCTCAATTTTATTTCTTCTCTGATCTTTATTATGTCGCTTCTTCTGCTGATTTTGGGCCTCATTTGTTCTTCTTTTTCCAATTTCAATAATTGTGACTGTAGACTATTCATTTGGGATTGTTCTTCCTTCTTTAAATAGGCCTAGATTGCAATATACTTTCCTCTTAGAACTGCCTTCGCTGCGTCCCACAGAAGTTGGGACTTTGTGCTGTTGTTGTCATTTGTCTCCATATATTGCTTGATCTCTGTTTTAATTTAGTCACTGATCCACTGATTATTTAGGAGCATGTTGTTAAGCCTCCACGTGTTTGTGAGCCTTATTGTTTTCTTTGTACAATTTATTTCTAGTTTTATACCTTTGTGATCTGAGAAGTTAGTTGATAGAATTTCAATAGTTTTGAATTTACTGAGGTTCTTTTTGTGGCCTAGTATGTGGTATATTCTGGAAAATGTTCCATGTGCACTTGAGAAGAATGTGTATTCTGTTGCTTTTGGGTGTAGAGTTCTGTAGATGTCTGTTAGGTCCATCTGTTCTAGTGTGTTGTTCAGTGCCTTTGTGTCCTTACTTATTTTCTGTCTGTTTGATCTGTCCTTTGGAGTGAGTGGTGTGTTGAAGTCTCCTAAAATGAATGCATTGCTTTCTATGTCCTCCTTTAATTCTGTTAGTATTTGTTTCACATATGTCAGTCCTCCTCTGTTGGGTGCATATATATTTATAATGGTTATATCTTCTTGTTGGACTGACCCCTTTATCATTACGTAATGTCCTTCTTTATCTTTTGCTACTTTCTTCGTTTTGAAGTCTATTTTGTCTGATACAAGTACTGCAACACCTGCTTTTTTCTCTTTGTTGTTTGCATGAAATATCTTTTTCCATCCCTTCACTTTTAGTCTGTGTATATCTTTGGGTTTGAGGTGAGTCTCTTGTAAGCAGCATATAGATGGGTCTTGCTTTTTTATCCATTCTATTACTCTGTGTCTTTTGATTGGTGCATTCAGTCCATTTACATTTAGGGTGATTATCGATAGATATGTACTTATTGCCATTGGTGGCTTTAGATTCGTGGTTACCAAGGTTCAAGGGTAGCTTCTGTACTATCTAACAGTCTAACTTAACTTTCTTCTTAAGTTATTGTAAACACAGTCTGGTGAGTCTTTATATGTCTCCCTTCTTATTCTTCCTCCTCCATTCTTTATATACTATGTGTTTTATTCTTTGCCTTTACTTAGCATTTGGGTGGTCTGCTTTCTTTGCTATGATTTTATTTTCTCTGGTGACATCTTTTAGCCTTAGGAGTGCTTCCATCTAGAGCAGTCCCTTTAAGATATCCTGTAGAGGTGGTTTATGGGAGGCACACTCCCTCAGCTTTTGCTTGTCTGGGAATTGTTTAATCCCTCCCTCAAATTTAAATGATAATCGTGCTGGATACAATATTCTTGGTTCGAGGCCGTTCTGTTTCAAATCGTTAAATATATCATGCAATTCTCTTCTGGCCTGTAAGGTTTCTGTTAAGAAGTCTTATGATAGCCTGATGGGTTTTCCTTTGTAGGTAATCTTTTTTCTCTCTCTGGCTGCCTTTAATTCTCTGTCCTTGTCTTTGATCTTTGCCATTTTTATTATTATATGTCTTGGGAGATCTGTGGGTTTCCATGGTCTGAAAAACCATTTCCTTCCCCAGCCTGGGGAAGTTTTCAGCAATTATTTCTTCCAAGACACTTTCTATCTTTCTCTCTCTTCTTCTTCTTCTGGTACCCCTATATATAATGCGAATACTGTTCTGTTTGGATTGGTCACACAGTTCTCTTAATATTCTTTCATTCCTGGAGATCCTTTTATCTCTCTCTGCCCCAGCTTCTCTGTACTTCTGTTCTCTGATTTCTATTCCATTAACAGTCTCTTGCACCTTGTCCAGTCTGCTCTTAAGTCCTTCTATGGATTGTTTCATTTGTGTTATCTCCCTCCAGACTTCATCCCTTAGCTCTTGCATATTTCTCTGTAGGTCCATCAGCATGGTTAGGGCTTTCATTTTGAATTCTTTTTCAGAAAGATTGGTTATATCTATCTCACCCGGCCCTCTCTCTGTAGTTGTCTGAGTGATTTTTGACTGGACCAGATTATTCTGTCTTTTCATGGTGATAGAAGTGGTCACAGGCAGGTGGCATGTGTGTCAGCTGGGAGAACAAAGTCCCTTCCTGCTTGTTGGTCACCTTGCCCTTCTCCACTGCCTGTGCCATGTACCCGCACACCGGGATCAGCCTCTGGGATAAACTCCTCAGCTGCCATGGGTGGGGCCGCCCTCAGGCTAGCCTAGAGCACTGCGGAAGGTCGCAGCCGCGCCGGGTGTGTTCTCCTGTGAGAACGGCACCCCTTCGTGCCTTCCGGACCTTGCTCCAGCTTCCGCTGCCTGTCCCGGTTAGCTGCACACTGAGAGGAGACTCTGAGTGGTTGCTGTGGGCAGGGCCGCTCTCCGGCTGGTCCGCAGCTATAGCGGGTCAGCCGGTCCGTTTGCAGCACTGGCCAGGGGGGACGAATGGCAGGCTGCTTATCACTCCAAGGGGCTTCGGAGCTGCTTTACCGCCCTTGGGTTTAGGGAGCCCGAAGTTCCTCAAGATTCCCAGCCTGCTAGGCTGAGTGTGCTGAGACGATTTTGTTCAGCTGTTGAGCCCTTGTCCCTTTAAGACTTTTAAAAAGCGCCCACTTTTCTTTTGTCCCAGGGGAGCCAGCGGTGGGGACCTGCTTGCAGTCTCCATCTCAGGCCCTGCCCTTCTGTTTCTCTAATATCCAAAACACCATGCAATATGTGTCTCTTCTCCCAGTGCAGATTACTAGAGCTGGTTATTTAGAAGTCCTGCGCTTCTACTCCCTCCCCACTCTGACTCTTTTCCTCCCGCCAGTGAGCTGGGGTCGGGGGAGTGCTCGGGTCCGCTGGGTCACAGCTTTGTATCTTACCCCCTTTGTGAGATGCTGAGTTCTCGCAGATGTAGATGTAGCCTGGCTGTTGTACTGTATCTTCTGGTCTCTCTTTCGGAAATAGTTGTATTTTCAAAAATACATATGGTTTTGGGAGGAGATTTCCACTGCCCTGCTCATGCCGCCATCTTGAGCCCCTCTCGCCACTCTGAGTTTCAGTGTTCTCATTTATGAACTCACTTAGCAGGGTTACTGTTAAGTTCAAATTGGATAAAGGATATGAAGCACCCATCCTACTGCAGATAATCAATAAATATTAATTTCTTTCTCTTCTTCATTCACTAGATATAAAATTGTTACTGAAGTGTCTACAGCTACTTCTAAGGCAAGATTGAGAATGATATTAATAGGCTATGAAGGGATTAGGAAAGAATTCCACTGGGTAATTTATTTGAGGCAGAAAAATTGCTATCTATCTTTATGACCCAAATATGTGCATCTATGATCCACTATATGTACCTGTGACACAAAGTGTCCATTTCTAGATTGTGCCACAAATATGCCAAAAAAAAAGCCTACTTTCTCAAGTCAAAGAATTAGTTCAACATAGTCCTTCTCAGAATGGGTTCCTTAGAGCTCTAATCTTATAAATATTTCCTATATGGAAAACCAAATGAGCATTCAACCTTTACATTTGGAGCCTGCACATACTGCATGTCATCCTAGGAAATTTTAATGCACTTTAATGGTAAACCTATGTGACCACAGAACCCTTTTCCACTCAATACTTACTATTCATCTTATGAAACTAGTGTCCCAATAACACATGATGGAAAATGCTGTTTTGAACCAGTCAAAACTATGCATTTGAACAGTAATAAAGGAAAGAAATATACATTTCCAGTCACTTCTGACTTGATCTATGCAATAGGAGCTAGTTCCCACTGGGTTTCTCTTTCAAAGCCATTTCAGCTTTCATATGTGCTCACTTTAGTTTATTTTACTTAATATAACAAGGAGCAGTTTATTCCTGCTCCTCAAGTAAGAGCTAGACTATTATACAGGGAGTAGAGATGATACCATCAGGGATCAGGAGCATTTCCTAAATCTAATGTCCACCATAAGGAACAAATATAAAGACTGTACCTGCATCAATACGGGCAGGTACTAATTTTCTGTGCTTAAAATTCTTTAAAAGTACAATTGTCCATATTTGGCACATCAAAGAGGGTTTTACTGGGCATATTGGAAGGGTATTCCTTTCAAAAGAACCACAGAATCAAATAACAGCATAAAGTGCAATTTATCACGTTGTCAAGGTTCAGCAAGGTCCTGGTCCACATGCTTAGAGCTCCTGAAACCAACTGGAGCCATCAATTCAATAATCAACAGCAAGAGTTAGTACAGATAGGATCAACGACTTTGCAGAATATTGTCATCTTTAAACAGCTGTTGGCCAATGTCAGCCATAAAGCTGGAACTTCCTGCATGGCTGGTGCATTAAAACATTTTGTCAGCAAAAGACTCATCTTCACGTTCGTGTCAAAAGATTTGTGGGAAGCAGAATTCTAAGATGCCCCCACAAGATTCTCATATCCTGCTGTACATATGCCTTTCCCAGTTACCCAATCAAACACTAATATAGGGTCTGCTGAGAAGGGATTCTGCAGAAGTAATTAAGATCCCAAACTGGCTGACCATAAGAGACAGAGATTATCCAGGTGGGCCTCACCTAATCATATGAGCCTTGTGAAGCGGGATCCAAACATCAGAGTTGGGAAAGCTGGAGATTCAAAGAATGCGGATTTGATATGCCATTGCTGGCTTGAAGATGGAGGGAACTGTGTGGCAAGGAATGTAAGCACTGTCTGGGAGCTGAAAGCAGCCCCGGGCCTCTCCTCTTCCCAGTATACCCCCTCTGCTTCTCTGCCTTGAAACGTACGCTTTAAAAGGGTGTCCTTCCTGACATCAAGGAAGCATGGAACTCAGTTCTATAGCCACTGAAGAAAGTGATGTCCACCAAGAACAAGAATAATCTTAGAAACAATTTTCCCCAGGGCCTCCAGATGCAAACTCAGCCCAGACTACACCTTGATTTCAGCCTGTAGTACGTTCAGCAGAGAACCCAACTCCACCACAACCAGTCTACAGAACTGTGAGCTAGTAAGTCAGTGATGTTTTAAGACACTGAGCTTGTGGTAACATATTACATTGCAAAAGAAAACTAATACAAGGCTGAGCCAATAACTTGGGGGAAGACTGGAGAGCGCAAGGAGACAATTGTTAAATACGGGCAGAATCCAACTGTTTAGGGTCCTTACTGCTTTTCTAAGTCCAGCATCTCAGTTGGCCATCAGAATTGAACACAAAAACAAAACAAGTGGCAGAAATGTGAGTCAAAATCACAGTGCGACATAATATCATACCCATTAAGATGGCTATGTTAAAAAGGACAGTAACAAGTGTTGGCCAAAAAGGAGAAACAACTCAAATTTTTATCAGTGGATGGATGGGTAAATAAAATGGCACATATCCATAAAAGGAATATTATTCAGCCATAAAAAGGTGTGAAGTATTGATACCTGCTATAATGTGGATGAACCCTGGAAACATGATGGTAAGTGAAAGGAGCCAGACACAAAAGACCACATATGGTATGAATCCATCCACAGGAAATGTCCAGAATAGGCAAACCCATTGACACAAAAAAGTAGATTAATGTTTGCCAGGGGCTGGGAGAGGAGGAATAGAGGTTAATTGCTAATAAGTATGGGGTTCCCTTTGGGTGATGGACATGTTCTGGAACTAGGTAGCAGTGATGTTTGCATAACATACTGAATCCTAACAACTACTGAAATGTACACTTTCAAAGGGTGATTTTATGTTATGTGAGTTATAATTCAATAAAAATTTGAAAAATAAAAACAGAAGTAACAAAGAGCTCGTAAACAAAGCGGAATTTTTCAAATACATTTATTCTGTTTTATTCCGCCCCCAGCTTTTTTGTGCAGAGCTGCAAACATAAAATTGAAAGAGTGGATTCCCGCATACCTTCCACCCATAGTCAACAATCGCAGACTCTTTGTCATCTTTTCTTTGTAGTGCCTTCTCGCTTTCTCCCCACATGTGCACATATGTGGTTTGGCATTTGTTTTCCTTAACTGTGTTCATCTTGCCCACGTGCCAAGTTAAGTTTTTTGAGAGCAAGTAACTTCTTTTTGCATCTCCCAAGCTATCAAGCAAAAAACACTGGTGAACAGATACAGTGCAGTATCTCACTTGTTTCCAGGAACACTGTTGTCTAGAGCAGTAGTCTTCACTTTGTAAGCAATAGAATCCTTCCTTTGATTGACAACTTATTAGGAAGGGCTTTGGTTACCTAGAAAACTAACACTTGTGTGGATTAAATGTACAGCACTTGGTACACAGTGAGGATCAGTAGCTGGTATTGTTGGGCTGCAAATAAACCAGGTGACACTAAAACAGTAAATACGCAGCTTAAGCTTAGGTATAAACAACAGGTCAGAGAGTCTTTTGAATTAAGTAAGTTAATTAATGCACAAAATTTATGCCCTAGGCTTGTCATCTAGTGCAGAGGCGAGAGATAGGGTTTATTGACTGGTAGGGGCTGCCTGGAGTGATGGATTGCTGTGATTGATTAGTGATGTCTGCCACAGCACTGCATTGGAGCTGTTCTGGGTAGACATGTTTCCCACATCTGATTTAGATTTATAGGTACAGCATGAATGCAAAGTAGAGGCCTGTCCAGTCAAAAATCAATTTCGATAAAGACGTCTAGGTTCTTACTAAATGTTCTTCTTTGTGCCTGGCCTTTTCTTCCTGGTGTCATTTTACTGCTTACCTATGCAACCTCCCACCTGCTCTTTTCTCCCACTCTCCTTTCTCTATTACCCATGACTGAAACCTCAGAAAGTGAAGACAAAACAAGCACGTGGTGTGATTGCAATAAAATTCTAACATACTGGCTCTGGATGCCTAGATGCATAAATAAGCCTTAAAAAGATTGAACTTAACTTCCCTCCTCCACTCAATTTCAAATAATTCTGCATTTTTTGCCATCCTTTTTGGTAAACAGCTTCCAGGTATAACTCCTCAAACAGGGAAGCGTTTTAATTGTGTCTACATCAGACTTTATTTACTATATTAGATGAAGACTTGGTGCTCCAGGCCAGGGTGATGATTTCTATAAATATTCTGGCATTTTGTTCTTCATGCTCAGCCAAGTCATCTTTTCTCATATCTGAAGACTTTCTTATAAACCCACTCTAGATAATAATAACTCTGCAGCTATATAACATATATTTTTTTAAGAATTTTCACAAAAATTGTCTAACTTCATCTGACCTAGATCAGGAAGGGCTGTTATGATTTTCAGATAAAAAAACACTGAAGTATCGGGCAAACTAAGTGAATTCCCTGAAATCACATATAATGGTATAGCATGGCCCAGTCTTTCTCCACTACCATTCTCTGGGGACAGCAGGAAGGGCTGGCCCATTTATCAGCTGCATGAGAAATACAGGAAAGGTAGTAAATCTCTCTGAGCATCAATTTTCTCATCTATAAAACTGCAAAAGTAATAGCTACTTCTTAGGCTTGATATGAGAGACCCACATGTGTGAGGTGCCTACCCCTTGTGATATGCTGAGAAATGGCCTTCCATTTCTTTTTTCCTAATTCCCAGGACCTGTGGATATCACTTTATATGACAAAAGACACGATTAAGTTAGGGGTCTTGTGGTGCGAAGGCCATCCTGGATTATCTGGCAGGCCCTAAATACAATCACATGCATCTGTAAGAGAGGCAGAGGGAGCTCTGACACTCAGACGCACAGGAGAGGGAGTAATGTGAAGAGAGGCAGAGACCGCAGTGATGCAGACACAAACCCAGGAAAGCCAGCAGCCACTGAAGCTGGAAGAGGCAGCTCCATCCCCCCCTAAAATCCCCAGAGGGAGTGTGGCCCTGCTGACACCTTGATTTTGGATCTGCACATGTGCACTACATATGCACACACACATACCGTATAAACACACACCCAATAGGGTGCCTATTTTGTAGGGGCACCGGGAGAATCACATCTGTTCCGTGTTTGCTACAGCTCTAGGCATATCCTTACTACTGAGTCATTGTGAGCTATTCTTACAATAGGGAAAAGCCAATGTCTCAAGTAAGACTTAAACTTCGAGTAGAAATCCAGATGAGTTTCCTAGGGCTACTGTAGCAAATGACCACAAACTGAGTGGCTTAAAACGACACAAATTCATTATTTCCCAGTTCTGGAGGTCAGAAGTCTAGAATGGGTCAGCAGGGCCAGGGTCCTCCTGGAGGCTCTGGCAGAGAATCCAGTTCCCTGCATTTTCCTGCTTCTGAAGGTACCTCGTGTGCCTGGGCTCTTGGCTCTGCATCACTCCGTGATCACATCTTCCCTGATGCTGACCCTCTTGCTCCCTTCTTACAAGGACCCTTGTGCTGACACTGATCCCAGGTAAACAATCCATGACAATCCCTCATCTCAAGATCCTTAATCACATCTGCAAAGTCCCTTTTCTTCAGGTAAGGTGGCATAGTCACATCTTCGGAAGATTAGGATGGGGATATTTTGGGGGTGCCATTAGTCTGCCTGCCACAGAAACCGTAGTACTTTGCTTTATCCATCAGTGGGAAATAGTCTCCAAATACACCTGCTTTTTTCCTTTTTCTTCTTTAGTTGAACATAGTAGAAAAGGAAGGAAATCTGCATTTAAATACAATATTTGTACCCAGCAGACACGTTTACACGTTTAGGAGCCTATTAAATTAGCAGATCTAGAATCCAACAGGCAACCCACTAACCTCATACACATAACAATGGGTGATACAAAGAGGAAACCTTGAACAATGTTCCTCACTTTGTTTTAAAACATCAGAATTGGAGACCTATCACCCGGCACCACGGCTGCCGTGGCTTGTCAGCAGCTGGCATAATCAATAGGAACATTAATCTCAACATTGCTGTTGACCACCTAATTGCCATGACATCATTGTTTCTTCTGATAGAAAGGAACCCTGCTCACCTTCCCAGAGGAATCCGGTTTGGCTCGCTCGCTATTTATCTCTATACATCTTCTACTTTGTTTTCTTCTGAGAATCTTCAGAGCCAGCGGCCCTGTTTCACATATATCTGCGGCCTCTCTGCCCTGGTGTCTGCCCCTTCCTTCCTTCCTCTCTCTGACACCCCTTCCTGTCCTTCATTCTCTGCCTGGAAAGATCTTCCCACTAACACAGATGTTCAAATGTGACAAAAGGGAGGGAGGGTTGTCTGCTGCTCAGAGTATTTAAGACTCAGTCTACAAACACAGAGTAGTGGCTGCCTGGTGGTGGTGGGGGACCCAGCGGGGGACGAGAATGGGGAATGACTGCTAATGGCTCCACAATTCTTTTGGTGATGGTTGTACAACCTTGTGAATATACTAAAAACTGCTGGTGTGTATACTGTAAGTGGACCAATTATATCTCAATCAATTCCGTCTTTAAAAGACTCAGTATAAACAAATAATACTGTTTTTAAAAGACTCAGTATAATTATATCTCAATCAATTCTATTTTTAAAAGACTCACTAAATAAGAATAGGCCTGGTTTCCTCAGGAAGTGCACCTCTTTCCAGGAATTTTCTTCTCTTGGTAATCCAAAAGTCTATACATATTTTAATATAAATCAATCCCAGTGGTTTAATAAGTAATATCAATGAGAACTGTATTTCATTTCAAACCCACAAATTTAATCTAGCCTCTCTGCTCACTGGGATTCATTGTACCAGCTGAGTGTTGGGGCCACAACAATAATCCTATGGGGTCCCGCTCTAGGAGCTCTGTGGTCTGCTAGAGGAGACAGACAATTAGCGGTCTAGGCCACAGTGACATGGGGACTGTGATGGTGGTGAGCAGGAAGAGCTTCAGGAACACACTATAAACCAACAGACCTGGAACATGCCTAGCATGCCTGGCCCACTGAGGCCAGGAAGCCACCCCTAGCAAAACTGTTCCTGATACCCAATGCCACACACAATGCTACATGGGCTCACCCCAAACCTCCACCACCCTGCTTGCTCACCAGGGCCCAGGCTCTGGGACCCACTCCTCGCCTCTTGTTCTACCTGTATCCCTTCCTCGCTATGCTACTTAGGGCTAGTCTGGGGCTGGGTTGAGGTATGCTGTGCTAGAGAAGTCTCCCCTGCAAAGGTGACACTTCATTCCAGTTTTGAAGGAGACGTAAGAAGTAGCCACGTGAGGAAGGGAAAGAAGAAAGCATTCCAAGCCAAGGATGCACCTGTGCAAAGACATATGGGCTGGAAACATAGCTCGTCTAAAAGCAGTTCTGTGTGGCCAGGCCATAAGGAGGTTGTATGCCATGGATAGGGAAATAGAAGGGGTCCCATGAAAGAAGTCATGCTGAGGAGTTAGGACATTATGCTTCAGGCTGCAGACACTCCTTCAAACGCCTCTGAGAAACCTGAATATTCACAGCAGCACTATTAAAATCACAAAAAGGTAGAAGCAACCCAAATGTCCCTGAACAAATGAACGGTTAAACAAAATGTGGTCTGTCCATACAATGGAATATTATTCAGCCATAAAAAGGTATGAACATGGACGAACTTCGAAAACATTACACTGAGTGAAAGACCCAGACACAAAAGACCTCGTAGTGTATAATTCCACTTCTATGAATTATCCTGACTAGGCAAATTCATAGAGTCAGAAAGTACATTAGAGATTACGGGGCTGGGGTGGGAGGACAGGGAGTTATTGCTTACCCATACTGGGTAGAAGGTTTCCCTTGGGGGTGATAGAAAAGATCTGGAAGCAGATTGTGGTGATGGCTGCACAAAATTATGCACATAATTAGTGCCACTGAATTGTGCACATGAAAATGGTTTAAATCACATACTTTATGGATGTATATTTTACCATAATTGAAAAAAATATATTTTAAGTATGAGAAACACAAATGTTCAGAGCAGTATTATTCACAATAGTCAAAAGGTGGAAGCAACCCAACCCAAATGTCCATCAATAAAGATGTGGCACATACAATGAAATATTACTCAGCCACAAAAAGGAATGAAGTTCTGATTATATGAGTTCACCTCAATTTAAAAAAATATGAGAGAGAGAACTTCCTAGTTCAGTAAATAAATGTCCCACAATTGGAACATTTTACATCACAGAGCAGACCTGAAGACCCAAGGCAGGTCTCCACTCCGATGCAACATTATCCCAATTCCTTGGGAACACCTGCTAGCCAGTCATAAGAGGGGACCTTCACACAGTACCCTATAGCATGGCAGCTTGCAAACTGACACCAAAGAGAAGAGTTGTAGAAAATAGGTGGATGCAAAGCTATTTCCAAACACTAAGCCTTGCCTTCCCCCTTCTTCCAGCCACAAGACAGAACTTACACTTGAAAGGGTCACCATCTGCTCTGTCTGCAAATGAGGGCCACTCCCCCTCCGACTGGGGCTGCAGGTTCCATATTTGGCACCTGTTGTGGAAGCAGCTCCGGTTCTAGAGAGCTCAGGGCAGTCACCTGAATCCTCTCCACTGTCCTCCCCTCCACATACCATTTCAAAATGTTCTCTGGATGATTTCCACCCCTAGTTTTTGGTCTTTCTTCTAAAACCACAATTTTATTCCTTCTAGTTCAATGAATTCAGGAAGAACTCAGCAAGGGCTCTAGAAGATTCTGGTATATCAACAATGAAGTTAAGGTAGCTCTGCATGCCAGAGCACTGGCTTGGTTTCTCACAGTCTGAAAGTGCTTGAGTCTATGATAATAAGCAGGGGCATTAATTTTGCCCTCTGCATGAATGAGGCCACCCATGAGCCCCAGATGTACTGAGGCAGGAACAAGGAAGAAGCAACTGTGCAATCCACTCACACCAGTGGTCCCTGTGCAGAGCAGCCTTACAAGTCGAGGAGAGTATTAAAAGGAAACCAAAATGAAGAGAAATTTGGATGATTTTTACAACGCTTATATTAAGATATCCGACTGCCTTAGGATATTCTACAGTGGGTCTCAATGGGGGTGATTCTGCACCCCCACCATCCCACCCAGGGGATGCTTGGCAATGTGACATTCTTTGTTATCAAAACTGGAAAGGGGGGTGCTACTGGCATCTAGTAGACAGAAGTCAGGACGCTGCTCAACATACTGCAATGTGCTGGACAGCCCTACAGCAAAGACTGACCCAACAGGGCCAAGGCTGAGAACCTCAGTTATACTGTATTCACATTAAAAGGCTATTTTTATTTTATACTTTGGACATATAGTAGTCAATCAGGAAAGGGAATTTACATAGGAAGACATTTAGACTAGGACTCCAGATGTTTATCTAGAGTTTGTCCCAATGATAAAATTCCTAAAATAGGAAATTAAGTAACACAGAATTCCCAAAAGCTTCCTCAGCTTTTTTTATTAATCTATAAACCAACAGACTAGGGATTTGAATATGTGCCTGCAGTGCCCGCAGTGGGAACACTTACTCTGTAGAGGAAGTCTAAATGGGATTCTGGGACTCAACTCTATTCCCAGATGAATTAGGTGGCTTCTGTCCTCAGGTTGCACACAATAAAATAGACTAAGAAAATGCAAAAATGCTACAAGGATGGGCAAAGAGGTGGTTTGCTTCTTCTGGGGTATTCAAGAAAAATAACCAAGAAGATGAATTTTGAACTAGGTCCTCTAGTAACTCTTCTAGAGAACAAAATTGAGGAAGAACATTTGAGACAAAGAGAGAGCTAAGACATTTTGAATTGTGTTCCCCCAAAAGATATGCTGAAGTGCTAACCACCAACTCCTGAAAATATGACCTTATTTGGAAATAGTCATTGCATATGTAATTAGTTACAATGAGGTCAGACTGCAGTATGTGGTCCTTAATCCAATACAACTAGTGTCTTTATAAGAAGCGAAGCAGCGCAGACACACACTGGGAGAATGCCACGTGAAGATGGAAGCAGAAACTGAGGTATGCCACTGCAAGCCAAGAGATGCCATGGTTTGCTGAGGACCATCAAAGGCCGGAAGAGACAGGGAAGGATTCTCCCTTGCAGGTGTCAGAGGAAGCGTGGCCCTGCCAACACCTTGAGTTTATTAGACTTCTAACCTCTAGAACTGTGAGAAAATTAATTTCTGTTGTTTTAAGGCACTTGTTGGAGCATCCCAGGGAAAAGCAACACAGTCATACAAGAGTTAAATAACCTAAAATTTCTTCATTTTGAACAGTCGGATAATTGTTTCAACGAATGTGGTGGTGATAAAGCAAGATTCAATGTCGAAAAGACACTAGACAACCCATCATTTCTTTCTTGAAGGCTCCATGGAGGAGATGTGATTGGGAGAGCTGTGAAAAAGGAGGAAAATGACAGAAGGAAGACGGTTTGGTGAGCAGAGAATTATGCCCAGAATAGCAGTAAATTCTAAGATGAGAGGCAAGATGCAGAGTGGCATCAATGCTAGGTCTTGACTAAACCATCAACTGGGATTTTTTTGTGTCAAGGATAAGATGTACTTAAAACTGTTAACGTCAGGTTACAGTCAGGTAGGAAGTGATAACTAGAAAAGAAGGAGGAGGAAGGGTGGGAGGCAATGAATAACTGGAAGCAAATAAAAAAAATTCCATTTACAAAAATAACAAAAAAACATGAAATGAATTCAACAAAGTGTGTACAAAACCTACACAATGAAAACTACAAAATATTGCTGAAAGAAATTTTAAAAGACTAAAATAAATGAAAAAATGTACCGTATTCATGGATGGGAAGATTTAATTGTTAAGATGGTGATTCTCCCCAAATAGACCAAGAGATTCAACACGACCCAACCAAAACTCCAGCAGAGTGTTTAAAAATGAGCTGATCCTAAAATTTATATGGAGATGCAAATGACCTACAATAGACAAAAACAATTTTTTAAAAAGAAGCATAAAGTTGGAAGACTTATCTGACCATGTGGTATTAGTTGAAAAGACAGACATAAAATGGAACAGAACAGAGTTCAGAAATATACCCATAGGTATATGGCCAATTAATTTTTGATAAAGGCATCAAGGTAATTCAATAAGGAAAGAAAAGTTTTGCAACAAATGGTGATGGGACAACTGAATATCTACATGGAAAAATAAACATTAAACTTTACTACGTAACACACATAAAAAATTAACCAGAAATGGGTCATAGGCATAAATGTAAAAGCTTAAAACCATAAAACTTCTAGAAGAAAACAGGAGAAAATTTTTGTGATCTTGGGGCAGGCAAAGATTTCTATGATAAGACATAAAACACAGACTATAAAAGAAAAAACTGATAAATAAGACTATCAAAATTTAAAACTTTGCTCGGTGAAGACACAGTTAAGAAAATGAAAAACAACAACAAGCAATAGATTGGGAGAAAATACATATATTTGAAAAAGTACTTGTAGCCAGAATCTAAAAAGAGCCCTTACGACTTACTCATAACAAAACCAACCTCATTTTTTTAATAGACTAAAGATTAGAAAAAACACACTAAAAGAAGATATATGAACATCCAATAAGCATACGGGAAGTGTTAAAATTGGTTATCAAGGAAATGCAAGTAATAACCACAATGGGATATCACCACATACCCATTAGAATGGCTCAAATTAAAAAGAAGGACAATACCAAGTGCTGACTGGGGTGTGGAGCACCTGGAACTTTTATATGTTGTTGGTGGGAATGTAAAAATGTACATCTACTGTGAAAAAAGGCCCAGCAGTTCCTTAAAAAGTAAATATATACCTACTATACAAACCAGCTACTTTATGTATTTACACAAGAAAAATGAAACCATATGTCCACACAAAGACTTGTACACAAATGTTTATAACAGCTTTATTCAAAATATCCAAAAACTTGGAAACAACCCAAATGTCCAACAACAGGTGAACAGATAAACAAATTGCGGAATACTACTCAACAATAAAAGGAAACAGACTACCGACATATGCTATGATGTGGCTCAATCTCAAAATCAATAAAAGAAGCCAGACACGAGTACATACTGTCTGATTGCATTATATGAAATTATAAAAATTATACACCTAGAGCGACAGAAAGCAGATCAGTAGTTACCTAAGGCCAGAGCTAATGGGGAGGCTGAATTCAAAGAGGCTGAAAAGAATGTGGTGACAGAAATAGTCTCCATTTCCATTGAGGTGATGGTTATCTGAGTATATACATTTGTCAAAACATAACCTGTACACTTAAAATGCGTGCCATTCATAGTGTGTAAATTATGCCTCAATAAAGCTGATTTACAAGAGTAATGAAAGTGGTGGTCAAGACCTTGACGTTTAGGCAGCCGAAGGAGGCTTTGCTGGGTCGTGGTTTGATTCTGTGTTTCAGGAGGTGACACTGGGCGTTTTGTTGACATGAAGCTAGACTCAGTTTTTCTCTGCTGACTTATGTGTATGTCTTCCCAGCACTCCGTAAATGACGATGGTAAAAGGTTTGGGATCAATTTTCATCTTGTGTGCTCTGAGGCAGGAAACTCTGATTGTGATTCACAACGTTCTGTCAGCCTCTCTTTGATAACACAGAGAGAGAAAAAAACGTGTCATTTTTCTAAAAGGGGGAGGCCAGTTTGGGTAACTACCAGCCTGAATCAAGAGCCACTTAGCACAGTCTGTGATTGTGAAGAGTTGAGACACGTGGCTCCTCCTTGCCCATCTTAAACCAGGAGCCCGAGTGGGGTCGCCTGGATGCAGTCTGAGGAATCTGACCTAGTAGGAAGTGACAGTCTCGTTGATTGGCTCCTTACCACCTGAGCTCAGGCCAAATGCTGTCTAAGCCATCCTGGACTGCTAAGATGACAGTTGGCCCTCTGCTTAGGGGGAGGACACGTCCTTGGGCAACCAACTGCTGGGTTGACAGTGAGCAATGGTGTGAGATGTTAAAGGTGCAATGGACCATCTGAGGCCCAAGATGTAGATAATCCAGGGGCTAGTGTCCATTCATCTGTCCCTCTGGGTGCAGGGAGAATCTGGCAGGTGACTGAGACTGGTTAATGAAGTAAGGAGCTAATCCACCCAGTCTACTGGCAGGGAAGCAAAGGGATGAGGGAGGCATGGGTCTGTCTTGCCCATCCAGGTAGTCCGTCCACATGCTCCCATACCCTACTCCACTCAGTTGCCACCCAAGAGGCAGAGCAACATCTTTAAAATCAACTGCATCATTTCTCTTTTCCAAAGCCTTCCATAGCCTTCCTCTGCATTTAGGATAAAACCCAGAAAGCCTTAATGTAGACTATGAAGCCCTATGCATAAAATACTCCCCTTGGGCACCTGCTCATAAAGCAGATTCCAAGCCCCTTGTCCACAGATGCTGTCCAGAAACTCTGAGATGGACCAGGAATCTGCATTTGTAACAAGCCCCTGAGATAATCCTGATGCAGGAGACCCACGATTCCACTTTAGAAATTCCATCCTCCAGATTTGGCCTCTGTCACAGCTCCTCCCATTGTGCGTTACTCGCTCACCCCTGCCCATGACCCTCCAGTGCACGAGTTCCCTCCCTTTCTTTGGAGGGCACCAAGTCCTTTCCCAGTGTGGGACAGGCTTTGCACAGACTTTAGCACACTGCCCTGACCTCCATCAGCTCCACCACATGCATTCCTTGATTGAGACACTTCTCATTTCCTCAGTCATGTAAAGTGCTATTTTAAACTTAGCTTCAAAACAACTATAAGTATGCGTCTTGGAGATAGAAACATCTGGAGCGAAAATGCTTTTTCCTGCTTAAAGATGTTCAGATGGGGGAATTAAAGATGGAGGCGTAAGAGGTGAGACACAGGCTTCCTCCTAAAACCGCACATAATATGAAAATATAATTAATACAACTAATCCTGAAAGAACAACAAGAAAGAGGACTGCACCAGACTGCACACACCTGGAGAAAAGAGCAGACCTCACATAACAGGGTAACATACCAAAGCTGTGGCCCAGTGGGACCCAAGCCCTTCCCCGACCCCAGCTCACCAGCAGGAGGAAAAGAAACCAAACAGGGAGGGAGTGGAGGCATGGGACTGCTGAATACCTAACTCCGGAGATCTGCTCTGGGAGCACAAACCTACAATTCATGGTGCTTGCATTATACTCTCGTGATTATGGGGTTGGAAAGCTAAGACAGGCAGACTTCCTGGAGAGACTGAGATTCCAGCCGCTTGTGGAAAGCAGGGATCCATATCCAGCTGCTCTGGGACAAAAGAAAGGTAGGCAGTCTGAGAGACTTCCTAACAAGGAAGCCCTTAGCAATAGGGCAGCTTAAAGGGGCAAGGACTGAACAGAGCTTACTGCTCAGGAGAGAGGACAGGTAGACAAAATTTTCCAGGTGCACTCTGCCCAGCAGGTTGGGAGCTTTGCCATATAGACTCTCATATTTAAGGAGGAAAAAGAAATCTTCCTCCTTAGATGATCTTCAGGTGCTCCAGCTCCCCAGCTGGCTACACAGTTCCAAGGACCCCCTCCATGATATGCAGCCTACTGCGCCTTGCTCCCAGCCAACCCCAACTGGCTCGCAAACCAGCAAACCCTACCCTGGTGTTAGCCAAGCCAGAGGGAAGCTCTGTCTACAGCAACTACAAACGCAAACAGGCTTACACCTGTGTGCTCAGCCCACTGGTTCAGGCAGTGGAAACAGGCATAGCAGCTGGGAAGCAGGAAAAAGCTCTTTCCTACCCCAGGCACCAATACCACTCCCCTGCAACCCCAAACATTGCTTCAGGGGCTGAGCAGCTCAAGGGAGTAGAGTTTCTGGGCACTAGAGGGTGCCATATACAAATATGAAACGCCAAAGGAATCTGGTTCAGAGTAAAATTATTAATACCACTCCTGAGAAAGATTTAAATGACATCAATCTCATGACTCTTCCTGAAAGGGAGTTCAAAACAAAAATCATTAACATGCTCATGGAGGTACAGAAAGATATTCAAGAACTCAGGAATAAATTCGGTCAGAGATCCGATAGTTGAAGAGCACAATGGAGGGTATTAAAAGCAGATTGGGATTGGATTAAAGATGGCCACGTGAGAGGTGAGACAGAGGCTTCCTCCTAAAACCTCATATAATATGAAAATAAAGCTACTACAACTACTCTTGAAAGAGCAACAGGAAAGAGGACGGCAACAAACTGCATATACTTGGAGACAAGAGCAGCCCTCACAGAAAAGGGTAACGTACTAAAGCTGTGGTCCTGCGGGATCCAAGCCCTTCCCCCACCCCAGCTCACCGGCAGGAGGCAGGAGGAACAGGAACGGAGCAGGGAGAGAGTGGAGATGTGAGACTGCTGAATACCTAACTCTGGAGATCTGCTCTGGGAGCACAAACCTACATTTCATGGTGCTTGCATGATACTCTTGTAATTAGGGGGTTGGAAAGCTAAGACAGGCAGAATTCCTGGAGAGACTAAGAATCCAGCGGCTTGTGAAAGGAGAGATCCATACCCAGCTGCTCGGGGACAAAAGAAAGGCAGGCAGTCTGAGAGACTTCCTAACAAAGAAGCCCTTAGCAAGAGGGCTGCTAAAGGGGCAAGGATTCCACGGAGCTTACTGCTCAGGAGAAAGGACAGGCAGACAAAATTGTCCGGGTGCACTCTGCCCAGCAAGTTAGGAGCTTTCACGATCTTCAGGTGCTCCAGCTCCCTGGCTGCCTACACAGCTCCAAGAACCCCTTCTGTGACAGGCAGACTAGTGCGCCTTTCTCCTGGCCAGCCCCACCGGGCTTGCAAACCGGGAAATCCTTCCCTGGTGTTAGGCCAGCCAGAGGGAAGATCTGTCTACAGCAATTAAAAATGCAAAGCACAGAGGCTTATACCTGTGTGCTCAGCCCACTGGTTCAGGAATGGAGACAGGCATAGCAGCCAGGAACCAGCAAACAGCCCTTTCCTCCCAGAGGCACCAATACCACACCCCTACAATCCCAGCATTGCTTCAGGGGCTGAGCAGCTCCAGAGAGTAGAGCTTCTGGGCACTAGAGGGCGCCACACACAAATATGAAACGCCAAAGGAACCTGGTCCAGAGTAAAATTATGAACACAACTCCTGAGAAAGATTTAAATGATATGGACCTTATGACTCTCCCTGAAAGGGAGTTCAAAATAAAAATCATTAACATGCTCATGGAGGTATGGAAAGATATTCAAGAACTCAGGAATGAATTCCGGTCAGAGATCCAACCATTGAAGAACACAACGGACGGTATTAAAAGCAGATTGGAAACGGTGGAGGAGACAATAAATGAAATAGAAACTAGAGAAGAGGAATACAAAGAAGCTGAGGCACAGAGAGAAAAAAGGATCTCTAAGAATGAAAGAATACTGAGAGAACAGTGTGACCAATCCAAACGGAACAATATTCGCATTATAGGGGAACCAGAGGAAGAAGAGAGAGAAAAAGGGATAGAAAGCGTCTTTGAGGAGGTGATTGCTGAAAACTTCCCCAATCTGGGGAAGGAGATAGTCTCTCAGGCCATGGAGGTGCGCAGATCTCCCATCACAAGGGACCCAAGGAAGACAACACCAAGACATACAGTAATTAAAATGGCAAAGATCAAGGATAAGGACAGACTATTAAAAGCAGCCACAGAGAGAAATAAGATCATATACAAAGGAAAGCCCATCAGGCTATCATCAGACTTCTCAACAGAAACCTTAAAGGTCAGAAGAGAGTAGCATGATGTATTTAATGCAATGAAGCAGAAGGGCCTTGAACCAAGAATACTTTATCTGGCAAGATTATCATTTAAATTCGAAGGAGGGATTAAACAACTCCCAGATAAGCAAAAGCTGAGAGAATTTACCTCCCACAAACGATCTCCACAGTGCATTTTGGAGGGACTTCTACAGATGGAGGTGCTCCTCAGGTTTAATAGCTGTCACCAGAGGTAATAAAACCACAGTAAAGAAAGTGGAACAGCTAATTACTAAGCAAATGCAAAAATTAAAATAACTATCTCCAAAGTCAATCAAGGGATAGACAAAGAGTACAGAATATGATACCTAATATATAAAGAATGGAGGAGGAAGAAAAAGGAGGAAAAAAAAAGAACCTTTAGATTGTGTTTGTAATAGCATATTAAGTGAGTTAAGTTAGATGTTTAGATGGTAAGGAAGTTAACTTTGAACCTTTGGTAACCATGAATCTAAAGCCTGCAATGCCAATAAAGTACATACCTATCAATAATCACCATAAATGTAAATGGACTGAATGCACCAATCAAAAGACTCAGAGTAATAGAATGGATTAAAAAAAAGACCAAATCTATATGCTGCCAACAAGAGACTCATGTCAAACCCAAAGACATACACAGACTAAAAGTGAAAGGATGGAAAAAGATATTTCATACAACTAATAGGGAGAAAAAAGCAGGAGTTGCAGTACTTGTATCAGACAAAATAGACTTCAAAACAAAGAAAGTCACAAGAGACAAAGAAGGACATAACATAATGATAAAAGGGTCAATCCAAAAGAAGATATAACCACTATAAATATCTATGCGCCCAACACAGGAGCACCTACATATGTGAAACAAATACTAACAGAATTAAAAGGAGAAATAGAATGCAACGTATTCATTCTAGGAGACTTCAACACTCCACTCACTCTGAAGGACAGATCAACCAGACAGAAAGTAAGTAAGGAGACAGAGGCACTCAACAACACAATAGAACAGATGAAACTACCAGACATCTACAGAACTCTACCACCCAAAGCAGCAGAATACACATTCTTCTCAAGTGCACATGGAACATTTTCAAGAATAGATCATATACTAGGCCACAAAAAGAGCCTCAGTAAATTCAAAAAGATTGAAATTGTACCAACCAGTTTCTCAGACCACAAAGGTATGAAACTAGAAATTCCACAAAGATAATGAAAAATCCCACAAACACATGGAGGCTTCACAACATGCTCCTAAATAACCAATGGATAAATGACCAAATAAAAACAGAGATCATGCAATATGGAGACAAATGACAACAATAATTCAATACAACAAAACCTGTGGGACGTAGCGAAGCCATGTTAAAAGGAACGGATATTGCAATACAGGCCTACCTCAGGAAAGAAGAACAATCCCATATCAGCAGTCTAAACTCACAATTAATGAAACTAGAAAAAGAAGAACAAATGAGGCCCACAGTCAGTAGGAGGAGGGACATAATAAAGATTTGAGCAGAAATAAATAAAATCGAGAAGAATAAAACAGCAGAAAGAATCAATGAAAGCAGGAGCAGTTCTTAGAGAAAATAAACAAAATAGATAAACCCCTAGACAGACTTATCAAGAAAAAAAGAGCATCTACTCACATAAACAGAATAAGAAATGAGAAAGGAAAAATCACTAAGGACACCACAGAAATACAAAGAATTATTAGAGAATACTATGAAAAATTAAATGCTAACAATCTGGATAAACCTAGAAGAAATGGACAACTTTCTAGAAAAATACAACTTTCCAAGGCTGACCCAGAAAGAAACAGAAAATTTGAACAGACCAATTACCAGCAACAAAATTGAACTGGTAATCAAAAACCTACCTAAGAACAAAACTCCTGGACCGGATGGCTTCACCACTGAATTTTATCAAACATTTAGTGAAGACCTAATACCCATCCTAATTAAAGTTTTTCAAAGAGTAGAAGAGGAGGGAATACTTGCAAACTCATTCTATGAGGACAGCATCACTCTAATACCAAAACCAGGCAAAGACACCACAAAAAAAGAAAATTACAGACAAATATGCCTGATGAACATAGATGCAAAAATACTCAACAAAATATTAGCAAACCGAATTCAAAAATACATCAAAAAGATCCATTAAGTAGGATTTATTCCAGGGATGCAAGGATGGTACAAAATTCGAAAATCCATCAACGTCATCCACCACATCAACAAAAAGAGGGACAAAAACCACATGATCATCTCCATAGATCCTGAAAAAGCATTCAACAAAAATCAACATCCATTCATGATAAAAACTCTCAACAAAATGAGTATAGAGGGCAAGTATCTCAACATGAAAAAGGCCATATATGACAAAACCACAGCCAACATTATATTTAACAGGAAGCTAAAAGCTTTTCCTTTAAGATCAGGAACAAGACAAGGATGCCCACTCTCCCCACTTCTATTCAACATTGTACTGGAGGTCCTAGCCATGGCAATCAGAGTGACAACACAAAGAAAAAAAAGGCATCCAGACTGGCAAGGAAGAAGTTAAACTGTCCCTATTTGCAGATGACATGATATTGTACATAAAAAACCCTAAAGAATCCACTCCAAGACTATTAGATCTAATATCTGAATTCAGCAAAGCTGTGGGATACAAAATTAATACACAGAAATCTGTGGCATTCTTATACACTAATGATGAACTAGCAGAAAGAGATAGCAGGAAAACAATTCCATTCACAGTTGCATCAAAAAGAATACAATGCCTAGGAATAAACTTAACCAAGGAAGTGAAAGACCTATACTCTGAAAACTACAAGACACTCATGAGAGAAATTAAAGAAGATAGCAATAAATGGAAACACATCCAGTGATCATGGATAGGAACAATTAATATTGTGAAAATGGCCATCTTCCCTAAAGCAATCTACAGATTCAACGCAATTCCTATCAAAGTACCAACAGCATTCTTCAACGAACTAGAGAAAATTGTTCTAAAATTCATACAGAACCACAAAAGACCCCAAATAGCCAAAGCAATCCTGAGAAGGAAGAATAAAGCTAGAGGGATTATGCTCCCCAACTTCAAGCTCTACTACAAAGCCACAGGACTCAAGACAATTTGGTACTGGCACAAGAACAGACCCATAGACCAATGGAACAGACTAGAGAGCCCTGATATAAACCCAACCATATATGGTCAATTAATATATGATAAAGAAGCCATGGACATACAATGGGGAAATGACAGCCTCTTCAACAGCTTGTGTTGGCAAAACTGGACAGCTACATGCAAGAGAATGAAACTGGATTATTGTTTAACCCCATACACAAACGTAAACTTGAAATGGATCAAGGACCTGAATGTAAGTCACGAAACCATAAAACTCTTAGAAGACAACACTGGCAAAAATCTCCTGAATATAAGCATGAGTAACTTCTTCCTGAACACATCTCCTCGAGCAAGGGAAACAAAAGCAAACATGAATTTATGGGACTACATCAAACTAAAAAGTTTCTGTACACCAAAAGACACCATCAACAGAACAAAAAGGTATCCTACAATATGGGAGAATATATTTGTAAATGACATACCCAACAAGGGGTTAACATCCAAAGTATATAAAGAACTTACACACCTCAACACCCAAAAAGCAAATAACCTGATTAAAAAATGGGCAGAGGATATGAAGAGACAGTTCTCCAAAGAAGAAATTCAGATGGCCAACAGACACATGAAAAGATGCTCCACATCACTAATCATCAGGGAAATGCAAATTAAAACCACAATGAGATATCACCCCACACCAGTAAGGATGGCCAGCATCCAAAAGACTAAGAACAACAAATGCTGGCGAGGATGCGGAGAAAGGGGAACCCTCCTACACTGCTGGTGGGAATGTAAGCTAGTTCAACCATTGTGGAAAGCAATATGGAGGTTCCTCAAAAACTAAAAATAGAAATACCATTTGACCCAGGAATCCCACTCCTTGGAATTTACCCAAAGAATACAACTTCTCAGATTCAAAAAGACATATGCACCCCTATGTTTATTGCAGCACTTTTTACAATAGCCAAGATATGGAAGCAACCTAAGTGTCCATCAGTAGATGAATGGATAAAGAAGAGGTGGTACATATACACAATGGAATACTATTCAGCCATAAGAAAGGAACAAATCCTACCATTTGCAACAACATAGATGGAGCTGGAGAATATTATGCTCAGTGAAATAAGCCAGGTGGAGAAAGACAAGTGCCAAATGATTTCCCCCATTTGTGGAGTATAACAACGAAGCAAAACTGAAGGAACATAATAGCAGCAGACTCAGAGATTCCAAGAAGGAACTAGTGGTTACCAAAGGGGAGGGGTGTGGGAGGGCAGGTGGGGAGGGTGCGAAAAGGGGACTGAGGGGTATTTTGTTTAGTACACATGGTGTGGGGGATCACGGGGAAAACAGTATAGCACAGAGAAGGCAAATAGTGAATCTGTGTCATCTTACTACACTGATGGACAGTGACTGCATTGGGGTATGGGTGGGGACTTGATAATATGGGTAAATGTAGTGACCACATTGTTTTTCCACGTGAAACCTTCATAAGAGTGTATATCAATAACACCTTAATAAAAAAAAAAAGATGTTCAGATGGCCTGTATTTCTCAACCTAGAGTGTCAGCCTCTGCCCCAACTGTGCCCTGTCCCATTCTCTGAGTTACATACCTAGCTCCCTGCCAGACTGAAAGCCCTCTGAGGGCAAAAGCCTTCTCTCTTTTCTTCTTGGCTGTATACCAAGACCTGAACATACTGTCAGGCTTAAAGTTAATACTCAACTGTGTTTATTGTATGAGCATAGAAAAGCAGGTGGTTTCTGGGGGAACCTCAGAGTAAACAAAGATAGTTCAAGAAGAGGCAGGCTGAGAAAAGCGGGCCGATGAGCAGGTCCTAGGCCAGAGGGGAGCAGTGGCCTGCCCCTGGTGCTCCCTCTTTGGGGGCAGTGCAAAGGCTTCCCCATGTGACTTGGGGGACAAGCTCCCACCCCAGCAGACAGGGGCTAAGTCCTAACACCAATAAGCACTTGCAAGTGGCCCAAATTCTAGCTCTTCCCGACCTTTTCAATCCTATGCCAGAAGGTACCGTTCAGTTCAGGAACTATCTGCAAAAGGGAGAGCCTGGGCTTGCCTTGCTCAGCCCAGCCCCAGAGACAGCAGCCATACATCTCAGAGTCCTGAGGTCCTTCACCACCCCCTCTGCAGCTCCCCCACTTGGAGACCAGACTCAGCACCCCTGGAAATCAGACTTTCCTTATATGTCCTTTTTTGGGGAAAAAAAATTCCCAAAGGAGAGGCTCTAATGAATGTATTTTCTTTGGTTTAAGGGGAGGGAGGTTTTGAACCATTTTAAGGATTCCTTCTCCATTTTACTCCCAGCTTGGCTGGTTTGGTGGTTGCTTTGCTTTCCTAGCAGGTGTGTGGGGGTAACTAACTGGGACCCCTGGATTCCAGGAGGTGCCTGGCTTCAGGAGGTCATGAACCCCTGTGGATATTCATGGTTGTTCATCTTATTTTAAAAGACTGAACATCACTGGTCTAGTAGTAGCAGCTGCATCTTTGCAATCAAAATGCTTGTGGTTCCAATTCTAGCTTTACACCTTACCTGTGAAGTTAACTCTGGACAGACCACTGATGCCATATGAAAGTCCTACAGAGGGCTGCAAAGGGTCTCACTAGATCAGCTGGATGAAAGCCCTCCTGGGCTGCAAAGGTCAGACAAATTATATCTGCTATCCATTTTCACATTCCTGATCGCTACACATGGTTGGGAGGTCCCATCCTACAGACAGAAATAGGGGCCAAGGCAGGTGACTGAATGTCCCTGATCAGTAATTCAAAGAGGCTGCAACTTGGAAGTGGAAGGAAGGAGGGGAAAAAAAAAGAAAGGAAAAAAAAAACCACAGCCAAGATCACACTTCTTTGTTCGCCTTCTGGAACCCAGACTCCCAGCTCTCTGGAGCCAGCATTACGCGGAGCTTGTAATGTTTTTCAAGACGAAGATAGATTCCCCATCCTGTCGTGGTTTTCGCTCTCCCCTGATTCCCACCTGCTTGTTGCTGTCTGCTGGTGTCACACCTTCTGCACACTCGGAGCTCAGAGCAGAGTCGGGCTGGGCGAAACCCGGGCTCCATCTGCCCGCGCTTACTGGGGGATGTCTGAAGGTAACTTTGTGCCGGCACCCTTTGCCAGGAGGCTGAGAAGCCTTCTGCAGTGCCACCCGGCTCCCATCTACTCTCGGCAGAATAAGCCGGTACCAAATCCAGCCCCTGGTGCCACTCAGCCAGATGGCAGGGGAAGCAAAACAAAAGTGACCTTGTTAGCAGAGTGCGTCTTCCCAGGAGAAGCTATTTTTGTTATGGTTATGAACTGAAGTGTCTCGGCTGAATTCTCCTTCCCTGTGAGGGCTGTGGAATGTTAATTTGTTCCAAAGTTCAGTATTTTGATTAGAACCAGGAGTGCCAGATTTTGTCAGAAGCATTTTGGAATGGGGTAGGCTCATGTTCACTCGCTCTCGCTCTTGGCTGCTGTACAAAGTAAATGTTGTTGCAGCAGCTGCTCTGGGGGAACAGCCCATCCCAAATCAGAGTGCAGGGGTGAACCAGCTCCCCTCTGTAGGCGGCCACGACCTCATCACCACAGAGACACCCAGACTGGGGACCGCAGTGGAGCAGTGCCCAGACGGCACACCCTGGGTTTGCATGCAGGAAGCAAGGAGCACGACGAAGTGCCTGGAACACGGGGGTCTGCAGTAACTAAATGTGTGCTGGAGAGAGGAATTGGTTTCCTCCAAGGCTTGAAGTCGTCAGAGGTCATATTCAAGGTGGCGCTGGTTCTGGAACCCTCCATCTCTCTTTATCTTCCGTTCTCCTCCCCTGGCCCTCTTCACTTCTCTCTCTTCAATGAGTTAGAAGCCCAAGTAACCCATAACCTGTTCTCCATTACAAAATAAACAAAGAAAGTGAAAGAGCCCCCAGCCGCTGGGCCCAGCCAGAGCCCTCCAGTCCTTCCAAGAGGCCTTTAGGTGCAGACTTTCACCACGACCACTCAGGGCCCAACTGTATCAGACCTACTAGTTATCAATCTAGCAGGTGAAAAACAGTGCTGTTTGCTTTACAGTGGCCAGAAGGATGGCCTTTGAACCCAGGTGGCCTGGGACAGCATCCTGGCCCTGTAGTACTGGTGGTGGTGGTGGCAGCTGTGTGGATGAATTACTCCACTAGGTAAACAAGATTCCAGTGGTTATATTATCAGGAGGTAGGAGAGTTGATGAACTCAGTTACAGTGCCCAGCGCGGGCCGGCCCACATGAGCATTCTGAGGGGTTGGCCTTTATCATCACTGCTGTAATTTCTGTCTACCGTGAGTTGGGCACACCCACCCACCCGGCACCTTCCCTTTTAATTCAGTGTAGTGGATTTCCTACATTTCCCAGGTTCCACAGTAAGGCTGAGGAAGAACCAGGGGCAGCAAACTCTAGGCTTCTGTTCCAGCCACTGTGTGGCCCTACGGCTTCTCACCAGCCTGGTCAAAGTTCAGCCCAAGAGGAAGAGAACAAAAACTCAGGGTGGAGTGGCTTTTCTGATCCTTCAGCTGGGACAACCAAGATCCCATGGGAGGAGGCATCCTCCGGGCGCAGAGGCCCCGGAGGCAGAGTCAGGACCCGCATTCTAGAAGGCCACTCTAGTTCCCCCTCTGCAGGGCCAAACTGAGGAGGATTCTGAAGCACAAAAGAGCTCACTGGGCGAGAGATGCTGATGGGGAAGCAATGCTCTGCCGTGAGCACAGAAGGTGGTGGTGATGGTGCCTGCCAGCCCCCAAGACCCCTACTCACCTCCCACTCCTTCCAGTCCCCACCCCACCCCCATGTTACAAGCTAGGAAATACGCTTTCACTGGGAGTAGGGAACAGAGCCTCTGCTCTACCAGGCTGCTCGGGCTGCATTTCTGGGCCTTTTTCTTCCCCCACCTGATCTGAAGGGGCCTTGGTTAGGGGTTCAAGGGCTCAGCAGTCTATGAATCGTCTTCTCCAGCAGAAAAATGCTGGATGTGCTGAGCTGATCTTCCCTCTACTCAGTGGCCAACATCAAGGCTTGGGGGCCTCTCAGGTGGGTGGGTGTCTGGAAATGCAGCAGAACAGCCCCTGGGCAACAAGAGTCCCAGAAGCACTAGTAAGTCTGCAGCTAAACTTGGCTCCCTGAGACTCCTCTTGCTCTTTGCTTTGGATCAGTACTTGGGAGGGAGGTGCAGGTGTGCAGACGACCACACAGAGGTGGACGTTGCTGCTGGAGGCTGCGGCTCAGAAGGAGCCTGGCTGCCTCCCCCTCCCTCTCATTTCGCCTTGCCGGCCAGCGGTAACCAAGGGCTCCCCTACAGCTGCCGTCTGCTGCTGCAAACATCTGTGCTTGCTGCCTTCCACACAGATGAGCAGTCTGTCCTTCCTTCCCCTCTCCTTCCAACTGCTCCTCCTCCCACCTTCCCTGAGAAGCCATTCACATGGGTGTACAGACTCCAGGAAGATGTTAAGGATGCTTCCTGGCCTGTCCAGGTATGAGGCAGCCGACACTTCCTCATCCATACCTGGGCAGCTGGATGTGTAAGCTTCCAGATAGGTCACAGGTGCGCCCTGCTTTCAGAAGACCCAATAGGAACACCTGTGGGCAAGGTGTCTCTATACTGCACAGTGACCGTTCTAAACAATTTGATGATTTCTCTTCTCCATTGGTTCTTGGGTCTTAACCAGAAGAGAAGGTATGTATTGGATCACCTGGGAGCTTTTTAAACATTCACTGGCCAGTCCCCATGTTTCCCACTCTCAGACAAACCAGGTTTAGGGCAGTGGGGTTGGTTGACAGATGTCCCTAGGGCCCAGATAACACTAATAGACTGCCTCCTCCACACTACCGCTGCTATCCTTGTGCATTTCAGCGTTGGCTTAAAAATCAGTAATTTTTTATCAAATCAAATCCTTTGAGGAGAATTTTGCAGTAAATGCAGGTAAATGATGAACTAGAAGAATTTTGCTTGGAGTAAAACTTCATCCTGGCTGGGATTAGAGAGAGCTGAAGCAGAAGGAGGCATGCAGAGTTTCTCTTTTTCATTCATTCATTCATTTACTCACTCAGCACACATCATTAAAGGCACACTGAGAGCTAGGCCTTATGAAACACACTGATAAAATGAAGCTGGACAAGAAATGGGCTGCTTAACAACCCTCAGCCCAGGAAAACCTGGTATCAAGGCTCCCAGCTGCAAATGTCAGAAGCCCCACCAATCTGACTTAAGTCAAAAAGTGCAAGTTATGGGCTCAAATATTTGAAAAGTTCACGGAATGGTTGGGAAGGTAAAATAAATTATTAAAGGTCCATGAAATAGACAATGAGGGCCTGGAGCAGCAGAGGGCAGGTGGGATCGAAGCACTATTCCACCTATGGAATACTGGATTGTCTAGTCAACCAACACATGACCCTAGAATGTGATTTTATTCCGGATGCTGCAGGGATCCAGAAGAAATAAGCAGAAGATGTGGTCCTGAGCCCACAGGAATTTGTATCTACTTGATCTACTATCTTCTCAACAAGGCTAACCACCTTGTCAGAAACAAACACATCCCAAGACTGAAGGACAGATATGGAAAGGGCCCTTGGACCCAGTGTATAGGATGCAGAAAGGGAACAGAAAAGACTGACTGGATCCTTCTACACTAGTTGTCCCAAGACATGCTGCCTTTGGAGACCCAGACAACCACCGGGTGACACATTGAAATGCTGTGCCTTTTTCCTCCTACAATAATGAGGATAATTCCAGCATAAGAGAGGAAGGAAATTGAACAAAACAAGAACAAGGGTGGAGTGGGAGTAAACAGGCGAAACAGGACAACAATCAGAAGATGCAGTAGCAGAGCCACGTTCCGCTGAGCCAGAAGAGGAGAACCTGCACCGCAAGGCAGGGGTGACCGCAGATATTCAGAAGGATGAATGATGTCCTCAACGTGCTTTGGGAGCTGCGGCTCCCTAAAATGGCCTTCTGCCCCCCTCCCAATCACTTCCTCACCCCTCAAATTAAACAGCGACCAATAGTGATGTGACCCGTGAGCACAGTGTGGGGGACATGCACATGGTAAGGCTAAGAGGTTGGAGTCAGGGGTGGAAATCAGGGTTGATGTTTGATCAGTTTCCCCCTGGAATTTGTCGGTCTTAGGGTGGCAAAAGCAGACCAAATGTTCCCTTTGAACTTTCTGGGCTGTGTAATTATTATTCATGTGGGTCCTGGAGAAAGGAGCATGGCTGGAAAGCAAGTGTGTCCTTTAGCTGGCAAGCACTCCAAGGCCTCTTCCAGGCGGCTTTGGAAACCCAGTCCTGGGGGCGCAACTTATCATCAGGACCATCACAAGGCAGAGCTGGGCAGGCTGCTTCAAACACACACAGATGGAAGGGTGAGGAATGAAGGCAGGGGAGGGGAGAGGGCGGAAGCGGACTGCTGATCCCTCCATGAAGAAAAACAGGAAAGGAAGTCACTTGATTTGGGTTTGGGTCCCAACAGCTCTCACAATGGGGAAAATTCCCAAAGATCCTCAACCAACCATGATTCCATTTCCCTCTCATGTGTTTTCAGGATGTTACCAGGTTCTTTATCAGACACCCTCCCTTTAGACCTGTGCATAGTTCAGACTTGAGGGATGGTACTGATGGTGAAAAGCATCCACGATACTTAACATTTTGAGCTGTGATTCATGACTGAGTTAACAGGACCTGCCCCTCCCAACCCCACTCAACCCCCATCTAGTGAACTTGGTTTTTAGGATTATTCCCATCCTACTTACAAGGAAGCTGAAGATAGAAGGGAAATATCCCTCACCTACCAGTCAACAACCAAGAACTGGAAGACCAAAGATCCCAACTTCTGAATCTCCAGAAGCCCTCTAGGCCCAGGGGGCTAAAACTCCAGCCCACAGACCAAACCCTGTTCAATGCCTGCAAGCTAAGAATGGCTTTTACATTGTGGATGTGGTTGAGGGGAGAAAAATCAAAGAAGAGGAGTATTTCATGACACATGAAAATTATGTGAAATTAAAATTTCTGTCCATAAATAGTTTTATGGGCCAGCAGTCATTCCAGCTGGTTATGGAGCGTCGACGGCTGCTCTCAGGCCTCAGTGGCTGAGCTGAGCAGTTGGAACAGAGATTGCATGGCCCAAAAAGCTGAAAATATTTACTCTCTGGCCCGGTACAAGACACATGCATTCCCCAGAGGCCTGCAGTGCTGGGTGCTGGAAGCTGAAACCCTCCACGGGAGTTGCTCTTGGTCAAAGAGGGCTTTTCACCCAGGACTCTCCACCTTTTCTGCGGCAACCAGCATCCAGCAGGTACAAAGGCCTGGCTCCCTGGCCTCCATCTGTGGTGTTTCGGAAAGACCATCCCAGATCCAGGGAGCCCTGGGGGGCTGCCTGACCCTTACATTACCTGCCCGTGTTCCTGCCCTCACTTCCTTGCGGGTGTTCTTGCCAAGAGCACACCCCTATAAATCCACATGCCATCCCTGCCTCGGAGTCTATTTCTTCTTAACCTGGGTATCACTGATGCCTGATCAGTTCCAGACTGGTTCTCCTTTTGTTGATTAGATTTAACAGGGAGAATTTGGGGGGCATTCGGGTTTTCTCATCAGCTTTCCCTATTGATATTTTCTGAAGTCATTCAACCCTCATGCTTGAAACTTAATGATTTCCTGCTGCTCTGGGGGTAAAGGTTACAATGATTTTCATGGCCCACGTGGTTCTGCTTTCTTTCTAGCTTCACTTTATTCATGCTTCCCCTTGTTCTCTGAATGACACCACACTGACATGCTTTAAGCTTTAGCTCTCTCTACCACAGGGCTTTTGCATATGCTGTTTCCATTGCCTAGAGCCCACTTCACACCTGGTTCACTGAATTAACTCCTGTATATTCTTCAGATCTCAATTTACTCAGTGGTTCTCCATCAGACATTGCAGGTACTGTGCCTAGGGCTCAGAATAACCTTAGGGACCAATGAAAAAAAATGTTTAGTTTCTTTTAAAATCAGAAGAACAAAGTGACTATAATAATGACTACATAATGATAAGCCTAGCCTGGATTTATACTAATGCAGTTTTTAAAATGTAATTAAAAAAATTTTTTTAATGAGAAAAGGGTCCACCATGGTGTGGATAATTCAGTCCTGGCCTGTTCTGACCTCCCCCCAACCTCCCAGCACCACAAGGGTAGGTGTCCTCATTAAGTCCTGTCGCTCTGCCCTGAACTCTTCCATCAAAGTACTTATCACAATTATCATTTGTCCCCTAAACTGCAAGCTGGATGAGAGCAGGGACCACACCAGACTTATTCTCTGTACATCATCAGGTCTAACACAGCGGCTGGCTCATTGTACATTCTTGATAGTGATCGTGTTTGCTCTGAGGCTACGTGGAGACAATCTCCTATCTCCCTGCACAATGTACCCCATTTTTTAAACAAGAACATTCACTTGATCTGCTCTTAACCACTCACTTCGCTTGCAGGTCTGAGGGGAGGGACAGGACGGAAACCAAGAGGAAAGGCTCACAATGGACATGGGACACTTGGCAGTGCCAAACTTCTCTCCTTGGGCGGGGAGGGGCAGCGGAGAGAGAGTGTAAACAAACATTTCCTTATCTGGTAGGTCATTCTGTAATTATGTGCAGGTCAAGCACTTTAGAATCCCGGAAGTCAGACAGTATCTGCTTCCAGAGGCCATTAATGGTCAAGGGCCCCCGGAGTGAAGAGGGACTTTCATTAGAAGACCTTGTCCTGTTCAGGCAGGAAGCGTGCTAAGTGACAGTCCAGAATAAAACAACCAAGCAGGCAAAAAGCAATAGGAAGGGGTGCTGACCTCAGAGTTCAGAGAAGAGGAGGGAGAACAAAACAAATATATGAACTGGAGGTAGTTGGCCAAATGCAGCTGGAAGTCCTGGGCAAGGTGCTCTAGAGGAAAGGGTGAGAATAGCTTTGACGTCATGCTCCTGGGGAAGGACACTGGCAAGAGGAATGGGGAGCGGTGTGCCCCTCCACCCCCCACCCCCGCCCCAGCACAAAGGACACTGCGCTGCCATTTGCACTCTCCACAGATGGAAAACATGCCTAGCCATCTAGAGGGAAGACAACCGACCACTAAGAGAAAGCAGACGACGCTGCAGCCAGATGTGGGACTTGGTTCTTGCCACCTGGCTGCCCTCATTCATTTTCACTCAGCAAAGATGGTGGGACTGCTCAGCTTTCCCTCATCACTGGGGCTGCAGTGCCCTGGGAGGGATGAGGTTGCAGGGCGAAGAGGGTAAAGGGGAGGGCTGACTGACACCACAAAGAAATCTTAACCACAAACACACACACAAAACTCTGAACTGGCAGCAGACAGGATGGAAGGATGGCTGCGTGCCAGGCCCTGCTGGGTTCACATCGGACTTCAGCGTGGTGCCACAGCAGCTGGGCTGTCCCTTTGCTGGAACCAGAGAGATTATAGGAAGAGGCACCAGCATTCTTAAAATTCCCCTGTCCTCACAGACCTAAAATTAACACAACTGTTTAGGGTGCCAAATATGGATCAGGACATAATATTAGTAAATAATATACTAAGCATCCAGGGTCTCACATCTGAACTGCAGTTATTTTTGTCCATGGCAACCAATTGTCAATGCATTTTGTAGGTCATAATTAATCAGTCATTATGTCACTGTCCTTTTCAGTCAAAGATAACAATGACCGATATTGTCCCTACATGTGGTAGACACCACCAAAGAATGAATCATATAATCTTTTTCTTTAAACCGCTTATTGAGGTACCACCCACTACCGTACAATTCAATGGTGCTCAGTATATTCACAGAGCTCTGCAACCATCAACCACAATCTAATTTTAGAACATTTCTGTCTCCCCTAAAAGAAACCCCATACCCGGAGCAGTGAGTCCCAAGTTCCCCTCCCCTCCATCCCCTAGAAACCACTCATCTCCCTTCTGTCTCTATGGCTTTGCTTTTATTCTATGTATTCCATGTAAATAGAGTCATACCACTTGGTCTCTGGGGACTGGCAGCGTCATGTCTTCAACACTCGTCCTTGCGTGAACATCAATGCTGCACCATTCATTTTTACTGCCAAATAATATTCCAGGTCATGGACAAGCCACATTTTGTTTGTTCATTCATCAGTTGCTGGGCATTTGGATCGTGCCCACCTTGTGGGCATTATGAATAGTGCCCCCATGAATGTCAGTGCACTCAACCAAGCGACATCTAAAATCCCAGTTGCACCAACCATTCCACAACCTCAAACCCCACATACCTTTCTTTTGAACTAACAGTGTATGAAAACACACCACACTTCCCATCTTATCTTCTCCTAGCAAACAGTTTTGTGGGGATGGGTCATGGCAGCCTATGAGTTGGAATAGTGGGATTTGTAAAGAGACAATACTTTAATGATTTGGGGGAAAAAATTGCTTAGCTAGGCAATACTTTCTATGTGATGACTTTGCAACATATGTTAAATTGTACACCTGTACTGTTATGAGACAGGCCATATTGCAGAGGTGCAAACCTGGGGCCCAGAGGCCAAATTCATCCCCCAAGGCATGCTGTGTTGGGCCAGCATATTATCTTAAAATTATTTTATCTGACATTTAAAAATGATTAAAAAAGAAAATCTTGATTTCTGCTTTCTCTTGAAAATGGAGGAGCTCAAGCCCGATGGGTAGTTACCTTTGAGATAGGGCCACCCTCCCCAGTTGCCAAGACCCCAAGGCTCCATTTCATCTCCCAGTTCTGAGGCTCAGCTGCCACTTATCATTCATGTGTAAATCCTATTGTTTTTCTGATGATAGGGAGCCATGTCTCTACAGCCAGGCCTCTACCAAATGTGAGAAAATCTAGCTTAGCAGGCCTTAAGATAACTGGAGAAAACATATTTCTTTGTGGAGAAAAAGATGATGCCTGTATGATTTAATATGTGCCATCATATATATACACTGCTTCGACATGCAGCATGCACTTGCCCTATGCGACGCCTGACTGTCCCCTGTAGGTGATAGAGTTTGCAGCCCTTGGCCTGCACGTGGCACATGAGTTTGCAGCACCTCTCCATCAGAGTGTATCCCCTATGTTCTTTGAGGACCAGCCCTCTCATTTCCTTTAGTGTCCACCACCACAGTTCCCTGCAGCACCTGGCAGGGGACTGGTGACCAAAGATGTCTCAATATATAGCAGGTTGTCAATCCCAATGAAATCTTTGAAGCTGATAATAGGAATATTTATTAAGTATTTGGGTGTGTGTTTGGCTCTGTCCTAAGCTTTTAGGTACTTGATATTTAGGTTTTTCACCGACCCTATGAAGGCACAAACAAGGTGAGTAAGGTGTCCAAAGTCACCCAGGAAGGGGTGGCGCTAGGATCTGAAGTTAGGCAGTCAGATTCTGGAGCCAATCCTTTCAGCCACGAGGTCTGGATGGCTATTCTAGATCGGTTTTTCTTTGGTGTGCAGTCTCTTTTTTAAGCTAGTGGGAGAAACTGAGGCACAGAAGAGGCCTAAGTCTCACTTAGGATCAAGTAAATCCTGAGTGCTCAGGGTTGCCTTCTAAACGAGCCATAAAGGAATTTCTGTTCTGTGCTGTGCTATTTGACACACCTTCCGGTGCCAAGCCCTCTTCACTTCCCAAACACCAGAGATGTGGGGATAGTGTGAGCAATCTTTGTTTGGGTACAAGAACCCATTCACAAAAAAATATTTGGAAGCTGCCTTTTCTCATTACAAATTAAAAATGAAAAGAAACTGTCCCATAAGGGACTAAAGTGTAATTCTTGCAACTTAAATTATTACAGGCTGGACACATCTGAGACACAGTAGTAGCAGTGAAAAGGTGCTGAGGGGTCTACACTTTCCATCTGCAGAGCTCTCTGGGGTTCGTCAAGTGCGAGCACACCAATTTTTGCCTTTATGCTAGAAACCTCTGGGAACAGCTCCTGGAGGTAGATATTGTGATCACCCATCCTCTCTTCACAGACAGGGACCATGTGGCTCAGAGAGGTGAAGGGATGAGCTAAGCTTTAGGTCCCAAAGTCACATGCACCAAATGAGCAGTACAGGGGGGATCAGAATTGGTTCATTCTGATCAGTTCATGCAACAGGACAAATAGCAAGATGTGCTGGGCCTTCGAGAAGCACTGGGAATATGGAGACAAATAAGACGTGCCTCTCTCCCTTTGATGCTAGGGATCTCTGTGCTTGTATGCACCTCATAGAAGGCCCCATGCCTCCAGGTGCCCAGAAGAGCTAGCTGCTCTGGGTTCTGGCAGCCCCAGAGGGTCAAGGCTCCGGGCTGCTGTAGACTGACTCTCCCTTTGCAATTGCTCCCCACCAGTCTCCAGCCTCCTGCTAATGGTCGCCCCAGCCTGGTAGAGCCTGGGCACCAAGGAGTCCAAATAGGTCCCCTCAGAGCCAAAAAATTAAGCTGGACTCCTATATCACTCCTTACACCAAAATAAATTCTACATGGATTAGTGTTCAATTTAAAAATTAAAGCCATAAAAGGGCTAAGGGGAAAAAAATTAGTCATTAAAAATATATGTAATCGTGAAGCGGGAAAGGCAAGCACAAAACCCAAAAGCCATAAAGAAAAGATTAATATAAACAACTACAAAAAATGAACATCTTATATATGGTGAAAAAAATTATAAATGCAAACAATAAACTGGAAAAAGATTTGTAACACATTTCTTTAGTATTCCAAGAGCTCTTATACATCTCTATAAAAAAGACAAAGCCAAAACACAAAATGTACAAAGGACACAAAAAAACACTTCATAAAAAAGTATAAATGGCCAATAAACACACGAAAAAAATGCACTCATAATGCACGTGAATTAAAATAAGCCAATTTTTCAGAAGTCAGACTGGCAAAGATTAAACAGGTTGATAATGTCCAGGGAGGATGAGAATGTGGGGTCAGCCCTTTGAGACATTTTGGGGGAGGGAAACTGGCACACCTATCTGGAATGCAATTTAGCGACATCTTCCAAAACTTACAGTGTGCATACTGGTGACCAGCAAGTCCATTTCTAGTCATTTATTCTAGAGATACTTTTGCCTGAGCACTCCGAGATGTACGTGCAAGTATGTTTCAGCAGCAGCACTATTTGTAGGAAGGCATTAGAAACAACCCAGACATCCATCAATAGGCAAATGATAAAGTAACTAAAATTAAGTATCCAGCCACATAAAAGGATTAGGAAGACTCCGTGTGCGGATCTGCAAAGATTTCCAAGGCATGCTGACAGGCACACACACACAAAAGCAAGACCCAAACATCATCAGACTAGCCCTGACTACCAGTGGCATCTCCTCTCCTGCCTTATTTCAGTTCTAGTCCAAGATCAGGGCTAACTTACTGGTTAACCCTGAGTAAGTCACTCAATTTCTCTGTGCCTCGGTTTCCTCCCAGTGAGTGGGGACCATACAGTGTCCCTACCATACATCAAATGGGATAAGGCACAGGAAGCATCTGGAATTCATGGCACCTGGTAAACACTATCCAAATATCAGCATTTAAAAAATTACTATCACGAAGCAAAAGAGCAAGAAGTAGAACAGTATTGATAGCATGCTTACAGCTTTTGTACTTAAAGAAAAGGGAGAAATAATATGTGTAAGTATTAGTCTGCAAATGCATAACCATCTCTGCATAAACAGGAGAACAGTGGCAGTGGAAGAGAGCAGAGAGGATGGGGACAGCAAGGGAGAGAGACTTTTCAGTGTAAAACCCTTTAGGATGTTGAACCATGTGCATGCATTAACTGGTCAAGATACATACAATTAAAAATCTAAGAGAGGGCTTCAAGATGGCAGCATGAGAGGTGAGACAGAGAACTCCTCCCAAAACAACAAATAGTATGAAAATATAGTTAATTAATACAACTAACCCTAAAACAGCAACAGGAAAGAAGGCTGAACCAGACTTCATAAAGACATCACGAACAGAGCAGACCTGATGAAACAGGGTAATGTATGAAAGCCTTGATCCAGCAGGACCCAAGCCCTTCCCCCACCCCAGCTCACTGGCGGGAGGAAGAGAAATGGAGCGGGGAGGGAGTGGAAGACTGGGACTGCTGAACACCTAGCCCTGGAGATCTGCTTTGCGAGCAGAAACCTACTCTTTGTGGTTCTCTGGAGGTCAGGGAGCTAGGACAGGTGGAGTGCCTGAGAGACTGACATTCCGGCCGTTTGTAGAGGATGGGATTCACATCTGGCCACTCTGTGACAGAGGAAAGGCAGGTGGTCTGAGAGGCTTCCTGGCAGCGAGAGGGCTGCTGAGGGGGTGGGGGTTGCACGGACATACCGTGCGGGAGAAGGGAGAGCTGGACAAGGTTGTCTGAGCGCGCTCTGCCCAGCAGGTTGGGAATTTTGAGGAGCTTCGGATGCTCCATCTCCCTCACTGGCTGCTCAGCTCCAACACCCCCACACTGTGACACGCAGCCTCCTGAGCCTTCCTCCTGGCCTGACAACACTGGCTCGCAAACCAGCAGTCCCTGTGCTGATGTCAGGCTAGCCAGAGGGAAGCCCCACCTACATCAGCTAGAGAGGCCAAGCACAGAGAGGCTTACACCTGTGTGCTCGGCCCACTGGCTGTGATACTGGAGACAGGCACCACAGACGGGAAGCAGGAAACAGATCTTTCCGACCCCCAAGCACCAGCTCCGCTCTCCTACGACCCCCAACCTCACTCTAGGGGCTGAGCAGCTCCAGAGACTGGAGCTTCTGGGCACTAGAGGGCACCACATAGAAATATAAAACGTCGAAAGAACCTGGTTCAGACCAAATTCTCACAAACCCCAGAAAAAGAGCCAAATGAAACTGAACTTACCAATGTTCCTGAAAGAGAGTTCAAAATAAAAATAATAAACATGCTTATGGAGGTACAAAAAAATATTCAAGAACTCAGGAACGAATTTAAGATGGAGATTCAATCATTAAGAAATTCCATATCTGAAATGAAACATACAATGGAGGGATTTAAAAGCAGATTCGATGTAGTAGAAGAGATGGCAAAAGGAACAGAAATTAGAGAAGAGGAATACAAAGAAGCTGAGACACAGAGAGAAAAAAGAATCTCTAAGAATGAAAGAATATTGAGAGAACTGTGTGACCTATCCAAACGGAATAATATTCGCATAATAGGGGTACCAGAAGAAGAAGAGAGAGAAAAAGAGATAGAAAGTGTCACTGAGGAGGTAACTGCTGAAAAATTCCCCAGTTTGGGGAAGGAGATAGTCTCTCAGGCCATGGAGGTGCACAGATCTCCGAACACAAGGGACCCAAGGAAGACAACATCAAGACATATAATAATTAAAATGGCAAAGATTAAGGATAAAGACAGACTTTTAAAAGCAGCTAGAGAGAGAAAAAAGATCACATACAAAGTAAACCCCTCAGGCTATCATCAGATTTCTCAACAGAAACCTTACAGGCCAGAAGGGAGTGGCATGATATATTAAATGCAATGACACAGAAGGGCCTTGAACCAAGAATACTCTACCTGGCAAGGTTATTATTTAAATTTGAAGGAGAGATTAAACAATTTTCAGAGAAGCAAGAGCTGAGAGAATTTAACTCCCACAAACCACCTCTACAGTGCATTATGGAAGGACTCCTATAGATAGAAGTATTCCTAAGGCTAAATAGATGTCACCCAAGGGATAGACAAAGAGTACAGAATATGATTTATAACATACAAAGAATGGAGGAGGAAGAAAAAGAAAAAGGAGGAAGGAAAAAAAAAGAACCTTTAGGTTGTGTTTGCAATAGCATAGGAAGTGAGTTAAATTTGACTGTTAGCTAGTAAGGGAATTACCCTTGAACCTTTGGTAACAATGAATCTAAAGCCTGCAATGGCAATAAGTACATACCTATCGATAATCACCCTAAATGTAAATGGTCTGAATACACCAATCAAAAGACATAGAGTCACTGAATGGATAAAAAACAAGACCCATCTATATGCTGCCTACAAGAGAATCACTTCACATGGGGAAGGCAGTATAACACAGAGAAGACAAGTAGTGACTCTACAGCATCTTACTACGCTGATGGACAGTGACTACAATGGGGTGTGAAGGGGACTTGGTAATATGGGTGAATGTCATAACAACAATGTTGCTCATGTGAAACCTTCATAAGATTGTATAACAATGATACCTTAATACATAAAAAAAAGGCATGTCTGTGTTAAAAAGTTAAAAATAAAAGATCCTATGGTGCATTTTTTGAGTATCTTAGATGGATGGAAAAATCATGACTTTAAATTGCATTTTGTTTTTAGAAACAGGCATTAGCCACTGCGAGCCAAGTTTACTGAATCAAATTGGTTAAAATTCAAGTAACATGGCTTTGACTCCAAAGAAAAGTAGTACGTTAATGCAGTGAAGGCAAATGTGAACTCAAACATAAATTTCAAAAGGAAATGCCCCTTCCTTAAAAAATAATGATAATAATAATAATAAGAGTATTGTTGATTTGAAGGTGAGAGCATTCACTGTAAAATCTATGGTACATTAAGAAAAGCAAAATTTGATATTATCAAAAAATCATAACTCCTAATGCCAGTAACTCCCTAAGAAAACTGGATGGTTAGATAGATGTGTATGATATAGTGAAAGAGCATATTAGCATTTTAATACTGTGCTTTTCAACAGCGAATCAATTAAACTGTTTAAATCAACTATTACCACAAAGGCAAAAAAAACATGGGCACACTTTATTTCCCCTACCATCTTTGACTTAATCTTGGATCTGAAATGTACAGTTTTACTTTGGATTTAGTGTATGGTGATTTTAGGACTTAAATTATTAATGGACAAATGATTCTGTAACATCTTCCTATGTTGACAGATAGTACCTGTACTAGTGGGGGTGAGGATTTAATAATATGGATACCTGTTGAGCCACTGTGTTGTATACTTGAAACTAATATAACATTGTATATCAATGATGCTTCAATTTAAAACATAAAAAAAATGAATAAAAATTAAAAAAAAAAAGACTCACCTCAAACACCAAGACATACACAGACTGAAAGTAAAGGGATGGAAAAAGATATTTCATGCAACTAATAGGGAGAAAAAAGCAGGAATTGCAGTACTTGTATCAGACAAAATAGACTTCAAAACAAAGAAAGTAACAAGAGACAAAGAAGGACATAACATAATGATAAAAGGGTCAGTCCAACAAGAGGATATAACTATTATAAATATTGATGCACCTAATACAGGATCAACTACATATGTGAAACAAATACTAACAGAATTAAAGGGGGAAATAGAATGAAATGCATTCATTTTGGAAGACTTCAACACACCACTCACTCCAAAGGACAGATCAACCAGACAGAAAATAAGTAAAGAGACAGAGGCACTAAACAATGTATTAGAACAGATGGACCTAATAGACATCTACAGAACACTCCATCCAAAACAACAGGATAAACATTCTTCTCAAGTGCACATGGGACATTTTCAAGAACAGATCATATACTAGGCCACAAAAAGAACCTCAGTAAATTCAAAACAATTGAAATTGTACCAACCAGCTTCTCAGATCACAAAGGTATGAAACTAGAAATAAATTACACAAAGAAAATGAGAAAGCCCACAAACACATGGAGGCTTAATAACATGCTCCTAGATAATCAATGGATCAATGACCAAAAAAAAAAAAAACAGAGATCAGGCAATATATGGACAAAATGACAATAATTCAACAACACAAAATCTCTGGGACACAGTGAAAGCCATGCTAAGAGGGAAATATATTGTAATACAGACCTACCTCAGGAAAGAAGAACAATCCCAAATGAACAGTCTAAACTCACAGTTAATGAAACTAGAAAAGGAAGAACAAATGAGGCCCAAAGTCAGTAGAAGGAAGGACATAATAAAGATTAGAGCAGAAATAAATAAAATCAAGAAGAATAAAACAATAGAAAGAATCAATGAAAGCAGGAGCTGGTTCTTTAAGAAAATAAACAAAATAGATAAACTCCTAGCCAGACTTATCAAGAAAAAAAGATAGTCTACACACATAAACAGAATCAGAAATGAGAAAGGAAAAATCACTACAGACACCACAGAAATACAAAGAATTATGAGAGAATAATATGAAAAATTATATGGTAACAAACTGGATAACCTAGAAGAAATGGACAACTTTCTAGAAAAATACAACCTTCCAAGGCTGACCCAGGAAGAAACAGAAAATCTGAATAGACCAATTACCAGCAAAGAAATTGAGTTGGTAATCAAAAAACTACCTAAGAACAAAACTCTGGGACCAGATGGTTTAACTGATGAATTTTATCAACCATTTAGTGAAGACCTAATAACCATTCTCCTTAAAGTTTTCCAAAAAGTAAAAGAGGAGGGAATACTCCCAAACTAATTCTACAAGACCAACATCACTCTAATACCAAAACGAGGCAAAGACACCACAAAAAAAGAAAATTACAGACCAATATTCCTGATGAACATAGATGCAAAAATACTAAACAAAATATTAGCAAACCAAATTCAAAAATACATCAAAAGGATCATCCATCATGATCAAGTGGGATTCATCCCAGGGATGCAAGGATGGTACAACATTCGAAAATCCATCAACATCATCCACTACATCAACAAAAAGAAGGACAAAAACCACATGATCATCTCCATAGATGCTGAAAAAGCATTCAACAAAATTCAACATCCATGCATGATAAAAAATCTCAACAAAATGGGTATAGAGGGCAAGTACCTCAACATAATAAAGGCCATATATGACAAAACCAAAGCCAACATTATACTTAACAGCAAGAAGCTGAAAGTTTTTCCTTTAAGATCAGAAATAAGACAAAGATGCCCACTCTCCCCACTTTTATTCAACATACTTCTGGAGGTGCTAGCCACGACAATCAGACAATACAAAGAAATAGACGGCATCCAGATTGGCAAGGAAGAAGTTAAACTGTCCCTGTGTGCAGATGACATGATATTGTATATAAAAACCCCTAAAGAATCCACTCTAAAACTACTAGATCTAACATCTGAATTCAGCAAAGTTGTGGGATACAAAATTAATACACAGAAATCTGTTGCATTCCTACAACACTAATGATGAACTAGCAGAAAAAGAAATCAGGAAAACAATTCCGTTCACAATTGCATCAAAAAGAATAAAATATGTAGGAATAAACCTAACCAAGGAAATGAAAGACTTATACTCTGAAAACTACAAGACACTCATGAGAGAAATTAAAGAAGATACCAATAAATGGAAACACATCCTGTGCTCATGGATAGGAAGAATTAATATTGTCAAAATAGCCATCCTGCCTAAAGCAATCTACAGATTCAATGCAATTCCTATCAAAATACCAACAGCATTCTTCAATGAACTAGAGCAAATAGTTCTAAAATTCATACGGAACCACAAAAGACCCCGAATAGCCAAAGCAATCCTGAGAAGGAAAAATAAAGTGGAGGAATTACGCTCCCTAACTTCAAGCTCTACTACAAAGCCACGGTAATCAAGACAATTTGGTACTGGCACAAGAACAGACCCGTAGACCAGTGGAACAGACTTAGAGAGCCCAGATATAAACCCAAACATATACGGTCAATTAATATACTATAAAGGAGCCATGGATATACAATGGGGAAATGACAGCCTCTTCAACAGCTTGTGTTGGCCAAACTGGACAGCTACATGTAAGAGAATGAAACTGGATTATTGTTTAACCCCATACACAAAAGCAAACTCAAAATGGATCAAAGACCTGAATGTAAGTCATGAAACCATAAAACTCTTAGAAAAAAACATAGGCAAAAATCTCATGAGCAACTTCTTAAAGAACACATCTCCCCAGGCAAGGGAAACAAAAGCAAAAATGAACAAGTGGACTATATCAAACTAAAAAGCTCTGTACAGCAAAGGACACCATCAGTAGAAAAAAGACATCCTACAGTATGGGGTAATATATTCATAAATGAGATATCTGATAAAGGGGTTGACATACAAATTATATAAGGAGCTCGCGTACCTCAACAAACAAAAAGCAAATAAGCCAATTAAAAAATGGGCAGAGGAGCTGAACAGATACTTCTCCAAAGAAGAAATTCAGATGGCCAACAGGCACATGAAAAGATGCTCCACATCACTAATCATCAGAGAAATACAAATTAAAACACAATGAGATATCACCTCACACCAGTTAGGATGGCTAACATCCAAAGACAAACAACAACAAATGTTGGTGAGGATGTGGAGAAAGGGGAACCCTCCTACACTGCTGGTGGGAATGTAAACTAGTTCAACCATTGTGGAAAGCAGTATGGAGGTTCCTCAATAAGCTAAAAATAGAAATACCATTTGACCCAGGAATTCCACTCCTAGGAATTTACCCTAAGAATGCAGCAGCCCAGTTTGAAAAAGACAGATGCACCCCTATGTTTATCGCGGCACTATTTACAATAGCCAAGAAATGGAAGCAACCTAAGTGTCCATCAGTAGATGAATGGATACAGAAGAGGTGGTACATATACACAATGGAATATTATTCAGCCATAAGAAGAAAACAAATCGTACCATTTGCAACAACATGGATAGAGCTAGAGGGTATTATGCTCAGTGAAATAAGCCAGGTGGAGAAAGACAAGTATCAAATGATTTCACTCATTTGTGGAGTATAAGAACAAAGAAAAAACTGAAGGAACAAATCAGCAGCATACTCACAGAACCCAAAAATGGACTAATAGTTACCAATGGGACAGGGATTGGGGAGGATGGTTGGGAAGGGAGGGATAAGGGGGGAAAAGGGTTCATTACGATTAGCACGTATTATGTAGGGGGGAGACAAGGGGAAGGCAGTATAACACAGAGAAGACAAGTAGTGATTCTATAGCATCTTACTACGCTGATGGACAGTGACTGTAATGGGGTATGTGGTGGGGTCTTGATAATGGGGGGAGTCTAGTAACCATAATGCTGTTCATGTAATTGTACATCAATGATAGGGAAAAAAATCTAAAAAGAAGGTTTTATATGTGTGTGTATATATATATATATATATACACATATATTTCATATATATATATACCCTCACATATGAATAGAAAATTTCAGGAAAGCTACACAAGAAATTGTTAACAGAGCTTACACCTGGGGAGTCTGATGATTTGGAAAGAGATTTATTTTCATTTCTCTCTTCATACCATTTTATCTTCTTTAACTTCAATGCCTATGTGAGCTGTACAGCAAAAAAACAAAAAGTATATCCAAACCAAAAAAGATAAAGAAAAGACAAAACTCCCTTTCCCCTCACTTGCAGGGCCCATCCTCCCTCATGGTTCTTTCAGCTGCACAGCCAGCCACCCTGGAAGCCAGAGGGGCAGCACTTGAATCCCATGGGCAGTCATGGTTCCAGGCCGCAGCCCAGCACAGGGCATTTCTCCCACCTGTCTCCCATCGGTAACAGAATCAATATCCACTTAAAAACCTCTGCTGGCTCCCCACTGCCTACAGGAAAAAGTCCAAACACTGTCATGCAGCATGAAAAGTCCTTTGCAATCTGTCCCCCTACACCTCTCCAGCTTCATTTTCTACATTAGAGTCATACCAAGCAATGCAGCACTGGGGGGAGCGCAGGAGGGTGAGGGGACAGGCAGACCTGGGAGGAAATCTCAGTTCTCTGCTTGTTAGCCTTGACCTTGGTTAAGTAAAGCAGTCTCTCCCAGCATCAGCCAAAAATCAGGGTTAGTACCATGTACTCCTTGACAGGTGCTGGAGGATCCAATGAGATGATGTACATTAAAGCAGTTTACATACTGTTCAGAGTATAATATGGCATATGATTATCAAATGATGCTGATACACATTTTTGTTACCTTAGTCTTTGTAGAAGCTCTACCTTCTGCCCTCTAATCTCCTTCCTCCCTTTCGCTTGACAACTATCTCGTGAAACCTTTCCCCACTCCCTCTTTGCATTCCTATAATATTAATTCACTTGCCCTCAGTGACATTCACCACTCTGTACTATAATTATGCTACATAAGGATATGGGCAGTGTCTTATTTATCCCTTAGTACACATCTGATACGAGTAGATGCTCAGTAAATGTTTTTTTTAATGAATACACTTGCTCACCTCCCTCAGTGGACCACAGGGTACCAACTTTATCATGCTCATGGCAAAAACAAAATTAACTGAGAAAAGGATAATATGCTTCCAGTTCACGGAAGTAGAGAAGGACTGCAGTGGACTCCCAGTGGCTGGTCTTTTGTCTAAAAACAAAAAGTCACACAGACCTTTACCATTGGTTTCATAAAGCTTTGCCATTTCTCACTTAGGAGACTTCCCCTAAATGCATACCTGTTTGCATACAATGTAACCCCTGGGCACAATAACACTGCCTCCTCTTTCAAATGAAATGTTTATGATGAAATGGAGAGGAAACATGCACCATTTTGCTTTCCAATTACACTAAGGCACCAGCTCTGGAGAAGTATCAACCTTGTTCTCTTCCTGTCTGCGACCCTGGAAAATGTCAGAACAGATGTTTCTAAATTGTGTATAAAAATAAACAAACCAACAATAAAGGGCTCCCGGCTGGCCCACACACGCTCAGCGTCAGCCTGCAGTGCCACTTAAAAGCTGAGGTGGAAATCCTTGAAATGAGAGGTCCACATGGGAACAGTGCTTCGCTGGTCTGTAACAGCCCGTTGGGCAGAAGGCATGGCAGAATTTGAGTCTTGGCGTGACTCTGGGATCTGGATCCTTTATCGAGTGCTTTGCAGCACAGAGCATAGGGCTGCTGAACGGAATGAGAGGGCAGGAGCGGATGAAGGAAGCAGAGAGCGGGAGAAGAACAAGAAGGAGGCTGCATTTATTTAGCCGCTCCTGTGTGCTTAGTGCTGTGCTGGGGCTTTTGTATATATGATCTCATTTCATTTTGACATCCATTCTGGGAGATGGGTATTCCTATTTTGCAGATAAGGAAACTGAGTCCACAGGAGGACACACACAGACACACTCAGAAGCACAGTCGGTATTCTACCCAGCTCTGGGGGGCTCCAATCCTAGCCCTGTTTACCCTTTACCCTCTGCAAAGAAGAAACATTCTCACCTTCATAAGGGTGTATATCAATAATACCTTAATAAAGAATTTAAAAAAAAAAAAGAAGAAACATTTTCCCTCTCAGAGCCTGTGAGCTTTGGTTTTGGGGAAGCCAGTCCTCTGCCCAGGCTAGTCGGCCTCCAGGTAAGACGAAAGGTGCTCCTAGAGAAGCCACTTCCCAAGGCAGGGTAGGAGGTGGTGCTGCCCCCTTGTGTTGGAAGAACCACACACACCTCCTCATCTCTCAGGATAGATCTTTCTCTTTGCTGCTCCAAACACCCATTTCAACCAGATTTTGACTTAATGATAATGAAGAGTCACTCTGTTATTCACCGCTACCCATCCAGAATTCCAGGGGTGGCCCTGGCCCAGTGGTCATGATGCATATAAAGAGGCCATGTGTGGGGGTGCACAGTGAAGTCTTTATATGCCGTGAGTACTCAGGAGTTAGTGGAATTAGATTCCAGGGCCTTCCTTCCTGTAAAAGTCACGTCCACCAACTTTGGTAGAGAGAAGGCTCCAACCCCAAGCACATCTGCACTGAAACATAGTGTTCTGGGCAGGGAAACAGTGCCCTCACCCCATCTTTAGAGACAGAATGACTCACCTACATAAGCAGGGCAGAAATTCCATATTTGCTCAGGGGGAGGGGTTTTCCTCTGGTGAGGAAAAACTAAAGTTTATGTATAATTGATGCAAGATGTCATTTTTTGGATCAGAAAAAAATTTTTCTGGTTTTCATCCTGCTGAAGAGATTTTCTATAAATTTCTTTTTATACAAGAAGTGCTTAATAATCAGAAAATAATCTAATTCCAGATAAGCCCATGTTTTAAAACAGAGTTTGGGCACCCTTCCCTCCCCCACAGCAAGGGATGGTTCCCAGTTTCAGAACACTCATTTCAGCTCTGCAACTTTCTGGAAGTTTCCCTGACCCTTGTTTGCCTCAGTTTCTCCTACCTGTACAATGGAACCATGCTACCTACCATTGGTGAAGAGATTCAAGGAAATTCAAGACTCTTAAAGGAAATTTCAAAATATCCTGGACTCGGAATTCTCATTATAGTATCTCGTTTCACCTTCAAAGCACTGTAGCATTAACTAGACCTGCCTTATTACATTGTAGAGAAATGGCTTGCATGTATTTCACCTGAATGTGACAGAAATCAGGGTGGTCACTTTGTCAGAAACAGTCCTGTGCCTGAGAGACACATACATAAACTTGGTTTTAGCTGATTATCATGAAGGTTTTGTGTCTGTGTGTGCATTTAAAAGTCTAAACATGGGATGCATGATTAAAGAATGATTCCTCTTTGCAATATGCCAGCTGTCATGGGTTTCCAGGCAAGATATTATTTCTGATAAACAGATATGGACAGTAGATAATGTCTATATTAATATCACTGAAACGTGGTCCTCTCCTGGAGCTCACCCGAGATGAGGACAACAGAGTATGAAAAGGCAGATGCCAGACAAGAGACGTTTTTCTTCTGACAGTTTGTTCTCCCCTGCTGCAATTAACTTTTTCTCCCCGTCTCTCTCCTCCTTCATCTCCTGCAATGTGCTTCAGAAAAAGGGGGTCTGTATTTTCCTCCTGCTGATGGAAGTTGATTAGCAGTCAGGTAGAGTGATGCTCAAGGGACAACACAGCGGATTAATTAAATCACTTCTACTGGCTAAGTGGTGACACTTTGATTTATAGCAGAGCTCACTCAACCAGGCAGCAGCCTTTCTCGCATGCTGAAGGAAGAAGGGCCAAACTGGCCACTGGTTGGAGGCCGAGGGCTTTGCAAACTTTAAAGACAAGCATTCTAGGCATTAAAGCAGAGGCCCCCACTGGGCTCTTCTCTCTGGGGCAGGAGCACCTGCAGGAGCCAGGGGATCCGTTTCAGAGCACACAGTACTCAATTACACCCCTGCAGAAGAGCAGGCTTGAAATGGTTCAGTGCAATATTCTCCAGGTCTGTTTACACTGAACTATTTGCGGCTGTTGCGCCTTGGCTCACCCTAAAAAAATAGCCCTATGGTGGTTGGTCCTATCGTATTGACTCAAAGGTTTTTGTGGCTGTTTTCCATTACAGCACAGGGTTTTCTCAACAAGGGGCCTCAGACCAAAATGCTCATAACAGCTGTGCCTCTGATGGTATGGTTTACGTTATGAGCTGGACACATCTCCTGGCTAATCCTATTTCACTCTTTGCTTTGGCTGCTGAGAAGCTCAGAGCTGACTGTGGGCAGTCCAAATGACAGGCCCTCACACTCTCCTGTGTATGAATTTTTCATGCAGTTGGGCATAAGTCTCTCTCAACTCTCCCTTTATATGTATAAACTAGTTTATTTTAACAATATGTTTGGGGCAAAGCTCCCTCTAATTCCCTTAGGAACGTGGTTGAATAGGATAGTAGTCAGAACCCTGGACTTCAGAGCATATTGAGCAAGCTCTGGCTTTCTGAGAACTATTGGAGTGGGGTGCCTATTAAGACACAAATTCCCAGGTCCTACTCCAGACCTTCTACACCAGAAAAGCTCTAGACAGGGCCCAGGAATTCTCATTTTTAACAGATTTCCTAAGCCATCCTGGAATTCACCAGCATTTGAGAACTGTAATTTTAGACTCAGATAACCCTACAACCAAATCTCAGTTCCACCAATTAACAGCAGGGTAGCAAGGTTCTTCGACTCTCCACACTTCCTTTTCTCAACCATAAGATACCACTGGTGAGAATTAAGTGAGATGTCTGTATGTAAGTAAGCACCTAAAAGGGCTGGCTGGCAACCTGCAGATTCAATAAGTGGCAGACAACCCAAGTGTCCACTGGCAGGTGAGCAGATAAACAAAGCGTGGTGTAAACATACAAGGGAATGTTATTCAGCCTTAAAAAGGAAGGATGTTCTGACACATGCTCCAACGTGGATGAACGTTAAGGACATTATACTCAATGAAATAAGACAGTCACGAAAGAATAAATACTGCATGATAGATGAGAGACCTACAGGAGTCAAATTCATAGAGACAGAAAGTAGGCCAGTGGCTGCCAGGGTGCGGGGGAAGGGGGAGTGGGTCAGTTTCAGGTGGGGAAGATGAAGAAGCTCTGGAGATGAAAGGCGGGGATGGCTGCACAACAACGTGAGTGTGCTGAATGCCACCGCACTGTATCCTTAAAAATGGTTACAATGGTAGTTTTATTCTGCTACAATAAAAAATAAAATAATATGAAACAAAACAAAATAAAAGTTAACATGTCACCACACTGCCACCAACCAGACATACTTATTTTTGGACCTGCCCCCATTTCCCACCTTGCCCCCTCAAATCCTCTACAGTTAATGCAGCAACAAAGCACCTAGTTGGGGTGCCAGGAGGACAGATGAGGGATGGGAAAGAAATGACAGCATCTGGCTCTCTCATTGTTTTTTCTTAACCCAGGAGTCCAAAGAGTCCCTGAGACGCCACAGAACCCTTATCCCAACTGTGAAGGAGGCTGATGCAGCATCAAATATTAAAAGGGCAGAGGAACCAGCATAGTTTTCCATATAAATGAATCTACAAACATATATGAAGATTGCTTTTAAGATTCAAATATAATTATTTTTTAAAAGGCATCCTGTGAGCTGTCTCTCCCGACACTGACACTTCTGGGCTGTTGTCATGCTCCAGTGAGGTGCCTGCTGGCAGCCAGCCCAAAGCACTTTGTAACATGCCCTCCAGATCTTAAGTGAAAGCTGATCAAA